>CM029544.1:26365397-26965397 GCA_017141395.1 Laodelphax striatellus
AGGGTGTTGAATCAGAGAGGTGTCCGAGTTTCTCGGCAGCCCTGGAAGCAGGACGACCAGTAGCGGTGCCTATTTCTTCCACCCTGTCTGATGGCCTTGCTGTTCCCATGGTCGGCTACAACGCCTTCGCCACTGCCCAATCGCTTATTGACAAAGTGGTGAGTGCTGAATGGTGAGTTGCACTCCTATCACATTGCACCTGTTCCAATTCTCACAATTATTTCAGCTTCTTAAAACGCACAATAATTTATTGTTGAAATTTCTGTGTTGTAAAAACATAACATTATTTTGGGCTACATTATATAAATAAATAATAGAATAACAGATGACTTCTTGTTCGAAACGCGTCCGCGACTCAAAATAGTGTAAGAACTGTATAGCAAGAAGTCATCTTTTATTCTATTAATCTCTGCAGTACACGAAGTATGGATATCCACAACAACCAAATAAATAATATTTAATACAGTATTTAAATAAAACTTGGGTAAATAAATAAATAAAAATTATACAGAGTCTTTTTAAAGGTAAAGTACCACACTTAGTTACTTAGCAAACAAATCTTACAGAAATATTGATTTTAGCTATAGGTACATTTATTAACATAGAAAATAAGTGTCTTTCTTTGTAGTACTTTGTAGCCTCTCTGAGTATCTTGGGTTGGTCATAGACAACAGGCTGAATCGGTATAGGAGCACATTCAGAAATTAAAGTAGGAGATTTTCACTTTTATACCATACTCTTGTAGAATAAATGTAATATGGGTCGTTTTGTAACAGAAAATCATGATATACTAGAACAGAAATGCCTTATAATTCGTATGGCGCCAAAATATCATTTTTGAAAAAAATGGACAAGAGTCACTTTGGAAATGGATGCCTCAAATAAGGATCATTCTTGCAATCTTGATATTATATGTTATGGAACCTATGTAGGCTAATCCATATGAAGGCTATCATATAGAGACAGACCATATAGAGACAGATCACAGAGACACAGACCACTCACTGACAAAAATTCACAGCCAAAACCGCTGATCAGAGAGAAACTTATTTTAAGAAAGTTTTATTGTTGTGAGAATTTCCTAAACATTATTCCCAATGAAATATCAAAACCATAGCTTGGCGAACGATAAAGTTAGCCAGTTACCGTTTGAGATTAAATGTGTTGCATCTTTTAAGATGCTTAGTATTGATTAATAATTTTATTTGTTTTGGGTGATGACAGGTTGTGGTGAAAGAGGAATGGATTGCTATCTCCATACTTAGACTGATTGAGCTGGAAAAGTGTGTTGTCGAAGGAGCAGGAGCTGCTGGCTTGGCTGCTGTTCTTGCTGGACATCTTGATGAATTTAAAGGCAAGAGGTAAGTCAAATTAGGTCTATCTTCTTTATATGAAATAGGCGAACATGTTGTTTTGTAAACAGAACTCCTCCGTGGTTCCTCAAATAACCGATTATGTTTGTTCACGTCTCATTTGAAAGATCCCATTGAGTAGATGTTTGATAAGGACTTATAATTTGAAAGAAGTCATCGTGGAAATGAGGAATGAACGATCAAATGTTTCAATTTTTGCCACTGCTTTAACATAGGGGGACAGGTGAGCTGGAAACTTTCATATTTCAACTTATGATTCGATGAGCAGCTGTTTTGAAACAAACATTTTAGTTTCAATTGTTTATTGCACTGGTTAGGCATTTGTTCTGGGAGAGAAAAGAGAAAGATAGAGGGTGAGAACGAAAAGGAGATTAAGAAGAAGAAGAAGAAGAAGAAGAAGAAGAAGAAGAAGAAGAATGAAGAAGAGGAAGAAGAAGAAGAAGAAGAAGAAGTAAGAAGGAAGAAGAAGAAGAAAGAGAATAAGGAGGAGGGGGATTGGAAACTATTCCATGTAGTTCAGTAGTCGCAGTTTTGTATAATAGCTATCTATTGATCACTATATATAGAGCCAATACTTCTACAACAGAAATAGGGGTTTATGAATATTATTATATTATTCAGGTAAGAAGTAAGTTTTATTCATATACAATTAATATACGGTAGGTCTGTATATATTAATACTGTAGCAGTTTATCATCATACTGTAAAGGAACATACCTCTTGTAAATTAATTTTAAAACTAGGTTGATAATTCTAAAAATTTGTTCAAAAGCTTTCAAACTTTAATTTTGAAACTTTTTTATGGATTTGTTTTATAAATACTCAAATATTTATTTACTTATTTATTGAGTCTAGTGAATTCTACTCAGTAGGAGAGAAGAAACAGACCAACTCTGCTTCTTGGAGAAACTCTTTGTTGATTGTTTGATTCTATTACATATCCTGGAAACAAAACAGAAGATAATTTCAAGCATTGAAATGTCAACTGTAATTTACTACTGTATTGCAGTCACAATAGGCGTGAGACTTGTGACAAATAAAACTTCTATCTAACGAGGCTATATTTTCTAGGATTGTGATTCCATTGTGTGGTGGTAACATTGACACCACCATTCTGGGCCGTTGCTTGGACAGAGGGTTGGCGGCCGACGGTCGTCTTCTGAAATTCTCAGTTATGGTGAGTGATCGGTCTGGAGGCATTGCTGAGCTGTGCAGATTGGTCGCCGAGACCGGAGTCTCAATCAAGGACATTCTTCATGAAAGAGCATGGATAACCAGCGATGTTTTCAGTGTTAAAGTGAGTGCATGAGATAATTCTGCTTTCTGTATTTATATTTATGACTTCTTTTGTCTGGTGATTTCATAAATCCTATGTCAAAACTTTTATCAAAAATCAATTTTATTTTTGCTTTTTTCATCGAAATAGAATTAATTCATGAATTTTTTCAATTATTATTCATTAACCATATCAATTTTTCCCATATGAAACAATATTAATTTATTCAATTTTTTTACTTATAATAGTTCTTATTTTGAAGATAATTTTCAACTTCATGCAAGTAAAACAAATTTTTCTAATACTTTTTACGAATCGCTATGAATATTACAATGTTGAAATTACACATTGGGAAACAGAACCTAATCAAACTATTATTGGAATTTGCCAAGTTTAGCGTTCTATGAATGCAATAAAAATTACAAAATTGTTATGGAATTATCTGATGGAATAGATGTACTGCAAATTGTGGTACATTAATGAAGATTTGCAGTAAAGGAGGAGGTATTCACGGGGATCTCAGTTGGTTCATAATTTTCGCAGTTTAAGAACACTTTTGTCTGTAATGAGCATTACAAAGTAATGAGATTAATACCGGGCCTTCTTAAAAAAATGCTGACTACTAACGGGAATATTGAGCTTACGGGTAACTTACTTGACAAAACTTAAGATACTACTACAATAAGTAGTATGCAGTTGTGTTTACCCATTAAGAATAACTTGAGGCCTATGCCACAATTATACTTCTCTTTCTGAATTGGTCCAATTTATTACTTTATTGGATGAAATGAATTTCTCAATAAATTTAAACCACTATTATTGCCTACCTTATATGTTCAGTTTTAGCATAGCATTAGGCTATACAATATTTTAAAGGCCTTATACAGAACAAAATTAATAATATATTTGATACACACAGTATGAATAGAGAATAAATCAATGAAGCTTTGTTTTGTAGAGCTCCGTTGCGAAGCACGGGTGGCTTCTAGTTAAAAATATATATTTAATAGTAGAGTTTTAGTTTTATGGAGTTTTTTTACTGTTAGAATGTTTCTATATATTATAGACGAAGCCTTCATTAAAAATATTCTTCAAAATCGCTATGATGAAAAGCTTTTTTCTACTTTAGGTATATCTTTTTCATCCCTAAAAAAGTGAATTACATATGCTTATATGAATAAATATCATGTATAATTGTATGTGCTTAAATATAAATATGAGTTACACAAAGGTTTTCAACATAAATTTCATTTATAAATAGGTAAGCTCTTTGTAAAATGGTCTAAAGGAGTAATATCTATTATATTTTATTGTTGATGCAGTTTCACAACAAAAATAGTTAGTAATAAGAAATGAAGTATACATTTCTGTTGTTTTTTTGTTAGGAATAATATTTTAAATATGATAGCGTCGCCAGTATAGAAAAAATACTGTGCATTATAGTAATAAGTTAAGTTCCATTCTTTTTGCTCATTTTTTCATTTAATTAATGCTCCATTAATTTGTTAATGATCTTGAAGATCCATTTTTGTTCCTACAGATTGAATTCAAAACAACAAGTATACAAGTTCAAAGCAGTGATATTCTATTCCACAGTATGAACAAAAGACAATATAATTATACAGAGTGGGTGAAAAGTTTGGAGACGGCTTAATATTTCTTGTACAAAGTTAATAATTATTTGTAACAGTAGGTAACATTGGGCATCGTACTCAAATTGAAAATACTCTTTACTGTGACTTAAAAAATCAGTTTCGCCATCTTGGATACGCCTTATTGAATCTAACTTTATTTATTTTTTTAATGGAAAGGCTGTCATGTTATACATTATTTCGATACAGAATTTCAAGAGAAAATTAATGCTGAAAACCGCACATCAATATGTTAAACTGTTTTCAAGATATTTTGATTATTAATCAGACATATTTACTCTAAATCAGTTAATATCTCAAAAACGGTTTGACATAATTATCGATGTGTGTTTTCCGCCATTCAGCGCACGATGTTATGAAATTATTTTTATGATGAAATTATCAATCTCTTATTAGAATTTTATTATCAATATGCTAGAGTTATCGATTAAATTCGCTTATTTGTATGGAGAATCCCCTGATAAATCAGTTTTATAGACCTATTTATTATAACAGCTTCGAGAAATTATTATCCATTTTGGCTGTTTATTGATTAAAAGTTATTGCTATTTGTTTGTAATATTCCCTTATCGGAGCCTGTTTTATAAACGCCTATTAGTGATACAAAGCTTGGATTTAATAGAGTAGGCTACCGTAAATATCCGTAATACAATGAAAAATTCAACTTTGGCTCAATAATGTTTTAGATTTTGCTGATCTGCGGCTTTGATCATAATATTAGGAATGTTCAATGTACTCTACTTTATTTACCAGTTAAACACGATTTCTGCCTGATATTATTATAACTGTAAGCTCTGTTTTAACTTGTAAGTTTCCCTTTTAGTTTTTAATGATTAAATCTAAATTTTAGAATGTTCAAAATTATTACCTATTTATAATTAGAACTTAAACCCTATGAGATTTTGTTTATTTTATTATTATTAAATTTGAAGTATTAATAATAACATGACGAATACAACATATTACCCGATAATGTTTGTATGGTATACTTTTGACTTTGTTCATAAGAGCTGATGTTCTTCACAACCAAAAAATGATAATTTATTTGAATTTTATTTTCAGGTGAAAGTAGTGTGTGAAACACGTGACATGGATCACACGAATGAGTTGAAGGCTTTGCTAACAAAAACCTACAAAACTGTTACTTTTGGAGACATACCTCAGTTGCCATCTGTGGATGGATGTTCTGATGCTGATTCAAGCTTCTCAGATGAGAATTAAAACATGTTAAAAAACTGTTTTCAAAGTTTATTATTTTTGTAATGACTCTCAAACATCATCCCATGAAAACGTCCATGTGAGACAAATGTTTTTTGACCGTGTTGTTTGCAATACATTTTATTGAATTGTAATTGAAGCAGCTTCGTTACATTATTGCTAACTTATATTCAACCATCAGGATCTCCTACTAAAGTCTTAGTTCAACCTTGGTGCTAGAAGGGGGGGATCTGATAATGATTATTATAAAGCCTTATTACCTTGGATATAGCTGTTTTTTTTTCTTAGTTCAATAGTTCAGAGGCTAGAATGAGCTGGTGATTGATGCCTGACATGGATACCAGATTTCTTGGACTATGGCTGTTTTTGTAAATAACTCCTCATATATCAACAGAACAATACTTTAGCTCTATTGTCATCCTGTCATAATATCATATGTTAGTGTTGATCAACATAATAGAGGAAAAGGAGCTCCTTGTCTTTAATGAACTTCTCAATATCAGATAATAGTGTACATGACAACGTGTAAAAGGGTTTTCATTCAAAATAAACATTTAATCTTAATGCATTTTGACAACTTCAGATAATATCACATGGCAGAGTGTCAAGAAGCCTTTCTCCAGAAATTTGAACAATATAGACAATGCTCATGTTTCACAACACCTACTCAAGAACATTTTACAGTAAACATTACTGCTCGTGAATCAATCCATTGTATGTTTTGATCAGAGTTGTCCACTTGAATAAAACCAAACTTTCCATTAAAGGTTATTTTTCTATCATAATTGGTCAAAAATACTTTTCAATTCCTAGGAAAAGCTGTGTGTATTGTCGAATGTGTAAAGAGGTGGATATAATATTGAAATAAATTAATATGGTACATGAAGATTAGTATGCATCACACAAATAGAAGATTTATTACAAAGTAATGAATTTCAATTACATGTACATGAGAGCTGAATATTTAGAATGATTATCAATACAAATTGCATAATTATAATAAAATTGAGGTTTACAAAGAAATTGAGAAAAATTCACTCAATATCTAACAAAGTTCTGGAACCTTCATCCTTTAATTTTAATTGAATATAGTCATATTATTAATACCAATAAATAAAATACATGAATATGATTCAAAATATCACTTGATGCCCTTGAAGAAAACACGATAACATTAACAGCAGATGATAATAACATTGTTGTAGTATGGTAGTGTTCTGAAAAGAGTTATTCAATTTGAGACTTGTAAATCAGTAAATCGTGTATGCCAGTTTTGGCCTTTATTATATCAGATATCAATACAATAATAAAAAAAACAATATATTAATAATAGAAAAGCAATTCATCCAAGGTTTAGTGAATTAGAAGTGATTAATGCATGTTGTAGTCTAAACAGTACACCTTCTTTACTCACTTGATCAAATATATACACTAAAAATGACTTAAAAAGTAAGATTGTACTCACAAATTATTGTGATAATAATCATTTCGCAGTGCTGTGCTGCATCATCAGAACACGTTTTCAGATGAACTTTAGCTCAGCACTGCGAAATGATCATTAACAAAATAATTTGTGAGTACAATCAATTTAATACAGTACCTTTATTCAATACAGTCTGTAAAGAGGTCTGTATTCATTGGTACAATCTTACTTTCTAAGTCATTTTTTTAGTGTATATAAACAATACAATTACGAGTAAGGCGATTGAAGGTAGCCTGATGGTCGTATACAAAACTTTCTTGACCACAATGAACTTTATGAGGGGCACTAAACTACATCAAAATACACCAATTTCTGAAAAATCTGGGGGGGTGTTCACTCGTCTCGTTCCCCCCTTTGGTTGGGGAATATTCCATACCCCAAGGTGCTCGCCCCCCCTCCGAAATCACCTCCTGGATCCGCAATTGCTGGTTAAAGATAACTGTAATATCATATTCAAGATTACCTGGAATTTAATGGACTTAAGTTATTGGTTGTTGGGGCGCCACCTGAATAAGGTGTAGCGCCTACAAAAATTAGAAAGAATAAAGAATAATACAATGGGAGGAAAATGAGTGTGTATTATCTTTATTCTTCCATGAAAGTGAGAAGATTAGTAGATAAAACGCTGATGAAATGAGTTGCCTAGTCATTCAGAACTTACACATTTTGTTGGCGAGAAGTATGAAATCAGGCTAACATTTGGCAGAAAAGGAAGTATAAAAAGGAAAAAAACTTGGAATAATTGGAAGAAAATTAACTTTGTTATGATTTTGTGAATCAAATTTGCACATTAATCCATTATTTTTTGTAAAAATTGATATAATGAACAAACATTGAAAAAATCGTTCAAGTAGCTCTACCTATTGGCAAATCTGTGAACTCAGTAGCCGGGTTCTGATAATATCAGCATGGAGAGGAAGATTGCATCTCTGAATAAGAATTTGAATATAGCCTATTGGCGAATGAATGGAGGAAATGGAATTGAATCAAATTCAATATACTTTACATAAGGTACATTCATATTGATGGCTCGTTTCCGTTTCCAATAAATGATCGTTTTTCTGAACAGCTCTACTATTTACGAATTATGTGGCGCTGAGTCGGAATCTCAAATCTTCTCAAATGCCAGGCTAACTAACGTCTTTACCGGCAAATTTCGGCACTTGTTTCAGTTTAGACATTCTCGCGAAATCTACCTGTTTTTCGAGAGGAAAAGTTTCACGTACCAAAACCAAATGCTGCTTTTTTCGAATATCTCGTAGTTTCATTCTGATTCTGATCATTAAAAACATATCGAATTACTTTACTAAAAACAACTTTAAAGGTGTGTTCTCGTAGAAAGTCATGTGAAAGTATAATATTATTAATCTACATACTCTATTTCATAAATTGGTGGTCGGGGAAGGAGATTATTACCAAAATAAAAATTGCTGCCAACTACAGTACTATAGGTGCTCTTTGGTAGCTCACTATCCGATTAATAAATCCTATGATCATGATGGCTCTCTGGCCTCTGGCTCAAACGTTTGGCAACCACTAATGTAGATGATTCTCAATAATATTCGTAGACTTGACATTAGTTTATGGAGTTATAATATATCAAACACGACATATTAATGTAAACCTAATCTATTGAAATCGTTATTGACGTTGTAATTGGCCTTCGTCAAAATACACAACTTAAAGAAAAATATGACTTTATTCGAAAAGGTAACTGGACAAAATGTCGAAAATAAAAGATCAAAAACAAAATGTCAAAAAGCATTAATGTCAAAACAGTCGATTAAGAAATTCATTATGTTGACGTTATTTATTTTTGACCTTTTTTCCATTTTTTCTTTATAAATAAAGCAGGTGATGAAATAAATTAAAATGTAGGCCTATAGGCAGTAACCGGATAAACAAATTAGGCGTACAATTGATAAAATTAGTAAAATTTGGGAACAGTGATAAAATTACACATTTAAAATCTGACAAAATCGTTTCCAACTTTTAGTTGGTCGGCATAACCCCGGAATTCACGCTTTCATTCGAGAATTAATGAAGGAGCAGACTGCCATTGAGTATACGTTACGCAAATTATGTTTGGGGAAGATGAAAAGTTTGCCAAAAGGGTGGCTTCATCAACGTGAGGAGAAAAATCAGCTATCATTATATAAAGAACGACGGGATGCTGGAACAGAGTTGGAATATTTGAAAATAATTTAGTTACTACTTTCACTATCATTGAACAATGAATGAATATAATTATATAATTAAATTTTTGACAAATATTTTTTACTTTTATTATTTAGGCATTCAGAAATTTTGACGTTTTTTCTATTGTATTTTGTCTTTGATCTTTTATTTTTGACATTTTGCCCAGTATTCATTAGAAAACTAGAATGAGAAATAATTTGATTCAGACATAAAATAATTAGGGAAATTGAAGCATACATATAGTGGCTAGATAAAAATAGAAGAAAAGAATAAAACCTTGAGTTGTATATCCATTATTTTTTCTACTGATGAAATTACACTGGTTTGAGTGACTTTTAATCAGAAAAACAAACTTAACTTACATTTTAGAGATTTTCGTTTCGTTCTGGTGTTGGACTTCATCATTATTAGACTGAATGAAAACGTTCAAAAAGGAACCTATAGAATATGGAACTATAAGAGAAAAATAATGGGTTTAACTTCACATTTTCAGAAATTCAGAATAAAAGTTGAGGTGAAAGGTGGATATGAATAATAGTATGATGCTTTGCATGTTAACTTACTCGTTGCCAGCTTGCCAGTGCACATTCCACTTGACTGGCTGCATCAGTGAAAATTTTACGCCAATAACTAACTGAACAGGTAATGTAACACCTTATTCTACTATGGTCGATTTAAAACAAATGACTCATGAAGCTATGGTTGAGCTTATAACTGTTAATTTACAAGTTCTGGCGTAATTTTACTATTTCTGACTTCTCAACCTAGTTGACTGACTTTTAATGAAAATACAAGTTGAATAAGAAAATACTGTTATATTATTTTAAGTAAATTCTAAAATTAAGTTCCATAACATCATATTATTCATAACAATATTTTGTTATGAATATTTATGTTTTATATTTATGATTTAATATATATTTTAATATATATTTAATTTAATTTTATGATTTATATATTTTTAACGTTTTCATTCAGTCTAATAATGATGAAGTCCAACACCAGAACGAAACGAAAATATAATGAATACATTCAACATAATGAATATTTTGTTGAATGAACAAGTTGTATATAAATTAACTTGAAATTAGTTTATCAACTAGTTAACGGTGTTTCGAAAAACAGTCTTGCTGGATTGCAAAGCACAACTTCGATTATACGGACTAGGTAATAACGTCAATACAGTTAAAACGACATTCGTTCCAAGTCCCGCTGAACTTATTAAGATGTGAGCATTGATTAAACTTGGATTCATTGAGAAACGTTTATTTGAAAAACGGCTTCGTTGATTTCAACGGTTGTTGTGCGCCGAAGCGGGAGCGAGTGAGAGAGAGTGAGCTGAAAATAACGATCGGCTGTGGTGTGGTGGGGAGGGGGTGTTGTGAGGGGTTTGTAGGCATCAATGTCAGTTCAAGCTTTCAACTGGGCAAAGCACAGTCGGTTTGTTAGTGCTTGAGTGAGCGGCGTGTTTTATTCAGAGAGGACATGATTGTCCTAAGTTTTTGTTGATCATCAAATGACGGCTTTTAAGAAATCAGTGTATCGTATTTTGTATTGGAGAAGATGAGGGTATTGATCGACTACGACACTAGCACCATCTGTAATATGCTACCGTAAACCAGTGACAGTTGCAGTGATCCGGGAGCCCTCACAACCCTCAATCCTCACAACTCTTCATCAACAAAATAAACAACAACTAGCCAAAAATCTACCTTCATTTTTTCGGCTATGACACGCGACCATTTCAACCTAGCACACTCACACACTCACACACATCGGTGAACCACCAACTCCGCTAAATATAATGTTCTATACCACATCATGTTGTCCCGATAAAATAGGAATCGGTGTGCAATTTTCAACTATTAATCGCCAGTTTACTACCAGTCTAGTGTCTCAAGTAGCAGCTGTTTCACAACAGATACTACACAGGTATTGTATACTGAAATGAAGCTTCATCTAAATAATCACATTGAGCGATTACCCTTATCACCATCCTTATCCTTCATAGATTTTACTATTGATGGCTAGCCACGAATAATAATCAATTCAATATTGTTCTCATAAATCTTTGCTATTTTTCCAATTGGATTAAATTAATGTTTGATGGGTAATTTTTGAATATACAAAAAACAATATTGAGTTCTATTGTTTCCATCTGTTTTAATGGTTAAATATATGTCTATAAACTTGTTTTTATTAAATAAATTGTTTTCCTGAAATCAGATGATGTCCTGTGTATTTTACATTGAATATATACATATATACAGTATATTTTTTCATAGATAATGTTTGAATAATGGAGTTTGTTATTTCCATCTGGTTACGGTGGCTAATTACATTGTAATTTGAAATCTCCTATTTCTTCAATCGATTACGAGAGTCAATGCTATTATAACTTTTGAATAACATAACTAACATAATCAAGGCACTCTATCTTTGATGTTGGTTCAGAATATTTGTTATTTTCCCATTTTGTCTAAAATGATAATAATCCTTCTATTATTTTGGAATGTTGATTCTTTATTACAAAATACTGTCTAATCCAATTAATTATAGACAAATATTCCATATTCAAATTTAGTTATAAAATATACGCAATCAAGTAACTATTATAAACAATGATGGAATACATAGAATGAGTAATTTTTCTTGATAAGGAGTTAATCTATCAAAAGGTTTAAATGTGAATATTTTCAATTGAGTCTGTGTAATGTCTTAATAATGATGTAATAAATGTATGGAATATAATATATGGTCACATTCACTGATGAATTTATTGATGTGATAGAGTGATAATGGTGATGATATTTTTCAGTGGAATATGACTAATACATTCATACTATTAATGTGAATAATGAGTTTTGAGTGGAAGCATTTCTTACAAATAATGTGTAACAGTAGCCGTTTCGCTATGAATATAATCAGCATCAGAAATAAGGAATATAATTATATTTACATATAATGTACAGTATTTCCCGTGGCGAAGCGTGGTATGCTTATTTGGTCATCGTCGGGTATATTTCCTATAGCACGCTCCGCCACTGAGTATTTCATTCCTGAAGATCAAATAAATAATGTACATTATAACATTATAAAGGATATACAGAGTGTCCCAAAAAATAGTGACTCCAGTATATAAAGTAAAATATATAAAGTCTGTACATTATTATTCCAAAATTACCTTTTAATGTATTATATGATATGAATACAAGAAATTCTCATACTGAAATGAGATCATTAGGCCTAATACTATATTGATACTATTCATTCAAGCTCTGTTCTACCTAAACGGCAGATAATAAGTGGTTTGATTTTGATAGTACAACTTATCGATATAGGAGACATTTATATTAATGACAATGACATGTCAAGTAATAGGTATCGATATCTTTTCGCCTTTGAAGTCAATAAATTTGAAGTACTTTTATCATAATAGTTTACTTATAATGATAAAAGAAAAAGGAAGTTCCAGTCTAAATGCTTGTATAGCATAAGATATAGTCTACTTATTGCGATGTAAAATCATTATTATTTATTAGATCACCTGTACAAATACCGGTACAATATTTTATGAATAAAAAACAGGCAGCATTTCTCACTTAGGAGTTCCAATCCAAATCAGAATAAGGTTATTATAGCCCAATTTCAAACGTAAGGAATGAGTTAATCACGATCATTTTCAATAAAATCATCATTTTAGACCAGTTGAACAAATACCGGTATATTTATGAAGCAAAAAAACTTCGCTCTAGAATGATGTTAGAAATCAGTGTACCAGTACTTTTAACACCTCCTCAAATGTTGACTACTTTTTATGATTTGCCAGCTCTTTGGATGGCGATGAATTTAATATCGTTGAAGTATGATCGATTATAACGATTACAGGCTACTCTTTATTACGTCATAGTCCTAATTTTGCTTTCTTATTTTGGCAAGCCATTGAGTAGGCCTATTCAATGAACGTTTGTGGTTTCAATGAACTCGAGTTTGCGAGCATGTTGTAATGTAGGCCTAATGTACAGTCCTTCACGCTGCTCTGCCAAAATAGGCCAAGTTACGTTCCAAGTTTTTGTTTTCTCCTCTACTGTTTATATTTGCTTCATAATCTGGCCTCAGCCTATTGTGTTATTGGCTTCATGGTGAAAAGTACTTAGTATTCGTTGATGATCCCGCACAAGGGCATCGTAATGCCGTAGTAAATAATACGACTTATTGTCGCTCATCAGCAACCAAACAATGTTTGATAAGAAGATATCATCAAGATGATAGGTGACTAATGGTAACAACTGAGCTAAAATAAATACCTTAATATTTTAGCTCAGAGATTGTAAGAACCGAAACCTTCTAGATATATAAACGCTGCTATAAACAGTTTGTGATTGTAGGCCTACATACACATAATGAAGTATAGGTTTTTATCGTATTTATAATGAATGTTTCACAATTTTTCGTATTGGTTATTCAATATCTTCACCTATGTGTTGGTTTTATATTAAGCTTTTTCCGCTTCCTCTCTCAATATTCAGTATACAATGTACATAAGGCAAATGAAATATAGTGTCTAGACTTGCTAAGAAAGCGCTATAATAAAGAGTTCCAGAATGCCACATAAAACTGTAAATCGAGTAAAAATTGAATTTTTAAACATTCTTCACAAGAGTATAGTAATGACAAGTTTAACAGGAATATACTTTACGTGAGCAATAAAACCGTCCCTCAAATTGTTTTTAAAAATGAGTTATATTATTCTCTAAACTTCTACAGTTTCAAACGCTACTTTTTCAAATCATACATATGGCATATCCACCATTCATGCTTTCACAATAAGAAATAAAACTAAACCTTTCCAGGAAACATTTAAGACATAACATAGTCCATGTTTGAGAGAATAATATGAGAGAGCTTCAGAAGTGTATTATATTGCTACTAATCTAGGTAGTAATAACTCAAGTCGTTACAACAATGCAACATGGGATCCAAATCAATGTCATTGACTTCGATTAGGCTTATATTATCAAGTAACTGAGTATAATTTCTCATGAATTCGAAGACCGATAGTGTAACTAACTCCTGATTGGTCATCTTGGTGATCATATTAATCTCATAATATAATCGTTCCCTCAAGCTTGTAAAGGGTGCGCATGATTATGACCTTGCTATGACACCTGTATTATTCATATTTGAAATTTTATTGTGAAAAGAGCAGTTGAAAAGGTTGTTGTTGTTTCTTCATCCGAGTGCAATGGGACTAGCCCGGATGAGTGCAATCGTGAATGTGGTGTGCAGTGATAAAGATGAGATTTTGTGTTGTAGGGAAGGAGGAGGGGGTGGAGGAGGTGGTGGCGGCAGGTGGGGAGGCAAGCATGCCTGGACTAGTGGCGTTTCGTCGGCGATGGAGCGTTGGCAGCGACGATCTCGTCGTGCCCGGAGTTATTCTCTTCCTAGTCCACTTCACCTGGTCAGTATCAACCACTATTATAACCAGGGAGCTGACAAACATAACCTCTCTTCTAAGGGAGAGGAAGTAAGAGAAATCTAGGTGAGGGAGAGGATGTCCAGAAACTGTCAGTAGATGATTGCTCACAATATTGACGTACATTGGTGCGCTGTATTTGAAAACATCTACATAACTTCTACCCAAACCAGTTTAAAACACAAAATCCAGACAGAATGTTGTATTGTTGCCGTGAATATTAACTATATTCTCCTCAACGGCATTGATTTATACCAGCTCCAGCGAAAGATACCATAAACTTTTCAAAACTCCATGAAAATTAAATTACAATTCATGATGGCTCTGAATTCAAATACACCGCCAAAATTACGTCCAATAATCAATGGCCGACATCAACGAGCTAACAATATATAAACCATGATCCATATGTTTTACTATTTTGTAGCTTTGAGAGAGTGACACAGTACGTGCCATCTTTTAGACACAAACTCACCAATGAGATGGACACGGGCTTCACCCTTTTTTAACATAGGGATGATACGATACTTCCACTCCATCAATGACAGCCCCCTGATTATAACACAATCATCACATTTATAACATATACAGGCTAGGTGAAAAGTTTGGAAACGGCTTAATATTTCTTGTAAAAGGGTAATTTGACGGTAGGTGACATTGGGGATCGTACTCAAATTCAAAATACTACTGTACTGTGTCTTCAAAAATCTGTTCCCCCATCTTGGTTCCGCCATTTCGGATCTATAGCACGATCCATTCAACTTGTCAGAAATCAGCTGTGTCGGTAATAATTAAAAATTGATTTCGACACAATAATCAAAAGGCTTAAAAGTCTTAAAGACCTTTAAAGTCTTTAAAAGACCTTTTTAAAGAAGACCTTTCAAAGAATAACTTTTTAAAAGACCTTTTCAATAATCTGCGAGATTCAGCATTTGTAGGTTAAGTATTGTGATATTGCTTGTCGATCATATGTTTTCTGACAAGTTAAATGGATCCTGCTATAACTTCATTTATTTAAATGGGAAGGTAGTCATGTTATACATGATTTCGATACAGAATTTCCAGAGAAAATGAATTAAGAAAACCGCACATCGATAATATGTTAAACCATATTCTATATTTTTGAATCGGCAAAAACGCCGATTTCTGGCGTAATTTTGGGAGAATTTAAAAAATTTTCAACAGATTATTTTTAGACCTTAAACGAACCTATGTAGTCTACTAAATTTCAACATTTTCTGCCAATTAGTTCTCGAAAAAGCTGAGAAAACGCACAAAGTCGCTAGAAAAACGCGAATATTGGGCGTATCTTTGGGATGTTTTCAAAATCCGTTCTTAGTGCGCGTCTAAAGGTCCAACTGAACATGCATGCCAAATTTGAACGCATTGGTTAAGTAGATTTTTAGTTCTTCTGATGAATGAGTGAGTGAGTCAGTCAGTGCCATTTTGCTTTTATAGATGATTTTGATGCTTACTGATATAGGACTCAACTGCTATAATGATAATATATGAGAAGAATTAATTCTTCCAAACATTGTCGATGAGTAATAACAAAGACATTGCAATCTAAGTAGTATAATTATCTTTGGTAATAACCAATAAAAATTTAAAGTAATGAAATTAAGTGAAGTCCGCTTCGAACGGTTGTTTGCCTCTTATCAATTAATAATGGAGAGTATCGCGTACTGCGTAGGTCAAAGCCCTGCTAAACGATTGCGTGCCTACTGTCAACTGGTTAATTATCGTTGGCAATCATATTAGGATGATTAATCTATTATGATAACGTGATAGTAGCACACTTACAAGACAGAAATTGGTTCTATAAAAATGAAAGCACTTCAAAGAATTAGAGCGAAATTAGCTGACAATTGAGGAGTATTATCTTTATCAACATATTTTTATAACTATTCATGATAAGATTATGTAAGAGCTAGAATTACACCTATACTACAATAAGGACTCTGATATTATTCTCTTCTCATCATATTAATATTTAAACTTAACATTGAACCACTGAAATATTGTCAACTACAGCTGAATGTATCATAGTTGACAATATTCTAGTGCTTCATAATTATTTTTTATGAATTGAACAAATTATGTCTTCGAAAAATTTGATTTCAGGATCATGCTCTCTTGAGAAACTTCTATGCCCGGTTTTTCAGTCGTTCAATAAACTTATTGTATCAATAACTTTTTTTTGCCATTTGAAAACACATGGTTATTGATTCAATAGTGCTATTGGATCCATAAACTGTCTATTGAGCGACTGAAAAACCGGGCACAAGTCTGATAAAGGAGTATAGTAGGAGTATAATCATTCCTGTAACATACTTTGAGTCCTGTGAAATAGACATTTTTCATTCCTACTTAAAACAGGCAAACTTTTTCAAATTATTGAAAGTCTATCCTTTTGAGAACCAAAGAAGCTTATTTTGTGATTTAACTAGGATATAACAGCAAAGATCGCCCTAGTTAACTCTATTTTTACACTTTCAAATGCATGGCATTAGAACTTGATAAAACATTTGTAAACATTGTATGAATGTTGAGCAGAAACTACACTCTCTTCGGCACGTCACAACTCGAAAACAATGGATTCGAAAATGCGTGTGACCACTCATTTGATACGTAATGTATTTTCCACTCGAAAAACGAGAACCTACCACCCTGACCTACACCCCGGAAAAATTTCATAACTTATTCCCCCCAAAATCACTCCTTGATCCACCCCTGGTGCAGTGCCGTTGGCTCCCACAAATAACGCACTATATCTATAGCTTAAAGACAAGACCGTATATACCGTACAGCGTCCACGGTATTGATGCAACCTCTCTATTCTTATAAACTTTTAACGTTTTGTCTTGTATTTTGAGACGCAAATCAGTGAATCTAAGGAGGCAAACACTATCTCAGAACGTCATGTCTAAAAATACATAGGGCATGTACGCTAGGCCTAAGGCGTTCATGGTAATTTTGATCCTTGTTTAACCGTAAACTGAAGCTAGCTTGTGGTGATATCGATTCAAAAAAAACTTCATCTAGAAAGCTTACTATAAGAGCTTTTGGTCTTGAATAGCGTCTTAAATAATCTATTCTTTCAACAATAATCTGTTAACAATCTCTCATGAGTATTAATGGATAATGTACTAGTAAAAGTTATAATAAATAGGCTATTTTTTTCAAAAGCATCCAACATTTGGTAAGTTTATAGTTTGCAAACGATCCAATTTATGAGATTCATTTGATATTCTTTTTAGGGTGATACTCTCTCTAGACTTGTGCGTGGATATTAAGAGAGATGATTTATTGAATTGCTATATTGATACAAATAGGTTTATTGATTGATTTTATGGAATTAAGCATTTCTATCCCTCTCTTTTTTTGAAAACTCTATTCAATATAGTGTTCATTTTCACGTAAGGAACATCCTCTAAATATTTTTCTGGTACCAACTTGACTTTATTCTACGAACATCAAATTCCATCATAATATGGAGGCCAATATCGCTCTGGAATATTATAGGATGGTCGAGACGGCTAGACAGGATACTATTTTATCAACTCATCATTGTTGATTTATAGATTACATTTCAAATTCTTTTATTTTTTCCGTAGAGGACAGGTGCTCTCGATTTGTCATGAAGGCGAATTTTACACAAACTGTAAAAATAGGCCTGAAAGAATATTAAAAATTTAAAACTGCTCTCTACAAATTAACCTTCTTGATTTCATCAATCATATTCTGTGATTTTCAATTTCAATTTATTTATTTCACACACAACATTAAAACAACATTACATCAACATTACATACATCAATACATGCAATAATAACATGAAAAGTTAAATAAAATAACATGAAAGTTAAATAATTTGTGTAATGTGTATATCTATTTTATGCAGCCTCTCTGTCGAATTGATAGAATATTATTGCATCTTCAAAAATGTTTATTGTAGTGTTGAACATGTTTTTCAGGCTGATTGTACTTTGCGGTGTTCTGTATGTGGTGGAGTTTGATGTGAGTAAGCGCTGCATCTGGTTGCTATGGCAGCATTGTTTGGGATACTCTCTCATTCTACTCGGATCAGCTGTTCTGGATCTAATGATCTCATTTGTGGCCATGCGAGGTGGCATACTCGAAGTTGAGGCACGAGCTCCCATGAGGTACCTCATTTACTTGAGACTAGGTGAGTGAAATTTCATTCAATCGCAACTATAAGATATAGAAAATTCTGGAGCAGGATTTAATTTAATTTAACACGAAATATATCCTACAGAATCTAATAAAAAGCTATGAGCTACGACTGACTTGCTTAAAAACATTGTAAGGCTATGGGAGGTATTGGGATGTGATGGGAGTAGAATAGAATAGAATAATCACTTTATTCATGCAAATTACAAAATATGTCGCTTAAATACTAGGTCATGAAAGTTATTACAATGAACGTCATTTAAAAAGATTAACTAAATAAAACACAAATTTTAAACAAAAAATGTCCATTCTTGGAGAAGGATGTGCAAGGACATCCTTCCCATCAACACTCAACCGTAAGGAGAGTAGGGAGTGAAGAGGGGGAAGTTTAGGTGGGGGATCTGTTTCCAGGAATGTCAGTGATGACGTTCATTCAAAACTAAATTTGAAAAATAAATTTAAAAATAAATCAATTTCAATTTCTTAGTCTTTTATTTGAAATATTTTCCAATTTGCCAAGGTGATTTTTCTAATAGTTTTATTGATGGATATCAGTATGTTAGATTTTTAATAATTGTATTATTATCTCAATAAATGTATAAATTCATTTCCACATTTTATTACAGGTGTAATGGTAATTGAGATGATATGGTTGACATTGGCTGTAGTATGGCTGTCAATTCATTATCAAGGCTGTCCAATCGAGGGTGCTAAAGAAGTGTTTTTAGGTGAGTTACTTCAACACTTATCATCATTAAATGATTTTTCACAACATTGTGCCACCGTATCAAGTATTTTCAACGTAGGCCTACTTATTGTACGTACCTAATCATATTTCTGCCATGATGGTTAACTCACTGTAGTAAACTATTCCAATGAAAACGTGAAAACTTAATTCTTCATGTAGTCAGTATGTACAGTTTCAAGCTTTCAAGTATTAAATAATAATAGAAGTGCTGACTGCTATTTTTCCAAAGCTTTCTGCATCTGATGAAGCCTTCAGCCACTTTCTGTTCACTTTGCGAAGGACTGACAATAAATGGTCTCATTATTCAGCTCTTTACAATGATGAAAATGTTCAAAAATTCATTCGATATGATGTAGCCACATTAATATTGTATAGTAGTTATGGAATATTATACATTTTGAACATGGTAGAGACCTGTAGTAAGTTATAATGAAGTTATTCATTTCCAGTCCAGATGCCATAGAAACTGAACAAGCTCTAATAAATAACATGTTTGTTAAAAAAAAAATAACACATTTTCTACTTCTGTCAACATGATCTTATATTTAATAATATGACATATTAATCGATGATTGAATGACTTGTTATCCATAGAAGCAGTTCTAAATTAGTCTATATTGAACTTTTGCCAAATGCACGAAAATCCAACCGAATTTTACAACTGTAAAATGACGTCATTGGATTGCCGTTTAATTCGTTGCATTGTTTCTGTTGAATGACATCATTTCACGATGATTAAATTCAATTGGATTTTCGTGCAACTAAGGCTAGGCGTACACCGGTTAGTCAAGACAAGACAAGACGAGTTTAGTCACAATAATTCACATAGTTGCTTATGAAGCAGCGACTAATCGGTGTGTGTTGCTTCATAAGCAACTATGTCAAGTACTGTGACTAAACGTGACTAATCTCGTCTTGTCTTGTCTTGACTAACCGGTGTACGCCTAGCCTTAGTGTTTGAGCGTGTTTTATATTATCGTGTAGGCCTATAATTTGCGTGCTGTTATGAATTGTTTGATGTTATTCTTACACAATGAGTTGGTATTGTTTGCAGGTATGGTGATATGCAGTTGGCTAGTAGTATTAAGCGTAATGTTGACAGCGTGGTGCGCATTCGATAGTGCAGGCCGTTCGTGGGTCAAGATGAAAAAGTTTCAAAGATCAATGAAAGAGTCAGAATCCAGGTTCCAATACAAAAGATCTGGAAATCGAACAAGAAACTGGAGACAAAGGTCAGTGCTACTTTGAAGATCACCAAATTTATTAATCAATATAATGAATTTCCTTGTAATGGAATTGAACACATATACAAGACTCTATTTATAAAATTCAATGAAAGCAAAATAATTAATTCATTCAGTCGGAACTTTTAAATTGGGATAATATACGTTTTTATTAGCATACGAGTTGGAATATCAAAAGGTCTTCAACATATATCAAATTGAAAAATAAAACACTTAAATGAGGATTTCTAGACCTATAGTAGTTCAAATAGCAAAAAATAATGTATGAAAATGCCAGAATGTCTCTGTAATTTATAAAAAATTAAAATCTAAATCGATTCAAGAATTTAGAATATTGTTCGAACAGATAATTCAGTAACCAATCAAACACAATAAGGAGGTTGATATGTATAATTTAATTTTGAAATATTTCAGAAAAGTGCTGCGTGCTTATCAAGACAGTTGGGACCATCGGTGTCGATTACTCTTTTGTTGTATGAGAAACACAGACAGAAACAAGGTAAACTCTCAAACTATCCGCTATAATTAAATATAACAGCGAAATAATAGTGAAACTCTGTGTGAATAATATAATTTGAAACAAAAGTAGATTTATCAAACTTGAAGTTTCATCCTATTAGAATTTTCAAAATATCCTGATTGTAATATTAAAAAAAAGATAGCTCTTGAAAACGTTATCATCATTATAATGTAGATATCACTATGTAGGCCTACTAACAGATTAATACAATAGTGGAAAATTTTCCTTAGGCAAGTAAGAAGCAGCTTCTATTCAATTATTATATATTTGTTATTCTATTATTTTTCACTTTACTACCGACATGCAGTCATGTTATTTATGTAATAAAACGAAATTTGTCTTACATACTGTACTGACATACTTACATACTGTCTTACAGACACGATCAGTAGACAAATTTCTTTTTCACATAAAACATGTCGACATAATATGTAAAAATATAAAATACATCGCAGTTCGTAATGGATCAAGAAATAATCATCTTATATATTTGTAGTTTTGTATCTCCACAAGAACATTTAAATAAACCCAAAAGAGACTGAAAAAAGAAAAAACAATGTTATGGAAACGGCATTTTATTGAGTCAGTGAATACCAATAATAAAAAAAACTTTTAAAGCCAATAATGGAAAGTGTCAGAGGATTTTACAAGTCTCTGATCAAAAATCTCATTAGAGAAGGCAACATTATTAGAGAACTCAATGGGAACGTAACTTTTTTCACAGAAACACAAAATTGTAGATTAATAACAACATATAAATGAAATTAATTCTTTGTCTACTTCAGAAGTTATGATTCCAGTAAGAAATAATATTTCAATAATAATTCAAATAGCTGGTTGTAGTTACAGCCCACTTCCTACAGCCTTGTAGATGATACAGATTAATACAACTTTTTTTTTGTAATGATAGCTTTTCAAGACTGTTGTATTGTCATTATTTCAGAATAGAGCTTATTTGAATTTATAAAATTTATTATATATTTTTTATTATTTTATAAAGCTCATTGTCCTATTTGTGTTTCCAGAATTCATTTGCGGATATCGCCCGCTTACTATCAGATTTCTTCAGAGATCTGGACGTTGTTCCTTCAGATGTGATTGCCGGTCTTGTTCTTTTGAGAAAATTTCAAAAAATTGAAAGAGAAGCTATTGTTAGTCAGGTAAGAATTTCCCGTAACTTTATTTTTCAATCATCTATTTACAAATTTGATAGCAAAGCGAAATTTTGTGAATGAGATCTCATTTCCATAAAGTTGAATTTAATGTACACTTTGGGTTGACTATTTACTAACTTGTAAAGTTTACAATATTTTCGTACAATATTTGGCGAACGTGCATTATTCATATTACTACTCTATCCTTGAAGATGTAATGATAATACTTATTACTAGTATGATGCTTTTATGTTTACAAGTTCTATGCTAGATGTCGCAATGTTATAAATATACTGCTTTTAGGTTAAAACTATTTCAACTATTCTAAGAGAAACAATTTTATTCTCTCATATTCCAATATTGAACTATCATTTCTCATTTTTGTTGAATGAAAAAATAAATTAATTTAGTTTCTTTTAATAAGGAATAATCAACAATATCCGCATTACTACTCGAGTAATGTACACAAGTAATGAAAACAAGGTTCCTACCCCTGGGTGATGCATAGTATTATCAGCAATTTCAAGCCAACATTTATTACATGCATTTATTGAGTAGTAATGAGCATATTGTTGATTATTCTTTATTAAAAGAAACTAAATTAATTTATTTTTTTAAAGATACGATCGTATCTTCAAATGCAGTGAGATATGTTTTATTCAGGTAGGTTCAATTCAATTTTCATAACTGAATTGTTGGATTGTTTTCCAGAGAAAGAATGACACATATCGGTATTTGTCCGGTGTGGCAGTCACGTCGAAAACAAGGTTCCTACCCCTGGGTGATGCACAGTATTATCAGCATTTTCAAGCCGTCATTCATTACATGCATTATGCCCTGGCGGCATATGGTTGGCCAATGTTTCTCCTAACACACTCTCCTACTGGTATTTGCACGCTATGCACCAAACTCAGGTTCGATTTTTCCTCAATATATACTTGTAGCTCTCAATAGGAATTATTTCTTTCTCCAATTTGAAATTTCAATTATAATTACCTACTGAAATTTGAATAAACATTTATAATTGGAAGCTGGAGGCTCTAAAAAATCTAATGGGAAACCATTATCCCTAAGTGACTTGTAGTTTCAGACAGAGGAGAAAACAATCAGTCGAATAAAACTGTAACCCTAACTTCGATCGCTCAATTAACATATAAATTATACAAAACATAGAAATTCTGAGGAAATGAGCAAGATGAGGTTCAGAGTAATTTTTATAATATATACAATATACTGATGATAAATTATGAATTTTAATCACTTTCAAATAAAAAAATGATAATTTGAACTATGGTTTCCAAGCAGTGGATCATTTACTAAAAAAGAGAAAGGACACCCTTTGCCATCTATCAGTGAAATCATGAACTACGTCTGGAAAGTCATACTATATCGATAAATCTTATATTGATGTCTATCAACTTACAGCTAGTCCTTCCCTCAGATATATTAAGATATATTTATATATTTTTTTAAATTGACAAAAAGAGCAAACTGTACCTAAAGAAGTTAGGATTGAAACATCTGATGAACCATGGTCCGCAAATGCACCATTATTGAATAGAAATTTGTCAAAACCACAAATATTGACATACCTATTTTAATTCTTTTCTAAAGCTGTATGATGATAATGAGACTTATAATAATTGTATTTTCACCCACAGGCATTCGCCCATGTAGGGGGACTTCTTCAAATTATTTATGTACTTTTGCTGTACACTGTATATACGAAGGAAAATGAATATTATTTCAATTGGTATTCAGATTTACTATAGTTAGTAGGGTAATATTGTTGAGGCTAAAATTCAAGAGTGCAGGTACAATAGTTTCTTATTTATGATAAAAAATGAAAAGCGTTTCTAAAAAAGCATGATTATGGTTAATCTCCATCTATTGTGCTAAAACTGGCCTGAATAAATACTTGAAACTATGTTAATTATTTGATTATCCAATTCGTTTCTCATATTTGATCACTTATTTAGATTAATTAAGAAATGTCTTGCAAATATCTGTAGAATGATAGAAGATCTAAAGTAGGGGATTGTCTTGGAAAATGCGTTATTTAAAAACGCTGGACTCTGTGGGACAATATAAGGTTCCAAAAACTACATATTACATGTTAATTTGTCACTGAGTTGAATGTAGCTCAGATCATTTCTATATAGATCAATAAAATAAAAATTTTAAATCAAAATATTTGTTCAACCTTCATGAATCGCAATATCCTTTGAAGATTATATTTTTGGAGATATTATATTTGCTATAATATTATTCATTGAATTTTAGAATAGAAAAATTCAACAATAAACTACAAACAAATCACAAAAAAACTATGTTTTTAGTTTAAGAACCTGAAAGGTTTCTTAGAATTGATAGCTTCTTCTGAGTAGGCCTATATTAGTAAACAGATTATAATTATCAATGGGATTATAATACTTGGAATAGTTTGTTGATAGGTAGTTGTTGTTGCAGATGTGCCTGTTTCTCATGCTGTTGCGGTCATAACTCGACCGACGAAGACCCTGTTGTGGTTGAGGACAATTGCTGTAATTGCAATTACGCGGCTTTGCACAGTATGGTATCAGCTGGTGACGTATCCATTGAGTATGCCACTTACCATGTTGATGTGGGCGAAACTCCGTTTTTTGTCGCAATCGATTATAAGAAAAGAAAAGTCGTTCTTAGTATACGGGGCACTCTTTCAATGAAGGTGAGGTATTGGAAATATCCATAATTATTATCAAGCTAGAAAACATTATTCATTACCTATTCATTCATTCAAGCAATCACAAGTACTGCTTTAGTTTGAAAATATGACGCATGACATGTGAAAAAATAATGCAGAATTAATGAGATTATTGCCCTACGATTATCATGACTGTGTTAAATATTTAGATTTCATTTACCTATAGCATAATCTCTTGATTTATTCAGCGAATTTCTTCCAGGGGTCATCATTTCAGCTCCGAACGCCTAAGGAATAATGGCGTACCATAGTCTTAAAAACGTTATATTTTTCGAATTGCCATAGTTATTTTGAATAAAGGTTATGTTCTCATTCACAACTCATGAAAAATTTATCATCCTAAAGCTGAAGTACGAAATTTTGAATTAGAAGGTTATTGGTGGAATTATACCAAAATAAAATCTAAAATATACTTAACCATTCATAATTCATTGGACATCAAATAAGTTTGTTACAATACTCAATATACTCATTCCATTCATGAATTATCATGAAATGTTCTGAATGGTTGAGTTTGAGGTTTTTGTGAATGATTTGTACAGAGATCTGCGTTTTCAAATCTTCTACTACATATTAGTTATAGGCTAATTATATAAATATTACTACGGCACTAGAAAATGACTCTAATCAGTGAAAATATTCTATATTGTAACAGGATGTGATAACAGACTTAAATGCTGAGAGCGAAACGTTGCCATTGACACCTCCAAGGGAAGACTGGCTAGGACATAAGGTATTTATTTTCTCAATTTCCATCAGTATACGGTAACAATAAACAATAATCATCTTCACAATCAGTATTTTTATTTATTGGCTCAGGTTATACAAGAAGGTTGGATGTTATTGTTCAAAAGTGTCTGATGAAGTGAAAAAGAGATGGATCCATAAGAAGTTATATGATATGAGAACTAATGAAAATGAAACTAGAGAAAACAGTCAATGAAACAAGTTTGATTAAACGAGGTTCAGGACACATTATCTTGAAATAATTCAAAATATTATATTTTGTCTATGAATTATTTCAAATAAAAGAATACATTATTTATATTCATAACAAATCGATTTTATAATGAAACGAATGCGAATCTACAGAATAATCGCACTAACACTGTTAATAAATTAATGTTGATTAAATTATTTTTTTGATGAATTGAAATAAATTTTGTAATGAATTTACATGAATCTTGACAGCTTTCTTTCATTTTTCAGGGAATGGTTCACGCAGCAGTATATATAAGAGACAAACTGAGCTCTGAAAGTATTTTGACCAGAGCACTGTCGACTAGTATTAAAAAAAGTGGAGAAGCATTCAGTTTAGTTTTAGTTGGTCATTCGCTTGGAGCCGGCACAGCTGCTATTTTAGCCATATTATTGCGCCAGAGTCATCCAGATCTCCAGTGTTTTGCCTATTCGCCACCAGGCGGTTTGCTCAGGTACTTAAATACATTGCTTTTGAAGAATCAATGTCAATTCGCTATTGGTGATTACATATATTATTATATTGGATGGTACAGGTGTTTTCCAATTGACTTTAATTCATCATCAGTAACTTGGACTGTAAGATTTTGGAAAACTATTCCTCTTAACTTCTATTGTATTGATTTGGGTGATATTGATGCAGACATTAATCTTTTTATATTATGCAAATAATTTCTGTTTGTTTTATGTCGGATATTTTAACAGCCACTATTATATTTCGTTATTTGATAAAAATGAGTTTTTCCCTGAAACATTTATTTCATAAATTATTTTCTCTTGTTTTTCCACAGTATGCCAGCCGTGCAATATACCAAAAGTTTCATAACGTCTGTTGTCCTGGGAAAGGATGTTGTTCCTCGTATTGGCCTACACCAAATGGAATCTTTGAGAGCTGATCTCATTAATGCAATTCGTCGCAGTAAAGATCCCAAGGTAATTAGGCACAAAGTCGTATGGGTACCACGTAATTACTCTGTTCTACTTGATTCTAGAAAATGACAGAATCGAGTTCAGATTTTGATTCTAGACTCTTAATTCTAATTTGGTTTTGAATTGGGTAAATATTATCTCGAATTCATGTATGTAAATTCACAGCCAACAAAGGCTTACATCCACCACCCAAACTTTAAGGGATCGGTGAAAAATTTTCAACTCTTTATTATATCTTTTATAATTAATTAATTTCGGATTGTAGATTTTACTGATTGGAAATTGGATTGAATCGCCCTCCCACTGAAGGATATCCAGAGAGAGCCGCTAGTTTCAATGTTGGTCCACCCGAAGTTTGGATAGGCTACTTGCCTGATGTCGTTTCCATTTAAATAAAATCTGATAAGGGAGTGTGTTCAGTGTAAATTCAATTGAACGCATCAATAAACTGGGAGAGAACTTGAATCTCTAGCCACAACTGTACAGTCGAGCTGAAGACACTATAGGCTATATTATTATTTTTCTGTATTACCGTATGGATTAGGATAACAATATATACATTATATTGGATTATATTTTATTACATAGATATTGAAGACAATATGATCATTCAATATAAGGGAAAAGTCAATTGAAAAAAATGATGAAAGTAAATTAAATTATAAATAAACTACTTTAAATGAGTACTATGAAATTAGAGTTAATATCAATTTTTTTAATTGGGAAATCAATTTAATGAGAAAATCGCTTTAATCAATCAAACCTTTTGATTGCAGTGGAAGACAATATCATGCAGTGTTCTATGCTGTGGCTGTGCAGTGATGCCAACATCAGCGGTTGAATTGAAAGCGGATCCGTCAACTGTGCAGGAGTACCAACGTGAGAAGGACTCAGCACGCGCCATGGCCATACATCCTACCGACTCGTCAATTGCTCTCACTCTGCATCAACCACTCTACCCTCCAGGCAGCATTATTCACGTTGTTCGTCATCATCCCACTAAAACCGAGTCAGTAGACCAATACAAATACCTACACAGTGTTTTGCTAATTTACCAATAGGCCTACTACTTGGTGCTTCTACTATTGACAAATAAAAAATCGAGAACGTTCTTTTTAATCTGGTAATGCTTTGCCACGAAGATAAATATGAGGGTATATGAAAAGTAAAATTGTACTCACAAATTACTATGTTAATGATCATTTCGCAGTGTTGTGCTGCATCATTAAAACACGTTTACAGGTGAACTAGATTGAAGCTATGGGAAGGAAGTACAGTAGGTAGGTGTTTATGGGAGAGGGAGTGGGGGATTAGTGGGCGG
This sequence comes from Laodelphax striatellus, assembly GCA_017141395.1. Lineage (NCBI taxonomy): Eukaryota > Metazoa > Arthropoda > Insecta > Hemiptera > Delphacidae > Laodelphax > Laodelphax striatellus. Next base: position 26,393,907 of record CM029544.1, read on the forward strand.
GAAATTTGAAATTTTGAGGATTTTGTCAAAAAGTGAGTGGGATCTGAAATGAATGTGGTCGTTGAGGATATTGTGGGCTGTGATTTGTTATGTTTATATATTTCAATATGTAATATATTTTCATATCAAACGCCAGTGAACAAGAGTGTAGGACAAGAAATATAATTTTTAGGAAAATTTCCAAGATAAAATACTTTTACCTCTCAACTTCTAGTACAAATTATTGCTGTTTTGTCAATGCTTTATTGTTCTTGATTAGTGGTCGTAGTTTCACTTTATACAAATATAATAGTATGCATGATTGGATTTGATATTGCCTGTTGTTTGATTTTATTCGCTCAGCTTTCTTTTTGCTTTTCAATGTGAGATCTAATCAATTTGGAGATGCGCAACCCACTTGTAACGCCGTTATTTCTGTTCGAAAAGTTTGAAATGATAATTCAGAAAAACTTTTCAATTTCACAATCAAAGGGAATCAAAAGTCTCTAGATTTCAACATGTAGCATTCGTTATTTCGAAGCGAATCTCATTTACTGACAGTATTCATTTACTGTGTTCTTGTTTATTTCATAACTGCCCCTGAAACTATTAAGAAAAATTGTGTACAATTAATTTGTTTTGATTTAATAAGTATACAGATTAGTAAAAAATGAACACGCTTACAGTTGAATTCATTAATCAAAGGATTGAGAAATAGCACATAAAAAATGTATGGAGGATGTAATAATGAAATCGATAATAAAGGCTTATAGTAGATACGTCAATATCAATAATATACACAGTTTGTGTTTGTGGGATCAGGTCAATCATTCTCAATATTAATTACTACTACTAATACAATAATTAAATCCAGCAGATGTTAGTTTGCGTAGGTTGTCAGTGTCAGGATTCAATTTTACCGTAGGTTCTCAGTGACGGATTTGAATTTTTAGCCTCACTTGTCCTTGTCCTTGTTCAGCATTCATCATAATTCATAAATTGGTACACATAAACTCACTTTCTTGCCAATTTTTTCCATAAAATTATGGCTTAATAGAACATATTTTCCCAGACTAGAGACATTTTGGTCGCCCTAGGTGGAAAGGGAGAGTGAATTTTAAGACTCAATTAATTCATGGCTCTATCTTGGTAAATCTACCTGTTGCATTTTCTAACAAAATAATGTCAAGCAATACCAGTAATGAATTATAACGAAAATGAATATAAAATGAAAATAGTGAATAGAAAATACGATTTATGATACTAACGTGAGAGAAAAAAATAAAAATCTAATAATAACGCTCCCACTTTGAAAAGGTTGCGCATCAAAGATATAACTTGATAGTCCTAACTATGAACAACCAAAACCATAGTGTCTGAATTATGAAGTGAGTTGATAGTTAAAATTATTAAATAGTTTAAAACATTTCTTCTTTAATAACTTTTGGTTGTAGGCTAATACATATTGATCAACAATTTTAACGTGTTCAATCAATATTTCAACTTGGATGGAAACCGTGTTGACAACTTACTGTCCTCCTGTCTTTAAAAGTACTTAGTAATTATTGTGTGAAAAGTGCTTTGTTCTCCATCGTTATTGAATTAATAGATTTTTTTTCTTTTGATTGTGAGCAGGCAGCGATATGAGAAAAAGTGGAGGTATGTCAATGCTAGAGTTATAATTAAGTTTAACACTGCCTCTAACTATTCTGTATCGGAGGTTTAAACCATTTAATTTCCCCAAACGCAAAGCCTCAATTTCTAAGAATGTTCACAAAAGAATAAGAAATGATGAAGCTTGATTTCTAATTCTCTTATGATGCCCGCATGCATAACTACAGACTACCAGTCTTGTGAATAATGTGGTAGATGATTCAGAGAATGCCAACCATCAAGAATGGGATTCAAACCTCACTAAGCGATGAGTAGTTTATTCGTATGAATGCTGAGTATGAATAACCTTTTACTGTAATTTATGATTTTGGTAAATAATGTTTATGAGTAGGGCATGTCACAACACGAAAACAATACGGCTAAATAACTCGCATTTGTTACGTAGACTAATGTACTTTTCTCATGAAAAAGGGTAGGCTAGTTTTCACAAAAAATCTAAATTAAACAAGTGCCGGAATTTGGTGATGAAGCAGTTAGTAGCCTGGCGTTTGAGAAGATTTGAGATTCCGACTCAGCGCCAAATATAATGCGTAGATGAGCTGTTCAGAAAAACGATCAATTTAGGCTATTGGAAACTGAAAATAACCATCATATCAAAACTGTCTCCACGTTGAAAGAGCACAGAAAGTATATTGTATAAAAAACAATTTATTCAATTCCATTTCCACCATTCAGTCACCAATAAAATTATATTCAAATTCGTATTCAGAGACGCAAACTTCCTTTAGGCAACATGCCGAAATCAGACCGCGGTTACCGAGTTCACAGAGTTGCCGCTAGGTAGAGCTACTTGGACGAATTTTCCAATGTTTGTTAATTATATTAATCTTTTACCAAAAATAATCGAGAAATTTACAAATTTGATTTATAAAATGATGATTAAGTACGTTATCTTCCAATTAATCAAGTTTTTTTACGTTTTTAATACTTATTTTTCCGCCAAATGTTAGCATGATTTCAAACTTCTCGCCAGCAAAATGTGTAAGCTCTGAATGACTCGGCTACTCATTTCTTCAGTATTCATGAGAGCAGGGTTTAGGGAAATTGTATATTACTCATTCTTTTCCTATTTTTTGGAGACGTCACATCTGTATTTGAAGTGGCGTCCAATTACGCATAACCAAAGTTCATGAAGTCTTGAAAGTCTTGTCAATGACCTCGTTAAAAGAGCTGGCATTCTTTCTTGACTTGAATTCTTAATTGACTTGAAAGTCTGTAACAGGTTTAGGGTCTACAGGCCGCAGGGCCGTAGCCAGGAAAAATTCGGTGGGTGTTAAAGCAACCTTAATGTATGGGCGGCACGTCTAGGGCGGCACGGTTCTCGGGAAAATTTATCAAGAAAATTCATTCTAGGTATAGTAGTACTATTACTATTATTAGTAGTGAGTTTATTTAAGTAGTTTTGTAATGTGATAGTTCGTTTTGTTATTCGATAGTTTCTTAAAGGCAGTAGAATGTTGGACCTCTGCATCTCCATATTATCGAATATTCCCACTATTGACCATAATCATAAAAATGAATTATTTTTTGCGAATATTGATCAAGATTTTTCTTGTGTTTAATTTTCATGTTTCAATTACTTTACTAGTGGGCCTAAGTTTACCTAGATAATTAATTTTCAACTTGATTAATCAAATTTATATACATGGTTAGAAATTTAGTAGTGCTAATACCGTTGGTTGTACGAATTTGTAGTTTGGACTATCGTATAGGCTACCAATCGAATATTCCAAATACCCCAATCATAAAAACTGAATTATTTTTTGTGAATACTCATACTGATAACGTTTTTTCGAGCTCAGTTTCCTTTTAAAATAATTATAGTACAGTACCTTGGACTACGGTATAGGCCTACGAATAAAATAACCGAAATAATCAAATCATAGAAAAACGGAATAAGTTCTCATGAATACTGATCAAGTATTTTCTTTAATACTCTGAGAATAATTTTTTTTCTAAAATTAAATTATTTAATTTTTCTATTTCAATAATTTACTAATAAGTTTATCTGAATGATTTTGTACTTCTTCAGATTTTTAGAAATTTGCTATTACCTTTGGTCGTTCTAACTTTATATTTTTGATATTGTAGTGTTGGTAAATTTTTTGTTCTAACAACTTTATCTCTGTCCAATAAAATATTCCAAATACCTCGTTCATAAAAAAATATTTTTGTGGTTGATGATCAAATTTGTTTATAGGTTTCAGCCTTTTCATTTGTCAGTTATTTTTACTCTTCACATTGAGCATAGACATCTTTAAAATATAATAAAAATCTAAAAGTAACTGATTGTTTTTTATTAAAACCATCATTATTGATTAATCATAAATGGTTAGTATTCCATTTTCTTAACAGATATCTATTTTCTTGACAATTAGTATTTTAATATATATAACATAATATATAATAACATACACATAATATATCTGATGTAAATGAGGGCGGCAGCCTAAAATAGTGCCTCTAGGGGCGGCAATAGGTTGAAATCCGTACATTCTCTCAAGGCTGAGTCGTATATTACTGCCAAATGTAATATATTACTCATTTCTTTTCCTATTTTTGGAGACGTCACATCAACTGTATATGATGTGGCGTCAGTTCAAACCCCTAACACAAAGGTCATGAAGTCTTGAAGAAGTCTTGTCAATGACCTCGTTAAAGATAGTAATATAGCATTCTATCACTTGACATTGGTTTTTACCATTGAATTGAAAGTCTGTAACGGGTTTAAGTCTACATCGGCCCGCAGGGCCGTAGCCAGGAAAAATTCGGAGAGGTGTTAAGCAACCTAATGTATCGCGTTTGGCCATGTAATCCATAAGTACAGAAGGACAGGTCACTTCCCCGAAGAAAATCTGATAAAAAAATTGACCCACCTTCTAAGACCATTTTAAACTCTTACATTCTGTGAACCAGAGTTTAGAGGCAAAAAAACTTATTCTTTGACCGCATTTATATTCGAGAAAAATTTCATAAAGTTTTCTCCATCTCTTCATTTCAAACATAGTAATATTAAAAAACTGATAGAATGTAATGCATTATCATATTATCTTATCTGAGCAGCTAATCAACCATAATACATTTTAAAATATTGAGAACTGAATCTATTAACTGTTTAATCAATTATGCTTCCTCGTGATGCTTCCTTTCAAACCCTTTGGATACAACATTCATGTAATAATGAAACACTTTAATTACGGATGAGAAAATATTATTCTCTTGAATGTAAGATTTATAAAATACTTATTACCTGGAAATAATTTTCCCTACGGCATAAATAATAAGTTCGATATAAGTAATCAAATCGCGCAATCGCGATGAGCTAACATGTTGGCTGTTCCATTGTCATGCGCATTAAGACAGAATCAAATTGTTAGTTTCATAATCATTGCAGTTAGAGCAAGCGGTACCATTGCATAACCGTGATATTTTTCGTTTAATATTGACTTTTCTAGGCAAAGGCTTTAGCTCAATGCCAGTATTTCTATTTATTGTGTTGTTCCACAATTATGCTAATTAATTGCTTTTTCATATACTATTCGTATTACCACTGTACTTTTTGAAGACCCTGATAAAAATTCCCGAAAACTCAAACCAGTAAGTTCACTTTTTGCTCCACTTAAATACAAATTTTTGGTTTGGAAGGCTATGTCTTGTTCAGGATTGAGGATTGAGAACAAGTACCACAGTAAAAAAAAATGAGCAGAACAAACCAGGAAATGGAAGAAATTAGGGAAATGTTTCCCTGTTGTTTTGTAAAAAAGACTAGAGATCTGAAGGGTGGTTGAAAAAGACCTAAGTTGAAAATTTGCAAGTTGAGGTATTTCGTTTCGATTGCAAGAACTCAATGCAAATAAATTGCTACAAATAATTTATTTCTCAATTTTATCAGTTCTCAATACTTTTTCAATTTCTAAAATGTTTTCTCTGAATTGCTTTACTGTTGCTCCAGTGCAAGTTTGCTTTTTGCATGAGAGTTGAGAAATAACTGCGCATCCATTCGCAACCATTCATTCGAACTTTTCTTCTCATATTGATCCATTTCAACCCGTCAATTCACGTCATTCCATCCATTCAACGTCAAATAAGGAAATCAATTGATGAAGAAATGGGTTTTTTGTCATAATATGTTTCTCGGCTCGTAATATAAATGGAATGGGTGGGAATAGTTGAGCTTAACAAGGAAGGGGCATGAATGAAACTTAGTGTTAGATATGACAATGATAACTGGAAGGCACCAATAGAAATAATAGTGTTGTAAATCACAGTATTACAGACAGTGTGCAGTAACTTTTCTTAGCCTTTTCGCGACTTTCTGCAACAGCACCTTAATTGAATTTTGAAACTGTGTAATAATTCCATTATCATTCCAAACAGCCGACAGAATTAGTTGGGAAAACTAACAGAATCAATAAAAAGGATCAAATTTTCAGTTTATCATTGTTGTTAATAAATTGGTGTATCAACTAGCCATGAAACAAGTAACTCAGTAATCAATTTATTAATGCCGAACAAGTATCTACAAGCTTTTCAGTAACTGCCCTGTCGAATTCTATTGACTTTAACCAATGACAAGCGAGTAGCTCGGTTGCAGTGATTGGCTCCCATTTCCAATTGAACGAACACTGCTACCATTGGTGGATTCAAACTGCTACGTCCCACAAAATGGCGTCGATCGTCCAATGAGATTGAAGGGGCGTGTACCTAACTGCTAATCGCTTCTGATTGGAAGAAGTTCGACCTAGTACCATCATTGACCGGTAGATCACAGCTCATTTACTGAAATTAGAATCCATGTCCAATGAATACTTGGCTGTTTTTGTTTGAATAATGTTTAGCAATTTTGGGGCCAAGTTGTAAAATTGGTTTATCAAATTTCTAATTGGGATAACTGTAATCAATGAACTATAAATTGGACGAAATTATATTCAACAAAATAATACTAATCATTAATTCAATATGTGTGAGTATATTGTTTTTGGCGGGGTCATTAGTAAGTAGGAAGTTTGAAATTGAAAATAGACTATTATTTTAACTTGCTTCATGCGGTATCAAGGTGGAGGCCTACTCAATGCCGCAATTGCGGACGATGTTTCAACTCGAAACGAGAACATGCAGCCAATGCTAAATAGATAAAACCTTTCTTCATCAATACATTTTTGCTTCCTCTCACTCAACCACATAATTTGGACAAAATAACTACTTTCACATAATTTGAACTACCGTGCTTGCAGGTGGAGACTAAATCCCTTGAACACTGTATTCAAGATTCAGGCTATATTAAAGTACCTACTGGATCACAATTTATTAAACTATTCAACTACTCAATCACTTTCACACTCTCAATCTTGACTATGACAATCTAGAACCCTATAGGAACATTTCAAAATATCCATGATACTTCTGGATCAGTGGATCATATAATAATATTATCATTATGACTTGCATTCTTCACCTAATTATTAGTTTGCTGCAGTCACATCATTCCCACATTTCTCTCATACTACCTTCATAACTTTTTGGATCTTAGATTAATCATTTAACAGCTTTTTACCTTATTCCATTTTGAATAATATTTTTGATAATGAAAACTAATCTCCGTTGAATCTCTGTTATTCTGTTAATATATATATTATTTTAATTGGCACTATTCTTTTTTCAGGCAAGTTTTGAAAAAACACGATCCCGTCTATCAAGCTTTTATGGGCTAACAACACTGATTTTGACGAAGTGCTCCATATCTCCAGTAATGATTCAAGATCATATGCCTGATAAGGTGTTGGATGCTTTAAATAAGGTATGAATTAATAAAACGGTTCTAATTATTTTAGGTAAAATCAAGTTAAACTGATCTTCATGAGTTCTTCGTGTTCTCTTCTTAGAAAGGTAACCAAGATGATAAAATGCACGTTCTTAAAGTTACTATTGCTTGAAATTAATGTAGAATAAATCAGTAACTCCCGGACGCAATATCTGTTTTCTGCGTTGCCTTGGTCTAAGCTCTAAAATCTTTGCTGCATGGTCACTATAGATATCACAATATTTATCAGTTATTATTTATTGTTTAATATTTTTTATTCAATAGTTATTCTTATCATTTGTATCTAGTTTACACTGTGCAAACATATTTATTTTCACTAAGCTATTATTTAGTGCAAATCATCGTTATTTTTAGAATGCTTCCTATTTTTTTGGAAATTTTAAAAATGTAATTGATTAGTGGAAATATGTTCCCAATTTCACGCAATAAATTCAAGTAGGGTTATTAATAGATTCAAGAAACCATAAAATGTGTGGAGTACTTTAGATAAAAAAACCTTATCTGTTATGCAGCTTACATTTTGCTTCTTAGCTGAAAATTTAATACTTTTTGTTGTTGGAGGGAATCATGATAGCTCTTTTACTTCTGCTGATTTTTGAAGCCAATTATCTTCAAACCTAAGCATTTGCAATCTTTTTTTAAAGATTTCATTCTAGTTCAGATAAAAAAGAACATGTGAAATCATTATTGCCATGTAATTCGATTTGATATTGATAGCCTATGATGCCAACGATGTGTTATTAAATCAGCTACTTTTCTATAAATAGACTAGAATGTGGAGAAAACATTTGCCTTGCGATTCTACCTATGAGGTTTCACCTCATTCTCATCCACATCTGAATCAAGTGAGAATAGTTCAAGGTTCGTTTGAGAATTAGTCCCAAAATTATATTATTTAAGAACTGAATTTTACTTACCGTATTTCAACCTATTACCTTAGCTTTGTTAATGAATGTGAATGCTGCGTTGCGATGCCATTAGGATTAGATCGACAATACAAAAAAGACTTTACAACTTTGAAATTTCATATAATTTTTGAAAATACAGGTGTAGAACTGGATTTGGTGTTGTTTTAAAGGAAAACACGTCAAGTTTTGACTAGTATATTATGGAAGCGCTCTTAGTGCTCTGTGATTGGTACGACGTCATCGACGCAAAAATGCAGAAAAATTGACGCCCGCGTCAACAATATGGATCTTAGAGCAGGTTCACACGAACGGTTTTTAGGCGGTTGCGGTTTGGGCGGTTACCAGCGGTTCAATGTGTGAGAGAGAGAGACAAAAACCGCTGGCATAATCTTGTCTCTCTCCCACACATGTAATCGCTGGTAACCGCCCAAACCGCTACCGTCCAAAAACGTTCATGAACCTAGACAAATGTTCTTATGTTTTATTGAGCACCCTGTTACTAGAAAAATCTATGCCAATCATAAATTGTAGGTCTACTATAAGTATCGTTTGCCGCAGTTGGTACAAAAATTACATTGAAAGGTTCTTGCCGACTATGATTCTTTCAAGCCAGCTTACTCGCTCGAGTCCATTGAATAACGAATATTTAACGTATTAGCCGCTAGCTCTTGCTAGGGCGAAATTCTGCACTTCCATAATGTGCCAATCAAAACTTGAAGTGTTTTTCTTTAAAAGAAGACCAAATTCAGCCTTATTTCTCTGTTTAAAAAATTGTATGCATTTTCAAAGTTGTTAAGTCCTTTTTGAAACACCCTGTATTTTTGAAGCTCGTTTTTCCATTAAAGAGAAGCTTTCCATGTTTTCAACTAGTGAAGTAGTGTCTCCTATTTTTTGTAGTGTTCTAGTATTTGCGTTACATTCTATTCTCTTCTCATAGGTGATTGATTGTCACCACAAAGGAGCAATCCAAGCGCATCATCCAATTGCTCCGTTAGAAAAAATTGACGAGGAGGAAACCAGGTAAAATAAATAAATATGTAGCCTTACTCAAGTTTTATGGGTAACGTACCTAATACTTACAATACTAGACTTTATAGTCGATCATCGGCTACTGGTAATATAACAAACTTTGATTCATTCCAACCTTAATACAGATGAATGAATCTGTTTTTTATCCGTAACTTATTTATTTTCGGTTTCTGTGTCTATTTGTTCTCCTGAAAAATGAAGCCGAACTCAATAGTTCGAGTTTGTATACATTTGTATGTTCAATGATATACATTTGGAGTAAGTTGGATTTCATGTCAAAAGTTTTATTTCTCATTTGGAAAGTGTCGATTATGAATGGTCAAGTTTTCTCATTCACAATCCAAATTTGAAAACACTGTAGTAATTTTTCAGTTCTGATCCCTGAAAACAATCAATCTCATCCCATGTGGTTGAAGAATTTCAAATAACATTCTCATGTCTGCTACTAGTCCTATATACTATAATTACCTTTAATATGTACCCTACCTTCAAGTTCTAAATTTATTTTTTATTATGATCTATAGCCTAACTTACTTTGATACAGTATCATGATCTGCATGATTCGGTATCTTAATCTATTTTTATACTGTAGATATTATTTATCCACAAGCCATATGGATGTTCCTCTAGTAGTGGTCAACCTTTTCAACCAAAACATAAAAAGGTAATTTTGCACGCTTTAGCATGAGCTTTGAATACTTGGAGTGCGGTATAGTAGCCTAGATACGTAGCTTGATTCCAATTCTATTACAGTAGCCTGTTATTAAATTTCCATAGCGTTTTTGTAGATTTTGAAGGTTTATTTTTGCTATGAAGCACATTATAATATTATCGTACTCAAATTAATTATTCGAAAAATAACTTTGCCGGGCAAATTGAGATTTCGTTCAAAACCTGGTCCGAGTGGTCCGTAGCCGAGGGCGATAAGCGCCTGTCTGATAATCCAAAGGTTCCAAGATCGAATACCTCATTTTAGACTTTTTTCCAACCCACTGTGAAAGTTTTCTGCAAAAGAGTTCCTCAAGTTTAATTAAATAAAATTAGTTTCTGAACTGATTCATGTTCAATCCTTGAGACAAAAAACACACAGCTTTGGTACTATTCACATATTTTAGTCCAACTGTCTTTAAAATGGAATTGAATTGTTCTCACTGTGCAATTTTTAAATAGCATGAAATACTATTTTCATTATTATACTAAAATATTAGAATGGAATTATTACAGTATACTTAACATTGAGATCAAAGTAGAGTACCAGTACTCTGGACTCCTTGCGTTATTTGTCCAAAAACTCTTATTGGCTTCAAACATTTTATTGCTTGTATTTCAATTATCAAGAATCAAAGGCTTCTTACAAGCTGGTTTTCTAAATTTGAAATTGATTCTCATTGGCTGAGATTCAGTCAGTTTCCTTTTCCTTGATTACTCATTCACCATAATTCAAAATACTGAATTATCTTGATACCTTCCTAATGGTGTAGGCCTACACATAAATTAGGCCTAGACCGGTTGACATTTAAGCTCTATAACATTGAAAATCTTTCAAAAAATGAATTTGTTCCAGATTGATAAAAATTCAATGAAACCAATTACAAACGAAATCAGCTTAATATGTAAATATAGTTAAATACAGAGAGGAACAGCTTCATGTTGGAAGAAATATTTCTCGGAATTTAGATCTATCATTTATGTTATTTCTGAATTCTCTATTGATTTATTTATTGCTAATTCGATCACAATAGCAGGCAATATCACATCACAATGCACACGGACAAATCATCCATGCAGGGAGTATATTCAATAAAAATATTGTAACACTTCCATATTGTAAATTGTTTATATATGAATAAATGAATGAACCTTCGGGTCTCCCCACCGACATACGCCATACGCTAAATAAATAAATAAATGAAATGGAATAAATGAACAAGTGATACAGCAACTGAATAACACATGTTTCAGGTTATAACAAGCCTGGGTCCAGCAAAGCCACAACGTGTGGTAAGCAACAATAACAACAACAACAATCAGCCGGCAATAGACGCAGAGCACTGTCACCTGCTGGCCGGGTCCAGTGTGACGCCGCCTTCCGCGCCGCCCCCGCACCGCCTCTGTCTCGAAACCAGTTTCACATCACTTAAACAGAAGCCTTGTTCATCGGCCGCTGCCGCCTCCGCAACCACCGCCCCCGAAAGCCTGAGCACCGCCGACTCCAAGCACCTGCCTTGGGAGTTCACTTCACTTGTGCCGCAAAACGCATCCCAAATCGATCTGATCCACGACGACTGGTTTGGCCTGGCTCCGTTGGCCACTCCCGAGTCGCTGTCCGAGGTGTCCAGCATCAGTTCACGCGCCAGCACACAGCAGCACGTGCACGAGCCCAAACTGCTCCGGCTGCCAACGAATCGAGCAGCCGCCGCCACCGCCACCGCCTCCAAAAACAGTAGCAGCGATCGCTTCTTCAGTGCCGAAAGTTTCGGAAGTGACAATGACAACAAGCGCTGGGGTCGTGTGTTCCCCGAGGTGGTGACCGAGTCGACAGAGTCGTCACCGCTGCTCAGCAGTCTCCATCTGTTGTCCGATGAACGGTTTGCACCTCTGATGAGAGGCAGCGGTCAGATCAGCATTTCCAGCGGCAGTTTCGAATCAGCCAGCTGCACCAAGGTCGAGGAAGACAACTCTTCGACAACCACCGACTCGGTGCTGGTGAATGCTCAGGTGCACTCGCAGGATGAGGAAGCCGACCGACCTCCGCAGCTATGGACTGACGAAATCGATCTGCTCGAAGACATCGAACAAAGCTTGAAGTTGACTTGCAACATATCTGGCTTCCGCGATTCTTTGAAAAGGCAGTCGGAGTTTTCAAGTAAAGAGCATTCAAACGCTTCTCCTTCTGAGGATAACGATAAAAGCAAGTTTATGTATCCGATACTATTTGTGGGCCACGGAGAGAGTAGTGTCTAAAAAATTTAGGGTTGAAATTGAATGAAAACCACCACATTTACTATTATCTATGTAACAATAGAATTGTTGTTAACTATTTCCTGTTCATCGAGAGTTGACAGAAAGGATCCTCCTAAGAACTAACGGGACAGAGCGCTCGGCCAATAAAGAGCAAGTTCCTCGTCCGAAGAGTGACATTTTTCAGGTCACAGTCATCCCTTACACAAACATTCCTGAGGTGTGCCTCTGACGATGACAGAGAATAGCATAGCACTGCATAGGAGGAGCCTTTCTGTCAACTCTCGATGAACAGGGTATAAGTGGTTGTAACAATATTCCATTAATTGAGGATGCGTCTACCACAATCATGTAATACTAGAGAATGTCATTACCATATTAATTATAATATAAATAAAGGCTAATTTTTATTTCATTAAATATAATTATAAATTTAACATAATACTAATTACCTCATAAAGTCTCCATTTTTTGTGAGCTGTGTTTTCATCCAATCAAGGAGACTTTGTTATTCAACATCTGAAGAGATTGTAAATCCTTCAAGTTTGCAACAGTTATAGCAGATTTTTCAATTTAACGGATGGCAAATGATTGTTGAGATACTACATATTATGTTTGTTTCCACATTTATAAAAAGCTGATTCATCCACCAAATTAATAGAATTATACTATTCATTATTTTGTAAAATAATAATGACAGGTGCGCTTTAAAGCACTGAGCCTCATTTTCAGGCTGTACCTGTACCTGAGCCACTATTAAGGTCAAGGATACTCTCCTCCTTGATATATACATCCCCCGTGAATTTAAAATAGGGCTTAGTGCTTCGTAACGCGTCCAGATATAACTTAAAATGAAAATTTAATTATAGAAGTCGAAATTATACAGTAATACACACATGAAACGTTTATTATCATTAATACTCTCATATTCATAGCTAATGTGTTGGTGACAATGTCTAGTATTAGGCTATTCATTACAAAAATCACAATAATGCAAGTTGTAATCGAAGGTCATGAACATGAATGATGATGATATTCAGTCAATATTGAATAAGGAAATCATCACACACGTCATCAAGATTTAATCTGAAATCAGCAACAGCTTTGTTGTTCATAATAAATGTGGTTGTGACAACATCTAGTCTGGATATTTTCCTCACTATCGCCATCTCCAATGCAAGAAAAGGCAATGCTATCTCCTTGGCTCTCGCATTTTGACACCAATAATATATTAAATTTACTGTGTGAATGTGGCATTAATTCTCGTGCAAATGTGTTTTTATACTTGGAATGAGAACTGGTTAATGTGGATAAGAGTATACAATTATCATGAACATTGTTACATTAACGATGAATCTATTTTAAAAATCGTTAAGTATTTGGTATATATTTATAGCACGTAAATGATATATTATACACGATCATTCTATATGTACGATATGTATAAATGAGCCACAATGCAAATTTATTTTAAAAATTTATTCCATCAATTATTGGTCTCAAAGTATTAATTTACAAGACCAATATTACTCGGTGCCTACATTTGCAATACAACGTAAAACTGGACAGAATAAATTCATTAGTTTTCATCAATTTAATTCTATTGTCAACTTGTGAGCCTATATTACAGAATCTATCACTGACTGATCAATAAGATTTATTGTCTTACTTTGGAGAGAGATTTCTTTGCGATCTTTGACTGTAGTAGGAACAAAAAAAATTAACTTAAAAATATCATACTTCGACTTCATCTTGTGCTGCTTTCTAATATTGAAACTTATGAAAAGTCATGAAGAATTTGCATTATGATTCACTTACTATTAATATTTTATTTTTATTCGATTATTGGAATGGAATATTTTTTCATTCATTCACTGAATAATGGCTTAGTCTTGATACGCTTAGTAAGAATGAACATTTATTAAAATGTTATGGAGTATATTAATGATAATACTCATATCAATTTTGTGTTCAGCTATTCATGAAGTAAGTCACTTCATGGTGTCAATCAATAAATCAATATTTCATATCATTCAATCAATCTAATTCACTAATCATTAATGTGTATTTTCAATCACAATTTCACATTCTATTATTGGGTGGAAATTTCAGGACTTGGAGAAGCCGGGACCATAGATCAATTAATTTCACTAGGTACTGGAATCGTTCCCATCGGCTGTAACATTTTTCTCATTCCCAGTTCCAGTGAATTGATAGAGACAAGTCAAGACTAATAAACTGTAGAGAAAACTGTACTCCGCAAACTGCATTGACATAAAGATCCTCTTTATGAATAACATGCGAATATTTTTATGATAATTTCAAATGAATGAGATAAGTATCATATGGATTTCATAAAGCTTAGACTTTTCGTTCTTAGATGTGTTGAAATTTCAAGATTGCCAGAGCACAAACTAATAATAAGCTTTTACATAAAGTAATGTGAGTGTGATAGCAAAATATGTAACAGAGTCCAGGTTTTCATAAGATAGCAGACGTAGGCGCCGTAATTCTATTCATAGAATTACACTTGAATTTACATCCATTTCATTAAATTAGAATTTTAGTTGTATTGTGGTTTGTGAAAATTAGTAACATTAAATATTTACGGCTTATGTAGCAGATCCAACCAATGATTTTAGAAGTTTTTCTGGTGTTTGGAATGTTTGTAAGCTATCATACATAGCAGTATTATTTTTATTCCGTCTCGGATGTTTTTATGAAAGAAGTTTTTATGAGATATTTTACCTGATTAGGTGTGTTTATTGCTAACAATTTGATAATGTATTAGAGCTGTTTATAATCGACGAAATTACTCTCCCATACAGTCATCTCTTGAACATATTAAATTGAGACTTTCTTACCTTTTCTTGGGCATTCATTAACTCAGTAAGTGTATCTCATCAGTAAAATAAATTTCTTATCGTAGTCTTCTGTAACTTTGCTATTTGCCATCAGCTTTGAACCCATGTGAGGTTGAGGATCATTCTCCTACTAATATCCAGTTCTTTCACAATTGAATGAAAGTCTCAATCTTGAGTAAATGCTACAGCAACAGATCTTTCCTTCCATCTTCTACCTTGACATCATGATCTGATGAGTAATTCTACACAATCTCAATAAATATTTAGAATTTTTTGCATAATTATGATAAAACGTTATGCAAAGATCAAACAAAAATCTTGAAAATTTCTTCTCATCAAGTGATAAATAATATTGTAATTCATTGTCACATAATTGTATTGATTATGTTGCCACTCAATCTTCCTATATTTGAACTTTGATTGAAATTGTTGGAGACTGCAAGAGCACATCAATTTCACTACACTTACCTATTCCTATACAATGTAGGCTGTTTCTTACATTTATTGTTGTCTTCTGTATATTCAACTGTGTTAAAATTGATCAACATGGTTTTAAGTGAATCCAGTGTACCTGATTTAGAAATTCTGGATAAGTTACCATAGGAAAGTGTAAATGTAATAAAATGTCTTATTGACACGACTGTGCATTTTCGTCATGTAGACTACTCATATGTATTCTATCCCTCCCTAAATCTTATTATATTACTCTTCACTGGAGGAAGAAACTTATTTGAAAAATACGCCTATTGCTTATGATTATAGAATACCTGTTTATGATAATTGAAATCTTGAAAATAATTTTACATAAAAAGTTGAGTATATTCCGCCACACTACACAGTAAGTAGGTAGACGGTTTTCAGTCCTCTGCTCACTAGAAAATTGTTGTTTTACTGAATGTGCTCCATCAATATCAGCTGAAGCTCAGAAGCACTCGTTTCGAGTTCTAATTCTAGCCGGTAATCTTTTGATGGAGTTGGTAGTACGGAGAACTATCGTCAGATGGCACAATAATGCATTTTCCTTTAAGATCCCAATAATGAAGCAACCTCGACACGTCAAACTAAATTAAAATTGATTAATTGTTGATTATTATTATTATAACCATCTAATATATTTTGCTGATAGTGGTGTGGCGTGAAAAATTCGTACGCAACTCTCCCGTGAAGGTTTACTACGCTTCATAAACACTATCATTAGACTGTATCTTCATTATTCTGTTTCCAATATTGTAACACCAGTTTTACCAAAAATTCTAGATTAATGATATGAGAAATAACGCCAAATTATCAAGTGATGCTTACTATTTTTAATATAGTCTTAATCTTTCTCCATTTATCCAATTTTTATTACTGTATAGCTTAGTTATGTTATCAACTCTATTGTAGGATGACATCCACAACAATTCGTTCAAATCAATTATTATTATCTTCGCCAATAAGCTGACAGGAGTTGGCAAAATGAAATGCCAAAATTTACATTACTCCAATTTAGTCCATGTCTTCAAGAATTTCACTAGAATATTATTCGAACTGGTACAATTAGTACTTACCATCCAAGACATAATATAATAATTTATCTTGTATAAGTAGTTATCAAGCTAAATTCTCTTCAGCATCTGTAATGGATAATTTTCATTGAGTTTTTGATATTTTTATACAATGTATTTCGATAGTATTTTTTGTGGAATGCCATAAAATATCAAATTGGATGTTTTGTATAGTATTATTCTGAACAATTATTAAGAAGCCAGTATCAGCTTGTGTGGTAAAAATATATTCTAATCTTTAGATATAGTTATACCGTAAGGTACCTTGATTTGCTCATTGATTATTATAGTTTCACATAGTTATTATTAAAAACTATGCATTTGTTTAGAACTTTACCTTGTACTGCTGTCGTCATACTCACCATGGTACCTAATGAATTATTATTATGGCAGTTATAATACTTGTCAGATATTGTATTCCAAATTATTCTTCCATTTTCCTCAACTAGTGACAATAGATTTTGTAAATGTCCAGCGTATTCCTGCGATTCTGCCTTATTTAATAAATGGTTGTTTCCATTACTGTACCTAGAAAATTATCCTGTATGTCAAATATAATTATGCATATTTATAATCGACGGCGTACTCTACCCACCAATTTCTCATAATATTAATTATTATTGTGTTGAAAATTGATACTTAAAACTCTTCAAATAATTTGAATTTGAACAAAGTCTAAATAAATCTAATTTTTCAATAAACTCAACATTGTTTTATTGATTTCCTTGCAAACCTCCGGAAATGAGTTATGAACGTAAATGTTATGCTTCACTTCTTTATTCTTTCATTCACAAGAGTTGCAGAGCAGAGTTGATTTTCAATTACTCTGCAACTTAATAAAATCATACAATGTTACAGTAGTTAGTAGTTGAGATGAAAAACAAACACATATCCGAGATTATTGAGATAACAAACATTCACAAAATATTCGGTAAGATCACAATTCTCTTCAAATATGGTAAACGAGGAGGTATTTTTTCACTGAATGTAATTTCAAGACTTCGTTAGCTGTAAAACAATGAAGTAGGATAATAGTAGCCTAAATATCTTAATTTTTTAGGCAATACTATTAGCCAACTCAAGAAACTGATATTTTTATTGTTTATAATCTACTTGTTATCAGCTTTTTCGAGTGTAAATTATATATAATATAATATTATGTACAACCAGACTCATTAAATTTGACGCTTGTCATTAGATAGATAGAAAGGTATTTTTTCTTTGCCATCGTACTCTACGGTTATCAGCAACGTCTAGAAATAATATCTCTCTATCCATCTGAAGCCAAGCTTCAAATTAAATGAATCTGATTATCGAACTACGCGAGTGACCCCATCTACACGCTCGCGTTCGCCCTAGTTCGGCGATGGTGTAGACGCGGCATGAAACATAACTTGACTTTTAGACTTTTAGTGTGAGTTCGCCATTCCACCTGTATTTCTGGACTTCATAAAGTTTCATGAAACAGGCCCCAGATTACTAAGATTCGAGAATATTTTTGACGCTGGATACTCACATTAGTTCATGTCCGACCAATATTAGCAAGAATGAAAAGTATTTTTGATAGTTTAAACTCAATTTATTGTCAATTTAACTTAAACATAAAAATTCATGAAACAACTGAATAACATCTATGTTATCAACATCCAATGGAGATTGAAATATGTGTAACTTAATCACAAATGATGATAAGGTGATTTACACGTGAAAGGATTATTACCTCTTCTCTATATATTTCTATATTTACCTCTCAGTTTCCCGATAAGTGCTGATCAAGAATAAGACGTAGGATTGACGAAGTTCACTCCCGTTCAGGTGATATAGAACCATCTGAAATTTGAGATTTTTCTTCTCTAGAACCTTAAGAACCTTCTCTAGAAACTTAGAACTCACTACGGACGGTTAATAAGAGTTAAATCTAGAGTATTTTACTCAGCATTTTAAAAATAATAAATACTTTAATAATTATCTCATAAATACTATACGTTTTTCAATGAAAATTTATCATTTAAGAATCGCAATAGATTCCGTTATCAATATTATTGTTGCTCCGAAATAATTATGAAATATGTATGCGAGAGATAAATCATATTCTATAAAGAGAGAAAGCAATCAGTTATTATTTACTACACAAATATTAAAAAATATATTCTTATTAATAGACAACGCTCTGCTTTTCAAACCAGCGAGAGAAACAGCGGGAGCGATAGTGGTGCTATCTCTTGGCAAGAATGAAAACTACTACGATTACTAGCTATAGATAGCCAGAGAGCGATATAGTAATAGAAGTCAACGCTAGTCACGTGTAGAGGCAATTTCAAACTTCCGGCTCAATTTTTTAGTAATTTAGACTTTTCTCGCTTTTACATCTCGTTACAACGTCAGAAAAAGATGAATTCACATGGAAATCAAGCTGAGGAATCGCATAAGACTGGTTTCAAGTATCTACTTACAGTAGTTTATCAATAAAATCAATTTTAATACCAAAACTGATGTAATTTTAAGTATTTTTAGATAACTTGAAAAATCTTACACTTACATTCTTGAAACATTTTTTATACGATTCTTCAGAGAATTTCACGTGATATCAGTTGATTTTCCAATGTTAAATACCTCAAATAACTCTACAAAAAAATAAAAAATAATTCATTTTTTGCATTTTTGACAGCCTGTAACTCAATAACGAAGGGTTTCCGGGTATGTGTTTATCAGATGTTCCTATCCTAGAATTCGATGATTGATAATTTCCCCAAAGGATATTGTGATTCATGAAGGTTGAAATTTTTTTTTAGTTTTTATCAATTTTTTCAATGACCTCGATATAAAAGGACTCAAAACTAGCTTCATTCGATTCCGTGACATATTCTACATATGATAGGTATTTTTTGGAACCTTATATTGTCCTACAGAGTCCAGGGTAATTGAAAATTTATTTCTCAATGACCATGCACTACTTTAGAGTTTTGATTATTAAAAGGCATGTGAAACATTTATAGATCTGAAAATGTGATGAAATATGGAAAATGAGTTGGAGAATCGAATGAAGATGGTTCGAAACATGTAAGTATGCCAGTTTTCGCACACTAGATGAAAATTCGCGGAAAATCATGCTTTTTTATATGCGTTTTTCGGTTTTTTGATGATATCTCAAAAACTATTAGAGCTATCCTCTCGAATTTCAGCTCAAACGATTCCTCATCTCAATCTACATAAAATGACACCAATTTTAAGTCTTCTAATCATTTATCAACTTCAGAAAAAAATAAAAAAGATGTGGTTTTTTGCATCTTTGACGATTGTTTACTCGATAACGGTGCATTTGCGGACCATGGTTCATCAGGTGTTCCTATCCTAACTTTTTCTGAAGAATCATTTGCGTTATTTGTACTTCGTTATCTCGAAGTTGCAAATTTTTCTGGTACAGTTCGCTGCATTTTGTCATTCTTAAGGAAATATATCGCAAGGAAGAAGCATAGAGTATCGATCATACTGTTAGTCGACAGAAATAGATTGAGAAATTATCGATGTTTTACGTATTCGAAGACTTAGTAGTTTATGATTTTGCTGCTAGATGGCAGAGACTGTCCTTCTTATGAGTGAATGGTCTCCCGCTGATGGGAACTGTTTCAATTTACGTTTGAATTCTCATTTTTGTATTTCAAAGTAATTAAAATTAAAAATATTGTTTCTTAAACAATATTGTAGAACATAAATTATAAAAATTACTTTGAAACTTATCAGGGTCATTTCCTCACGGTTATTAATAAATTTCCATGATTATTGACTGAGCAAAGTTTTGTCTACGTTTCAACTCCAATGAACTCTCTCTTGTTTGTCTCAATTTACTCCATCCAATAAATTAACTTGAACGGAGCAGCTGATTTGGTAAGGTTTAGCAAGGTACTGACACTCAAAAGAATGCCAAAATTGATTCAAAAACAAACAAAGTACACCAATACATTGTTAATATACAAAATTCCAAGTGTAAGTATTTTACCCTGTTATTTTATATATTAATTACAATAGAATGTGCCATCATAGTAACCTTTTTCGATACCGTGATTAAAAGTATTCTATTTTGCCTGCCTATTTCAAGCATTATAAATTTAATACTGAACGTAACATCCTAGTATTATTACGAATAAAACATTTTCACAAAATTACTCAAGATATACAACGAAAAATTGAAAATAGGAGTTCAGAGTATCAGTACAACATTCAAGAAAACATACGAAACATTTTGTCACTAATGAAACTAGAAAAATGTAAAAGTAGTTTACGTAAATAGATTAGTACAAAACAGGTAGCAAAGTTTACATATAAATTATTCTTTCGTAATATACTTGAGGACTTGCTCACCCAGAATTGAGAATGGTACATATCTTCGATAATAGCTATCAGGAGAGATGATCAATGTCTATTGAAACTTAATTTGGACAACATGAGGTGATTTTTGGATAATTCAAGAACAATGCAAAATCTATAATATTGATGTCTCAATAGCTAAGCTATTGATAATATCCGTACATGACTGTATACATCCAGAACACTTCTACAGTTTACACTTTGTAGTGTTTAAAAACGGATGAGTTTGCCTCTATATACAGTATATAATTATGTATATGTATATGTATATATAAATTTTTAATTTTTCATTGTAAAAGTGGTGTGATTTGGAAAAATTTAATCCATAAGAAAAGACAATTCCTATTATTGTGAAACTGAACAAAATGTTCAAATTTTATGATGTGATGCCGTAAACTACACTACACTATCTTAATCATTTAAAAGCCATACTCCATACGTAGGTTTTCATATAGGTGTACGATAGGAAGCCTTTCATTTAATTCCATTCATAAAAAAATACTGTATATAGGGGCCCCACAAAAATTCTTGCGGGGGGGGCCCCCAAATCCTTAGCGCCGCCACTGAACTTTAATGATCACAGTCACTGAAACAGTCACCTAGTGTTTAGATAAACATACTCGCTTTCGCTCGGCAGGGGGCTATGCCCCCTGCACCCCCTTTTGATACCCTCTTGGTTAGTAAGTTATTCTTTTGGTTGTGCCTTTTGTTTGGCTGGTTAGTTGCTTTTATGAAGTGAGTATTTTACACTCACCAGGGGAGGGGGAGGGGAGTACAAATTCAATGATTCAGTGGAAAACTAAATTTACAAATGTGCTTTACAAATTGAAGCCCATAGGTGATGTGATCTGCTCCCTCCTAGAGGAATTTGCTAACAAATATGGAAAAAACACTTCATGGTCTCAATATCTTCGCTTCTCCATCAATATTTGTGATGAAAATGATTATTAACCACCTGCGCCACCCTGGATTTCCACAAGGATCAAAATGCATGATAATGGGGTCTATGAAGTGCAGCAACACAATCACACACTTAATTTAATTTAATGAACACTGAGTAAGGTGGCTCCGCCCTTGCAATATTATTGAGACATTGTTAGAAGGTGGTGCTGTGTTTCTGGGAGGCAAGGGAGGGTGGTGCTCTGCATCCTGGGAGGCAAGGGCTCCGCCCTTGCAATATTGTAAGGAGGGGGAAGTGGTGCTGTGCATCCTGGGAGGCAAGGGCTCCGCCCTTGCAATATTGTTGTGAGGGGGGAGGTGGTGCTGTGCATCCTGGGAGGCAAGGGCTCCGTCCTTGCAATATTGTTGAGAAGGGATGAGTGGTGCTGTGCATCTTGGGAGGCAAGGGCTCTGCCCTTGCAATATTGCTAAGAGGGGGAGGTGGTGCTGGGCAACCTGGGCGGCAAGGGCTCCGCCCTTGCAATATTGTTGGGAGGGGGAGGTGGGGCTGTGCATCCTGGGGAGGCTTCGTCCTTGCAAGGTTGATGGGGAGGGGGGTGGTTCTGTGCATCCTGTGAAGGCAAGGGCTCCGCCCTTGCAATATTGTTGGGAGGGGGAGGTGATGCTGTGCATCCTGGGGAGGCAAGGGCTCCGCCCTTGCAATATTGTAGAGAGGGTGTGGTGATGCTGTGCATCCAGGGAGGCAAGGGCTCCGCCCTTGCAATATTGTTGGGGAAGGGGGTTGTTCTGTGCATCCTGTGAATGCAAGGGCTTCGCCCTTGCAATTTTGTGGGGAGTGGGGGACAAACAAAACATGCAAAACCTTTTCACATGACTATGTGTGAGGAGAATCATATCTACCGTTTCCACTGGAGGTATTTTTCAAAAAGGTGTATTCCATCTGGAATCCATTAACCTCCCTGACCCCCTGAGTATTCAAGAGGATCAAAATGTATGATAATGGGTTGTAAAAGCCCAGCAACACAATCTCGTACTCAAATATTGAAAACAAAAAAAGCCCATGAAAATTTGGCAAAAGTGTCAAAAATTAGAACATTTAAAAATGTGCCCCCCAGGGCCCCCTTGTGAAAACAATTTTTTTATTGAAATTGAGCTACTTTTGCAAGCTGAAAACAAAAATATCATTAAAATTACCAAAAAAAAGTCAAAATCAAAAGTTGGAAAATTTCAGGGGTGCATAACCCCCTTTGGGGGGGGGGGTTTTCAACTTTTCAGATTTTTCTGTTCATTTGCTCAACTTTATCTGCCCTGTTATGCACGATCTAACCACCCTTGTACAGAGAACAACAGCACACAGTAACATATTACATGTTTCCCATATGTTTTGTATAGGGAAAAAGATCCTCAACAAATATGAGTATAATTTTTTTCTTCAAATCATGGAATGAACCATCATTTCAGGCTCTCATCGTCATTCCAAGCTCTATGATGTGCCACATGACATATTTAAACCAAAAACTCACCCAAAAATACGCAATCTAAAAGTTGCAAAAAAATGTAAATCAATTTTTTTCGCCCAATCCCATCAAATCACACATGGCTGCTTCCGCCTTGTCGAGCTGATTACAATGATATACAAGAGCATACACTTTTGTTGAAAAATAAACACACCAGAGCAAGAAAACGGAAAAACATAAATAGCCGGTTTTCCCATTTATTTTCAAAGATAGGGGGTCGAAAAACCGGAAGCCTGTATCCAGAGGATACAGACTTTTCTAGACCAACTTTTTGAGCTGAATCCAATGGTCTACCAGTCGACATTTTCCGGGTGCCAAAAAAAAAAGATACAGGCCATTTCATGAGTGGCCAAATTTGGCCAAATTCGACCTACCCCCCCAGGGCCCCCCCTGGGTTTTCAAGAGGGTCGCGAATCATGAGAATCGGGTCTCTGGCGGCCATCGACACAATCCCGCACCCGAAAACCGCACTAAAATATCAACATCCATTCAAAAATGGCACTTGAAAATTTGGCAAATTTTGCCGAAAAACTGAAAAATCTAAAAATGACCCCCTACGACCCCCCCTGCTGACCCGGTAGAAATTTTATTTCTTAAATCGAGCTACTTTTGCAAGCTGGACCCGAAAATCCGACCGCCAGCACCGTCAATAGTCAAACTAAAAAGTTGAGAAATTTTGGGGGGCATAACCCCCCTTAGGGGGGGACTTTTTCAACTTTTCAGATTTTTCTGGTTGGTTTCTCGCTTTCCTCTCTCCAACGATGTATACTGACACCCCCTACGATGTCGGCAAGTACAAAATCTTTTCTATCAATCAGTGAGTCAACACCTGGCTATAGAGATATGGGACGTTGTCAGATTCGCTGAAATTGTCTTAGGGCATTATGTAAGAATTTGTTGTAGTATTTTTATTGCAGTCATATTGCGCATATCATTTAGTCGAAGGTTAAGGACTGGGACTGGACTCTGGACAACATTATTATGTACTCCTCCACTGACTTGGTCATGAAACTGCAGCTCTCTGCTAATACTAAAACCCCCTTTTGGGAGATTATCGTACACTTCTGAGTATAAAAGGATCTATAAAATTTCTATTGAACGTATAATTATAGAATTCACATTCGAATATCTATATAATTTTTTTCTAGGATGATTGCCACAAGCTCTAAGCTTGTGCGTGGGTAATGGAAGGATGACGATTGAGATATAAAATGGACCTACAGCTAGTGGGTTCCGAACCACCGGGAAGCGATTTTGAAGCTCATAAATTTTTGTATTTAGAGGAGCCGGTCACCGATACAACGGGAATGGTAGACGCTGCCTCTTATCTAATCTCACCTATTAACCTCGCCTCTGCCACTGGGACCAACCCGCTTCCCAATAAATAAATAAATTAATAATTACATAAAGTTTAGGATGATTAAAGTCTAATGTTTAGAATGATTACAGTATAATGTTTGAATTTTTTAACAGTCCAAACTTTAGAATTGTTACAGTCTAAAGTTTAGAGTTATTACAGACTAAAGCTTTGTCACTAATAAATAAATGACTATAACTCGCATGAGCACTTCTACGCAATACTGAGTGTTGAAGCCAGTGTCTTAAAATGCTCATGTCTTATTCAGGAGCAGATACAGGATTAATTTCCATAAAACAGGTCCCATAATTAGGACTCAATGTATAGTTTAATAATTGTTTAATTCAAACTAAGTAGGCGCGTTCTGATATCAGCATGGTTTCAAAAGCCCGGTGTGTGGCAGAATCAAACTGATCATTCATCTATTCTAGATCCTTCACAGAAATTGTAGTCTTTGGATGCTGAATTGGATAACTGGTGTTTTGGAAATCGTCCAATCACAATAACAATGGTTGCGTTTGAAAAGTTTGAGAGTTTGGACCGGGCTTAATGGAAGGGCTTAAAAAGGCGTCTGTGAATAAGAATTTGAATAAATAATGGCGTCTGGACAAAGGGCTGACGAAAAACTACTGGCACACCATTGAATATTATTAAATATTTCAAATATCTGATTCTTTTAAAATAGCGACCGACTGAATTTTTGGAATTGAGTTTACTGAAGCAATTATATGATTCTCACAAAAATTAGTACAATTACAAAAATTCAGAGTTTTTCATTCTATAGAAAATGATATCGAAGTTTGTGGAAACCATTCATAAATAACTGAGGTTTGGCTAAATCGCGAGATTTAAACAGTTCCATAAAAGTAGCGTTTCTAGTAAACTTGCGTATCTGCAACACTCCCCTCATCAGATGACACCCCCTTACAAACCTTTCTGGTGGACTTTGGCGCCCCCCCCCCCCCCGGCAATATTCCCATGAAGTCGGCGCCGCTGAGCACCGCCACCAAGCGACTCAACAGCTGAGTCACGTGACTTGGAGATTAGCAACGTGAATAATAATTCCAACCTCCCCTTTGCCACATCATATGACGAATTCATATGATTCAGTGATCAGAGAGAGCGCCGGTTTGGCTATTTGCACGCGCTGATACACGAGTTAGTAGGCGGCTACCACCTGACTTTACTAGGCAGGCGCACCCTTCTCACCTCATGCCAGGGTAGCCACGTGGTAACCACCTAACTACTCCTACGCTCTACGCAGGGTGTTAATGTTGCTCAACATATTGCGATTGATTCATTGATGAAGTGTGCAGAAGGATGAGGAGGAAACGCTGGAAATGGATAGATTGAAAAAATGAACAAAAATAAATTGGGTGTGCACGTTTTGTTCATGTGTTTTCTAAAAAAATCAAAATTGCCTGCGACAGCCTCTGTATTCCCTTTGTGTAACGTAGGTGGTTGGGATATCGTAACTAACCCACAGCGCTCACGGTGGATTTTTGTGCCAAAAACTCTGACAATATAACATGGGAATAATCATTTACAATCGTTTAAGTATTTAATGAAGATATGATAAAATAGTGTATTTCTCACTTGTTAAATCTCTTTTTAAGATATAAACTGTTGGTTTGGGGTTGCAGCAAATTACAACGCTTCATAGATTGAATTTTTAAAAGCTCAGAAACGTATTAAAACAAGAACAACCGCTTCCAACTAGTTAGTGTATTATTTACCGAAAGCAAAGTTCTCAACGTCAGACAGTTATATGTATTAGTTTTGTTGGTAGTTTATATAAAGAAAAATACAAATTTTACTGATTTAATTTGTCATAGCCACAAGACCAGAATTAGAAACCTGAATTTTCATATTGTTCCTAGAATGAACACAGCTTTTGAACAGAGATCGGTAGAATATTTAGGTCCTAGAATTTACCATTGAATGCCACAGATAACAAAAGAAGAAACATACATAAATTTTTTAAAATGTAAGAAATTGGTTGATAGAGA
This sequence comes from Laodelphax striatellus, assembly GCA_017141395.1. Classification (NCBI taxonomy): domain Eukaryota; kingdom Metazoa; phylum Arthropoda; class Insecta; order Hemiptera; family Delphacidae; genus Laodelphax; species Laodelphax striatellus. The sequence continues at coordinate 26,420,838 of CM029544.1, forward strand.
TGATTCGATGGAGGCGAATTGTTGAGGAGGCCAAAGGTCACACTGAGACTGTAGCGCTTCAGTAAGTAAGTAAGAAATTCGTTATGTGATGCCGGAATTTACCGCAGGAGGAGCCCATTGTAAATAGGATATGGGTGAAATATGTAAATACGTATTTTTGATTTATTCAACGGCATATATAGGCCTAGTAGGCTATTATAGAGGTACCTAGTAGTTTCTATAAGTTCTGCATTATTTATGTAGTAAAAGTTTTCAACACTTTTTTACATTATTAATCACTCTTGAAAAAAAAATATTTTGCACTTTATAATTTGTGCCTAGTACTTCAAAATTTATATTATTTTGTACGTAGTTGAAGTTTTTGAAACATTTATATTACTAATCAGTAATGACTTTAAAAAAAAGAATAAACTATTAAAAAAATATTTTGCACATTGTAATTTAGAAGAGTATTATGATCACCCCGACACCCGACACATATTATTATAGTGGGGCATCATAATTAGGATTAGAATTATCTTCAGTAATTTCTTGAGTCGGGATTCTCTTTGATATCTGTATTTTTTAAATAAACTCCTCTGGATGCAAATTATTGGCATTCAGAGAAATTATTATTAATGTTATTATTTGTAACATTCCTAATTGTTTAAATACCGTTCATAATAGTAATTGCGTCTTCTATTCCTTCCATATTGCGTCTTCTATTCCTTCTAGACCAACTTTTGAGCTGAATCAATGGTCTACCAGTCGACATTTTCCGGGTGCCAAAAAAAGATACAGGCCATTTCATGAGTGGCCAGAATTTGTCCAAATTCGACCTACCCCCAGGGCCCCTGGGTTTTCAAGAGGGTCGCGAATCATGAGAATCGGGTCTCTGGCGACCATCGACACAATCCCGCACCTGAAAACCGCACTAAAATATCAACAATCATTTCGAAATGGCACTTGAAAATTTGGCAAATTTGGTGGAAAAACTGAAAAATCTAAAATGACCCCTACGACCCCCTACTGACCCGGTAGAAATTTTATTTCTTAAATCCAGCTACTTTTGCAAGCTGGACCCGAAAATCCAACCGCCAGCACCGTCAATAGTCAAACTAAAAGTTGAGAAATTTTGAGAGCATAACCCCTTAGAGGGACTTTTCAACACAGATTTTTCTGGTTGATTTCTCGCTTTCCTCTCTCCAACGATGTATACTGACACTACGATGTCGTGAAGTACAAAATCTCTTCTATCAATCAGCGAGTGAACACCTCGCTATAGAGATATGGGACGTTGTCAGATTCGCTGAAATTGTCTTAGGGCATTATGTAAGAATTTGTTGTAGTATTTTTATTGCAGTCATATTGCGCATATCATTTAGTCGAAGGTTAAGGACTGGGACTGGACTCTGGACAACATTATTATGTAATACTCCACTGACTTGGTCATGAAACTGCAGCTCTCTGCTAATACTAAAACCCCCTTTTGGGAGATTATCGTACACTTCTGAGTATAAAAGGATCTATAAAATTTCTATTGAACGTATAATTATAGAATTCACATTCGAATATCTATATAATTTTTTTTTCTAGGGATGATGCCCACAGAAGCTCTAAGCTTGTGCGTGGGTAATGGAAGGATGATGATGAGATATAAATGGACCTACAGCTTTAGGTGGGTTCCGAACCACCGGGAAGCGATTTTGAAGCTCATAAATTTTTGTATTTAGAGGAGCCGGTCATAGATACAACGGAAGTGGTAGGCGCTGTCTCTTATCTAATCTCACCTCTGCCACTGGGACCAACCCGCTTCCCAATAAATAAATAAATTAATTACATAAAGTTTAGGATGATTAAAGTCTAATGTTTAGAATGATTACAGTATAATGTTTAGAATTTTAACAGTCCAAACTTTAGAATTGTTACAGTCTAAAGTTTAGAGTTATTACAGACTAAAGTTTTGTCACTAATAAATAAATGATTATAACTCGCATGAGCACTTCTACGCAATACTGAGTGTTGAAGACAGTGTCTTAAAATGCTCATGTCTTATTCAGGAGCAGATACAGGATTAATTTCCATAAAACAAGGTCCCATAATTAGGACTCAATGTATAGTTTAATTGTTTAATTCAAACTAAGTAGGCGCGTTCTGATATCAGCGTGGTTTCGAAAGCCCGTTGTGGCAGAATCAAACTGATCATTCATCTATTCTAGATCCTTCACGGAAATTGTAGTCTTTGGATGCTGAATTGAATAACTTGTGTTTTGGAAATCGTCCAATCACAATAACAATGGTTGAGAAGTTTGAGAGTTTGGACCGGGCTTAATGGAAGTTCAGCGTCTGTGAATAAGAATTTGAATAAATATTGGCGTCTGGACAAAGGGCTGCCGAAAAACTACTGGCACACCATTAAATATTATTAAATATTTCAAATATCTGATTTTTCGAAAATAGCGACCGACTGAATTTTTGGAATTGAGTTTACTGAAGCAATTATATGTTTCTTACAAAAATTAGTACAATTACAAAAATTTAGAGTTTTTCATTCTATAGAAAATGATATCGAAGTTTGTGGAAACCATTTATAAATAACTGAGATTTGGCTAAATCGCGAGATTTAAACAGTTCCATAAAAGTAGCCTTTCTAGTAAACTTGCGAATCTGCATAACCTCCCCTCATCAGATGACACCCTCTTACAAACCTTTCTGGTGGACTTTGCCCCCAGCCCCCAATATTCCCATGAAGTCGGCGCCGCTGAGCACCGCCACCATGCGACTCAACAGCTGAGTCACGTGACTTGGAGATTAGCAACGTGAATAATAATTCCAACCTCCCCCCTTTGTCACATCATATGACGAATTCATATGATTCAGTGATCAGAGAGAGAGCGCCGGTTTGGCTATTTGCACGCGCTGATACACGAGTTAGTAGGCAGCTACCACCTACCAGCTTTACTAGGCAGGCACCCTTCTCACCTCATGCTAGGTAGCCACGTGTCAATAACCACCTCACTACTCCTACGCTCTACGCAGGGTGTTAATGTTGCTCAACATATTATTGCGATTGATTCATTGATGAAGTGTGCAGAAGGATGAGGAGGAAACGCTGGAAATGGATAGATTGAAAAAAATGAACAAAAATAAATTGGTGTGCACGTTTTGTTCATGTGTTTTTCTAAAAAAAATCAAATTGCCTGCGACAGCCTGTATTCCCTTTGTGTACGTAGGTGGTTGGGATATCGTAACTAACCCACAGCGCTCACGGTGGATTTTTTGTGCAAAACCTCTGACAATGGGAATAATCATTTACAATGCATTTAAAGTATTTAATGAAGATATGATAAAAATAGTGTATTTCTCACTTGTTGAATCTCTTTTAAGATATAAACTGTTGGTTTGGGGTGCAGCAAATTACAACGCTTCATAGATTGAATTTTTAAAGCTCAGAAACGTATTGGGAAACAAGAACAACCGCTTTCCAACTAGTGTATTATTTACCGAAAGCAAAGTTCTCAGCGTCAGACAGTTATATGTATTAGTTTTGGTAGTTTATATAAAGAAAAATACAAATTTTACTGATTTAATTTTTCATAGCCACTACACTAGAATTAGAAACTTGTATTTTCATATCGTTCCTAGAATGAACACAGCTTTTGAACTGAGATCGGTAGATTATTTAGGTCCTAGAATTTACAATAGAATGCCACAAACAACAAAAGAAGAAAGAAACATGCATAAATTTAAAAGAACTGTAAGAAATTGGTTGATAGAGATGATTCGATGGAGGCGAATTGTTGAGGAGGCCAAGGTCCACGCAGGGCTGTAGCGCTTCGTAAGTAAGTAAGAAATTCGTTATGTGATGCCGGAATTTACCGCACCGAGGAGCTCATTGTAAATAGGATATAGGTGAAATATGTAAATACGTATTTTGATTTATTCAACGGCTTGATATATAGGCCTAGTAGGCTATTATAGAGGTACCTAGTAGTTTCTATAAGTTCTGCATTATTTATGTAGTAAAAGTTTTCAACACTTTTTTACATTATTAATCACTCTTGAAAAAAAAATATTTTGCACTTTATAATTTGTGCCTAGTACTTCAAAATTTATATTATTTTGTACGTAGTTGAAGTTTTTGAAACATTTATATTACTAATCACTTTGAAAAAAGGAATAAACTATTAAAAAAATATTTTGCACATTGTAATTTAGAAGAGTATTATGATCACCCCGACACATATTATTATAGTGGGGCATCATAATTAGGATTAGAATTATCTTTAGTAATTTCTTGAGTCGGGATTCTCTTTGATATCTGTATTTGTAAATAAACTCCTCTGGATGCAAATTATTGGCATTCAGAGAAATTATTATTATTATTATTATTTGTAACATTCCTTATTGTTTAAATACCGTTCATAATAGTAATTGCGTCTTCTATTCCTTCCATATTTCCAAACGTAAATTGATTCAACAAAGAAATCGGATCTCAGTTTTGAACTAATCAAGTGAAAAATCCAATTCAAAAGCATATTTTATGATTGATTTGAAGTTTCGCGCCCATGATGCATTTTTAAATAATAACCATTTTGGGAATGAACACAGCTGTGAATAAACTACATCGTCTGCTCAATCAGCATGAAACATAACCTTCAAAGTTGATTTTAAAGCTTGAATTTAAAAGATTATAACTATGTTTAAATACATATGCGATGTTAATAATTATTCGAACAAAATTCCTAATTAATGCTATATAATACTCTGAAGACTTGTGCAACTGCAAATATTGACAACAGAATAATAGCTAGTGAGGAAATTTGATGAATGCTGCTTTACAAAAAACTTAAGCCCGGGCGGGAATCGAACCCAGCACCTCTGGTTTGCCGGACAAGTGCCCTAAAAACTAGACCATCAGACATCTTATTCTGTATAGCAGCATTCATTTTTGACTCAGCCAATTCAGCCAGATATGAAGATGGAAGGAAATGAGATATTGCAACTATTCAATGCTTTTAAATCATAATAATCAATTGTACGAAATAAATAAATACGAATAAATAGATAAATTGCAGGTAAATAGATTTTGTAATATTTTTGAACATTTATTTTGTAATTATTCTGTGAATTATATAATTATATATAATGCCATTTTTTACTAGCTATTATTCTTTAGTCAATATTTGCAGTAGCACAAGTCCTCAGAATAATATTATATGACATTAATATTACGAATTTCGTTCAATTAATTATTATTAAAGCTGATTTAAAGGCATTTAATAGTTGCAATATCTCATTTCCTTCCAACATGCGATGAGTTCATTCAATCATTCTAAATATAATTCCACAATCAATAAGTAGGAAACATAACGGCAGGGAATTCTATTTCAATTATGAACTGATTTATACATACTGAAGCCTATCCTCTTCATGTTAAATTGACAGAAAAAATGCATACAATTATCCGCCAGAGCACAACACCGAAGATTCTCACAGCGATTACACTAAAATCGATGAGTTTGTACTGCCGATGATAACCAAGCAGAAAGGCAGCAATGATCCATATGAAGTTATTCTTTTTTTAATAAGAAAAAATGAAAAAAACAAGAACAGTATACAATTGTCAGTTGTATACAGTAATCAATTACAATGAAGATTAGAAAAATAAATTGATATGCCACCCGTCAGGCTAAGCTGGGCGGGGTCAAGCTTAAATAGTAGAAATAAAAGTGCATTATTGCTTCTTCAATATCATTATCTTGCTTTACTCGAAAAACGACGGCGCCTAAAGGCGAATTTGAAATGAAATTGTGAACGTTAATATCTTTGGGAATTTAAATAGCTATTTTGTCACATACTCACAGATCCTCAATTGAAGTTGCCAACCAAATTTCAAATCTTGTTGCTTTTGAAAACTGCATTGGAACATTAGGAAAGCGTTGTCGATTTTAGCCAAATTTCTGTAAATTTCCAGTCATGTTCATGGCGCATTTCTGGTGAAGCATCATGTCAATATACTTTTCATTGCCATTGATTGCATCTTTTTTCGTGAATAAATTAATGAATGCGTAAAGGCGTTTGTACACGATCTAATTTTTCAACAAATAAAATAACCATGAATTCAACAGCTGACTGTAATCACGCAAAAAACCATGATATACATGTCTAGTGAAGGCATACAAGTCAACTGTTCAATTCCACTTTTGTCCCATTACATGAGATTTCATGAGAAATCCCATGTAATGGGACATTTCAAGCGCTTCAAATTGTATTTTGCTCAGGGAGTGGACATTATATTCATCTGTATCCTTTCATGATGTATAATACTGTAATTGTGTATTTTCAATGATGGTAAACATTTTGGAATGTCGGTATCCCCCAAATCAAAGGTAGTTGCCATAGTGTTGAGCATTATGAGCAATCCAGTAAAAAGATAGAAATAAATGTAGAAATGTTTCTGTAGCGTAGTAATTACTGCATAATTTGATATTTCAGCCTCAAATATCATAATTTGATATTTTATTTGTATTATAGATTGACACAGGACTGCCAACATACCTTTCATGGCCTGAGCAAGTCTTTATAGTTAAGGCCTCTCTGTACCTCACTATCTGTACGTATGTATATGAAAGTTATAGTTATTATAATTGATTATATCGCAGTTAAGTGTAGTTATGTCATCAATAATCTCATAAATTCATAAAAGAGGATGTTTGTTTGTATATTTGTAATAAGGAGACTCGAAATCCATTGGGCTGTTTATTTTCTATGATGCTTGGTATCAATTTCGTCCTAAACCAACTGAGAGGCTCAAAACGATTATCCCATATTATCCTCATGGGAAAAAATGTTGATTACCATCTGTCCTAAGCAAATTAAATAATTACTTAGCCTAAACTGGTGATCTTGCTGATAAGAGGTTTGCCACATCATGTTAAAGAGGTCTGTCACAAATACATGTTTCCAATCGATTCAATCAAATTTAATGTAAAAAACCTGATAAATTCAACTACATAAATCGCAAAATGGCAGACATGGAACCAATTTTTTTCACTATCTAAATTTGATATTTCAAACATTCCTTTATATTAAAAAAATTTACTGTAAGAGTATTCAGGTGCTCCAAAATCATATCAGGTGTCGTACAGGTATACCTGATTTCGTAGGTACCAGTATGGCTGCAATTATTCGCCATTTGAATTCTTGTAACGACTAAACCAACATCAGTTTTTCAAATTGTTTACGATTGATTTCATTTCATATAGTGATGGCACCACTGCCTGCTAGTCATTCTTGCTTCAAGTATGCAACTGCACATTTATTGTGTATTAAACTCTCACAAAACCAAACATCTCGTTTAAAAAATTTGATAATTCCAGGTCGGAACTGAAACCGAAAATCTGAAATCAGCAGTTTTTAATGAAGGGTTGTTTGATTGACCAAGAGATTATCATTATTCTTAATAGATTATTAAAAAACCAAATTTTTGCGTTATCACCTCGTTCTGATTATTCTGGGTTATAGAGATTCAATGCTTATCAGAAAAAAAGCTACGTATATTTTAAAATGAATAAATTCATATATTTGTTCAAATAACAATAAATAGTTGATGTACATTTTAATGGAAATTATCGTGTATTCAGCATCGCGTTACACACATTAGTTGTTGTCAACAGCTTTTTTACAAACAATTTACCACTTAGAACTACAAACCATGTCATACATCATCGACTCAAACAACATCAAACAATTATTCAGTTTTATAAGTTGAGTGAAATGTGAAGAATAGTTTTAGTGACAAATCAAAAACTCACATCCTATTAAAGCGATTCTTCTCACAGGAAAACAAACATTAATACATTTTCAAGAATTATAGATAGTAACTATTTCCATATTATAACTGATTCATTTAAAATATCTTCATTAAGTACAAATATATAAAAATTTGAGCTTTTACAAAATCTATACAAAATACATGCGTGATAGGCACATGATAGATGATTTTTCGCTAATAACCATTGTATAAAATATATATATTTTGAGTCTATATATAATATAAACATACATTTGCTATTTTCTTCTAACAAAAGCAATATAATATTCAATTTAATAATTTAAGAAGTAGATTAACAGTAGGATCACATGTTTTGCTGCTAGAGATTAAAATAGTTCTGTACAAGGACTGGCAGCAACAGACCTCCTATTACATTACATACATTCGAATTAAATAACATATTAATACTTTTCAACAAAATTATTACTAACTTGTAGTTGAGAACTAAAGCCAATCATTGGTGAAATCCGGATCAGCTAACTAAGCTAAAAACTATTAGGCCACCCATTTCGGCCTTATTATAATAATAATCTTAAAGTGAACTTTCACAAGTTATGCTAAAATGCAAAATTATTTTACAAACATTTCAAAAGTAGTGCACACTCATACCCACATACACAAAGACAGCCACACACTGAAATCATTCATTCATAAAACTAAAAGAATGCTTCGTTTTACGGTGGATAAGAGTCGTATTGTGATTAAAATATACACAGTTTAAGTTTGAAAGTGAAATTATGTACATGATTCAATTGGACAGCTTTCGTGGGATATTTATTGACTTTGATATTGTATTTTTGAAAGTACTCATCAATTTTCTTATGTTTCCTCTTAAATTGGGCGAAATTTACAATAAAATTTCACTATAAAATTTCAACATATCAGTTGTTAAAAATATTTTTAAATGGAAAGGTTTTGCAATAAATGGAAAGTTAGTGATCATCAAAAGTGGAATTTGATGTTGGTAGCTACAAATTTTAGAAAATAGGAATATCTTCATGGAATATATCACTGCTTATATAGAACAATCAATAGAGCTATAACCTCGGTAATCATGTAACCAGTTATTCTGTTATCTAAACTGATCTGGTTATTATGACTAAAATAATAATGTTCGATAATAATATTCATTTATGAATGATCTTAAATTTTGCATATATCAGTTCTTTTAGGAAATATTCTAGCCAATTTATAAGGATTTAATACTGTATACCTTTACAATTCTTGAAAAATTTGGTCCGCAAGTCAACTTAATAGAAATTGATTACACAGTTGGCCAATTCAGTGTCATATGAGTCAGTATTATTTTACAAATCGACTATTATATTTTTAAAAATCAGGTCGAACAGATTTAAAAATTACAAACATCAACAGTTTAGTATCAATTCAATAATTACAACATTACTGTATGTACCTTCCAAGTTCAAGCTTCCAAAACATCAAGATCAATAACTAAAATTCAAAAAGCAAAAATTATATTCAAATCGCGATGTCTTTATCAAATACTGAATCTAGATAAATTTGGTCCACAAGTTGAATAGAAATTCACTATATACATAGACGCTTTAATTGTCATATTGAGGCCGGAATTTGTTCAACACCAGGAATTCTTCAACAAGTAAAACATGAATTTCTCACATAAATGAGAATTTCAATCAATTTTGTAGTCTACAGGTTGAATATGATATTTTTTAACAGATTGTCAATCAATTTAAAATCAATCCAATCATCAACTTTGGCTTCAATTCTGACTCATTAGAATTTTAGTTTAGGTCAGTTTTCTCAAATGAATTCAATGATCATTTTCAACAATAATTCAAATTCATTAAGATTTTGTCCAAAGTTAAATATTTGTAGACTAGGCCAACTATCAATAAAATGATTATTTCTATCTTCAATTTCAACCAATAAAATGTTTGGTCCACAATTTTTTATAGGAAGTCATTATAAAAATGTTGTGAATTCAATCAATATCATATTAATATCTTCCAAGTCTTAAACTCCAATTCCTATATGTATGTAAAAAAGCATATAATATAATATTATGTTCACTTAGAGCTAGTATTTTTACAACTAAGAACAGCCACATTTAGATAATAAATATATTATGCAATGATATATATAAATAAATAGACTATCTTACAATGTTGATAATTGATGTAGAAAAATGTTTTTGTGATACGATGACAGGGTGATGGGTGAGAGAGGGGGAGGGGAGAATACTGTGGGTGAGGTGTTTATGAGGTGTGGGCTTGGGAGGTCGGCTTGCGAGTGAGGATACTTTTGAGGTTAGCCACCTCAGAGGCGAGTCTCGCCACCTCGGATTTGAGATGCGAGTCGTCAGCCAGCTCAGCTCCCAGTGAAATGCCCGAGTCACGCTCGTCACTGCTGCCCTCCGCATCCCAGGGCGGACTCGCACTGTGTCCCACTCGGCCGCATTCGTTCACCGGTTCGGCTTCCGCCTCCACCTCTGGCTCTGTCTTGATCCTCGTCTGCAGCGATAACAGTGCCGTCGCAACTTCCTGAAATCATAAAAATTAAAATTAATTTTTTACTTCACGATTAGGTGTGGTTTTCTTCCAAATTTATAATAATAAGTTTATTTGATGCCATTAGAGATGCGCCAACCCTCACTACAAGATTTGCTTGAAGAAGGATGAATAAATTTTTTTCAAAATAATTTATGTAAATATTTATTACTGTATTAGTATAGGATGATTTTTACGATTATTCAGTTGATAACTTTTGAATAATTCAGTTGCAGAGTAATTGGAATATCAACTATATTCAGTAAGTTGTGAATAAATGAATAAATAGAAGATTTTCATTTTGTTCGATTATATGTGAATACCCTGTTCAAAGATTGTTTGGAGTGAATTCAATCTATTAAATAATATACTCGTAATTCTTCGCACCCTGCATGGCTAGCGTTTTTTCAGCACAAAAGATTGAACTTACTCAAAACGAGTTCAATCTTTTATGCTGAAAAACACAAGCCAAGCAGGATACAGATAATTTATGTAACACATTAAAGATTGAATTTACTCCAAACACTCCAAGAACAGAGTTTAATGATATGTGAATATTCAATCAAAATCAAAGATACTTTTGTCCAGCAAGAAAACATTTCGTAAAACACCGAGTACTTGTATTGGTGTGAGGTACTGTTTTCGAGATGGTCATTATTAACAAAGTTGAATATTTCAACTTCCGGTGTGCTGAATGCTACATGCTACTAGAGAGCAGTTTCTTTTTGTGTTTTTAGTTTGTAGAGGTTTTTCTTTCGATCTTTGTATATTTCAAAGAACTTCGCTCCAGCGCACAAGCTTTTGGCTTATGCGGGAGTAGAGTATACACATACAGATCTATAAAAATTGTTTTATTTATTCTTTGCAATATAAGTTAATAAGTTTTAATTTCTTAATACCTTTTATTGTTTATTGTATCTTAATCTATTGTACTTATGTAATAGATATTGCATAATTTGTTGTCTGTATAAACTCTAAAATTGCTTTTATTTTTCCTTGCAAGGTAAATAGATTTGTAATATTTTGAACATTTTATTGTTTTAACTCTATTGTGAAATTCTAAAGAAAGTTATTTTTGAAAATGAATGATGATGATGATGATGATTATTGATGATGATGATGATGATGATGATGATTTGCCAAATAACTAACCTTTCACGCACGTCATGATGTCTAAAATCATGATGTCTAAAAAGCGTGTTCGATGTTTGTGAAATCTTGACTTCAAATGTATTGGGGGTTTCCCTGTATTGTATTGGAATCTTGTGGGTTCCTTGCCTAAAGACGAATGAGAATTGTTGTAATGATGGTGTGCTTACCTTATCGCCGAGATGGGACTTGTGTCGCAGCTTGTGAGGCAGACTGTTGTTGGCCAGGGCAACGGGGACAGAGCTCTCGTCGCCGGACAGCTCGAACGGACTGCGACTCCGGCTCAGGTTGAGCACACTGCTGTTGGGCGCCTCGAGCACGGGCGGGTGCAGCGGGGGCAGCACCGGCTGGAACGGGTACGGGTAGGAGAGTTCGTCGGAGGGGGGCGGGGAGGAGGAGGCCGATGATGGGCCAAAGGGCAGCGGCATGGTGACCATTGGTCGGTGGATGACGGCCGTCGGCACTGCCGGCACTTGATGCTGCGGCGGCAAGTTCTGCGGCGGGGGCGGCAAATTCGGCAGCGGCGGCGAACTGCCGCCTCCATCTTGACCACCATAGCACAATTTCGCCCTTTTCGCCAAACTCAACACTTGCTCGTTGGTGGGCAGTGTGGCCATCACTTGTTCCACACTCACCACTGTCTCGCCATTGATGCCGAACTTATCTTTGATGGCGGCTAACTGCGCCTTCAGTAAATGGTTCTCCTTACTCAACTCGACAACCCTCTGCTCGAGTATCATGTCGTTGAAGCGCCTCTTCTCGCGAGACCTCTTCGCTGCCTCGTTGTTGCGACGCCGCCTGTCCCAGTAGCTCTCGTCCTTCTTGTTGTCGGGGATGAATTCGCGCTGCTTGCGCTGCGAGAACAGCTCTTTGCGCTGCATCTGCTCGTACTCGGACAAGCCGCTCATGTCGCCGCATTGCTGCTGTTGCTGCTGCTGCTGCTGCTGTTGCTGCTGCTGTGGCTGCGAGGGGTGGGGTGGGGTGGGGGTAGGGCGACTGCTGGTGCGGGTAGGGCGTCTCGCCGTTGATTGGCGAGCCGCTCTGGCGCGCTAAAAACTCTGCTACCATCATCTGGCGTCTCAGAACATCTGCAACACACAATTAAAACTAATTATTAATTTCCACTAGATCATCATACTCTCATCAAAGTTATTTTGTAATATTTTTCTTATTTTAATTGTTTGAAATATTTACTCTTATTCGAGTATGTCGTGTCTGAATAAATTAAAAGTTTCAAATTGACAAACTTAACTTTTCATAAAAGCCAACTAAACATGAGAACGCTAGTTTATGATAATTATCAAAATTTATTCAATCCATAAAATGTCTGTTCTATTCTTGTATTTCATTTTACAGATTCCAACTTTGTATTGAAATTATTTTTGATGAATAAACTTCGATTTGAAACAGATACACAATTCGACCTGATTAGAAATTTATCGTTGATATATTATTAAGAATAAATTTATAGGACACAAATTTAGGAATGATTATAATGTATCAATTGCTAATCACTACTTGAAGTTTAATTTGAAGAAGAGGAATGAATAAATGAGAAGATAATGTTAGAAGAGAGGAAGAAGATAGATGAGATGAAAAAGAAGAAGAAGAGCCGATGCGCTTGTAATTTTTACCAAAGTTCATAGACCAGGTGGTGGCGCTGACTTAAAGGAGAACATCAAGGTCATTGGCCATTTTCCTACCAGCTCCAACTCAACTTCGACAGCACAGTACCTACATTATATACACAGTAATGCATGTATGATGACCAGCGCACGAGCGACAGTAGTGGAGGGAACCAATACCATCACTAATACAACATTACATGTACTCAGACATTGTAGACAAAGCCCAATTCACAATTCACCACACCAACTTGATAATGAATTGGAAACTATTCGAAAAGGCCATTTTAATGAATTCAACTACTCTATATTATACTTTTCCTCTATTATAGAAGAATAATGAAAAGTGTTGAAATGTTTCAAGCTACATTATGATTTCTATTAGCGAAGTTGCTGAAAACTCGTTTCGTGAATAATCCATACAAAGAAAATAAGATAAGATTTGGGACTAAAAAATTCATAGAGTGACAAGTTCAAAGCATCCAATGGTGAGCTAATAATGACTGTAATGGTGAGTATGATAATAGGTGGGCTTTCGCAAATATAAAGTCGGGGAGTAGGTTAGGCAACACGCATAACCTATTTTAGCCTATATAGCCGAACTGTATTTATTTTTTATCTACTTTTCTATTCCTTGCGCAAATACGAAGTCAGGGGTATGATAGGCAACACGCATAACTTAATTTGTATGAATTTTTACTACAACATTATTTTATTAATATTGATATTATCAAATATATTTATAGCCTACATTCATCATTTTTCATTTACATATATTTCTAATTATATGTATCCATTCTATATTTATTATATGTTTATTTATATATACATCAATCTCTTGAAATCCGTTATAAAAATCTATGAGCTACTTATAAAACAGCTCACAAAAATAGCTATTAATGTTCTCTGAGAATTCTGATCTATGTGAGCTGATACCTCTTTTATAAAATTCGGATACCTGATACGAAGCTAAATATGCCTGAATTAATTATAATGAAAATCTAAAGAATTAATAATTAAATCTATAGCTGATTTATTATTCTGAAACATGATGTCCCATACCGAGCTATCCGCACTTAATCATATTTGATATTCAATTCAATAGAATAATTATGATCTGGCTAAATTGAGCCTGCTTACACGCTAGACATGCACTATTATTATAGTGCTATCTATGTCCAGTGGGAAGGCATATGTTATTGAATTTGATGGGAGATTGAATCATGTGGAACAAAACGGCTTAATAAAATACGAATGGCTGGACCCGAGTACACAAACTACCCAAAAGACTACAAACTTCATGGATATCAAATATTAAATGATTGTGTATATGTGCAATGTATAATTTATGAAAAAATAAATTCAATTCCAATTGCTGCTAATACAAACAGCACTTGACAATAACAAAGGAATAAAAATAAAGCACCAAAGCAATGCAGCTAAGAATGAGAGAGGGTTTCAAGAAAAGGCCAACAGTTCAAACTGGATGAAGTGCATCTGATCTTCCAATAATATGAACATGACAATGAATGATTCAATTAGTGAGAGTTTCTGAATTGCGATCAAATGCAGTTTTACACATCTACACTTGTCTCCTACTCTTACGAGTAATTGAACAGAACAATATGATGTATCTGAACACTTTGAAATCATTTCCACGTTCAATCACGGATGACAAAAAGCGTCATCCCGCTGATATGTCTAATTCAAAGGATTCAAAATAACTCAATAACAGAGCTATGGTGAGGTGGCTTAGCGAAGCACGGGTAAGCTAGCAACTGTTACATCACTCGAATCCACTCCACTCGGACGTTGTCGTTATCCTTGGAACTAGAAGGTCGGCTGATGTAAGAATGTGAGCGTGAGAGAGTCAGTTTTCAACACTACCACTATCAGCTCTTCAAATATTATATTGTCGACTATACCGGTGGAAAAGTATACAGTATAGCAAACTGGTACGGTGTAGTTGCAACACTCCATATTAACTGAGTCAGAAATCCAGTTCACTCTATCGTTTTGTAGGCGAAAACGTTCTATTATGTTGTTATTATACTTTATGCATGAATGAAGCAGTTTGTACGATTTAGCTTAGCTTTCTATATTTCTCTTTAACACATTGAAATACTAGTTATTACAAAAATACATCAATAGGAAATAAACCGTTTGATGAAAAAAAATGTTCAGGGACACAGAACAGAGCAGCTATTCGAAAATTGTTCTTCAAAGTCTTTCCAATGTATTATACATTGAATAAATTGCTGAACTGAGAAATGTTGTTTAGTATGCCTAGTTCCATTTTTTCTCTTCTCTAGAGAAGTAAATAGACTGTGTATTGTATAATCAATTAGAATAAGCATTCTTAATTGTTTCCATGACTCGAGTCAGGATAATAATTATTTCAAAGTCTAATTTTGAAAATACTGTAATAGGATTTTAGAGAATTCCATACTCTGAAGTAGATATTTTTTATTGACAATATCAAGAAAAATTATTAGCTGTATTGCACTATAAAAATATTCATGGCAAGAAATAAATTGAATCAAAATAGATAACAGTATCAATCCCAAAAATTCTATGGTAGGTCATGATTTAAAACATCTGTTGTTGGTGGAAAAGTGAATTATTATCTACTTGGCTAATATTATGTAAGAACGAGAATTATCACACTATATTGGGTAGTGGGCGTAGAGGCTTCAACCTTGGGCACTAACTATCATATTTGAAAGATCATAAATAAGACAAGACATCATGGTGATAAACAAATCATAAGAAAATTGTTCTCACATGATACAAGAATTCTCTGCATGTCTATTAGGCGTTCGCATTCATTACTACAGGGGAACGAATTCACAAACTTATTTTGAAAATTAATATAGATACTGATAATTTCCCAAATAATCAACTTACTTCAAGTATATCATCAAATAAATGTTGATTAATTCATTAGCAAATTTTGGCTAATACTTAACATAGCAAAAAGAAACGAGTTAGTACTGATTCAGGCACTATTTTGAGACTAAATGAAGAGCTTGTAATAATATTGAAGACTTTATACTAGTAATTTTAGAAATAGGTTGATTATTATTATTATTATCTCTATCTCAGGATTTTCTCCTGGTTGTAACACATAGAACGGGCAAATGCCAAGGAACTATGTGTGGCGAACTCCTTCTAAAAACTTTCTGACAATTCTGCACGTCTGTATCACCACAGTTTTTTGCATCTCCATGTAACTGAATGGTTTGAGTTTCAGTATTTCAAGACCCTTGTGCAATGATTTGGGAATTACGGCTGTTGCTGAAATGATCAGCGGTATTATATGGACTCTCTCTTGCCTCCACATGTCTTTAATCTCTTCGGCAAGAGGGAATAGAATAGAATGGCTGCCTTTATTTTTTCCTGGGAGGGCGAAGTTAGGGCGCAGCCGGCCCTCTCTTATACTTAACCCTGAGGAATGTATTTATCAACTTTCTGTTGGTGCTTTGCCTCCAGGTTGCTGCTCAATGGTATGGACACATCAATCAGGAAGGTGTGCTTCAGTCTATGATTCACAAGTTTAATATCCGGTCTGTTGAAAGGTGTTGTTTTGTCAGTTATCACTGCCCTATCCCAGTACAACTTATAATCTTGATTCTCCAGAACAGCTCGTGGTTCATACATGTAATATGGCTCTGAGGTATCAAGAAGACCGTTCAACATAGCAAGGCTCTGGTGGATAATCTTTGCCACTAGGTTGTGCCTCTCAAGATATTCACTGGGAGCAAGAGCTGAGCATCATTGTCCATACCATCCTCCTTCAAGATGTATTTCCTATAATTGCGGGTAGGAATCACCTGATCCTGAATTTCCAGCATCATTTCTTCAGTTTCAGAGAAAAGGACCCCTCTCACCAACCACATGTTGGAGGCTGCTAGGTCAACATTCTCTTTTCCCAGCTGATAGTGATGTTTTCGGATTATTTTATCACCCCATGTCTCACACATTTCTTGCTCACCTGAGCTACTCTGAGAAGGAAAAGCATCCCTTTATTTCAACTTCAAAGGGGAGTGGGCATCAATACTATTTACTATTCTATGAAGATTGCTCACTTCACCCCTGCTGTAAAAATAGTTTCTCAGTCCAATAACAAGCCGGTCATGCATGTGCTTTGGGGGAATAATGCTTATTATTAATTATATTGAATTATATTAGTACTATTATTATTATTATTTATTATTATTATTATTGTATTGAACTGTGTGACTATAGGGCAAAACGTTGGAGAAGCTGAATGTAAAAGATTTTAGGTTATCGACAGAAGCGTAATATAAATAAATAAATAAATAATAAATAAATAATTTTATTTCCACTTCTTTGCAATACATGGACAATAAAACACAAATTCAAAACCATCATAATATAGGATAATACATCGAAGAAATCACCCTAACATATTACATAGAGGTCACACAGTGTCATAAATAAGAAACATCATACAAGTAGTATTATTAGTTCACACAAGTAATAATAATAATGTAAAATAAAATAATAGTAATATGATAGTATAATAATAAATTTCGTGGTTGATTGCCTCACACAAAATTATTCACAATATGTGGAATACGCTGCTTTGGAGGCTTTTGTAGCCTGAGTTGAAGCAGCCATACGATTTATGTACTTAGATGGAAGAAAAACAAAACAATGGGGTGGCGGGTACAGAAACAAAATAAATATTATTCAATTACAATCAATGATATTGCAGAAAAGATACAATAAAAATATTAATTTTTACCTAGATTTCAACAAAACAAAAGTGATTATTTAGGCCTAATTCAATTCTACAAATCTATCAATGAAGCATGTTCTCACACCATTAAAATATTGAAGCCATTCTTTAACATTTTTAAGAAATTTAAAAAGTGTAGTGGAGTCATGACAAGAAGGTGGTAACAAGTTGAAAAGTTTTGGTGCTAAATAAGGAAAAGATCTACGAAAAGATTCTTTATAAGGTCTCGGTATTCTAGTCCGGTTTGTTGCTCTCAGAGATTGACTGTATATATTTGGTTCCCCAATTACATTACCACTCCTAATATAAAAATTCTAAGCATCTAAAAATATATAGATGCCTTAAGGGTAATATCTTTAAAGATGTGAAAAGAGGTTGGGATGGAAATCTCCTCCTTATGAAGTATCACCTAATGAGTTTTTTGTGAAGTTATTATAGGTTTTACTGTTGTCATGTAGGTACCTCCCAGCAAGACAAACCCATATTGGAGTCTAGATTCAACTAGAGAAAAATAAAGCATTCTTAATACTCCAGTTGGACATATATATCGTAAGAAATAGAATTTTCTTAAATGGATACCATTTCACATCTTATTTTCTTTGATATGATTTTTCCATGTCAAATTTCTATCAATTATCACACCAAGGTACTTAATTGAGTCACACTGTTCAACTTGCATGCACCTGCTACAGGACACATTGATGGCTGAATCAATACAATCATCACACTTATAAAATATATCAGTAAAGGCAGTAGCCTCTCCTCCTCAGATTAAATGAAATAAATTTTGTTTTGCAGCTGATTATCATATCATTGGTTCCAAACCAAAATTTCAATCTATTTAAATCCTCTTGAAGGAGTTGGCTAATATCGATCTCTTTTGGAAAACTGTATGTTAAGGCGGTATCATCTGCAAATGCAGTTACCTTTCCATGAAACATTCCATTGCACAAATCATTTACATAGACTAAAAACAGGATAGAGCCCAAAACAGAACCCTGCGGAACACCACATGCTAGATTTAGAGGCTCACTTATACTACCTGCAACTCTAACCTGCTGACTTCTATTTGTTAGATAACTACTGAACCATTTATGTGTAACACCTCTCACTCCGGATAACCATAGCTTACTCAAAATTATTTCATGTGAGACACAGTCAAAGGCTTTACATATATCAATGAACAAGCCAGCAACACTGTTACTAATGTTAGTCCCTTCATGCAATGTATTACAAACTGCTAATAATGCATCCTCAGTGTTTCTTCCTCTAAGAAGCCATATTGATTAGAACTAAAAAAGTGTACTTATAAAAGATATCAACCGACTTTTGAAAGCTTTTCAATGAGTTTAGCAAGATAGGTAACAAAGAAATTGGTCTATAATTACCCATTTGGGTAGCATCTCCTTTCTTGAATATTGGAACTACAACTGCTCTCTTTAGTTCATCAGGAAAACACCTAACTCAAAACTAAGATTTATTATATGTGCCAAAACAGGAGCTACTAGTTCACTGACAAGTTTAATAGCTTTGACAGAAATTCCATCTATCCCAGACGCCTTACAATCATTGAAATTTTTTAGTATTACAACAATTTCATATGCAGAAACAGGATTTAGAAAAAGAGTTAACATAAGTTCCTGCAGGGAACCATTCTTTGTATTCATTTGGCACATTAATAAAATTGTGTGAATTTTCCCTTAAATTACTTACTATATTCACAAAATATTCATTAAATTTAGTTGCAACTTCATTGGGCTCTGATGAAACAGCTTTGTTCTCATCTACTAGAACAATATCTTTATTTTCTCTCCTATTGCAGCCGGTTAATTCATTTATTAATTTCCATTGGGCGCTTGTGTCTTTTCCTTTACTTTCAAACAAAGAATAATAATACGAATTTTTCTCAGACTTTAAATCAGCAGCCAAACAAGATTTATAATTTTTATAATATGTCATCAGAATTACATTATTTGGATGTTTTATGGTTTTTTTATACAATTGATTTCTTTTAGTTATTCGTCGATACAAATTATAAGTCATCCATGGCTTCAATGGTTTATAATTCAACTTCTGGTGCACCTTGACTTTTGAACTATCTCTAGCCAGTTTCAGTTTGTCAATAAAAAGTTCATAAGCAACATTCACATCGTTTGTGTCATATATAACAAGCCAATCAATACATCTTACTTGCTCGTAAAAAATATCAGTATTTAATTTATGAGTAGAATATACTGAGTTGTTTGAATTTTGTGAGCTACAATTTATTATATCCAGGAGACAATAAATCAAATAATGATCTGTGAAATCAGTTTTTATAACTCCAGCAGAACATAAAATATTATCTCTAGATCTTAAGAAAACGTGATCTATCAGTAGAACTGATTCTCGTAACTCTTGTTGGAGCACTTATCAATTGGTCAAGACCAAAACTTGCCATGAGCGTGAGGTATTCGTAATTTTCAGGAGTTACATCTTTCACGCAAATATTCACATCTCCACAAAAAATTAAATTCCTACAGTTTATATTTTCCATAAATGTTTCCAACTCATTTGTGAAAGCTTAGTGACACTATAAGCTTGCAATCTGTAGACAGCTAATAAGTTAATTTTGACCTTATGAGAAAATTCTAAACTAATATTTAGCACATCAAATGTGTTTGATTCAGTTTCTATTAATTTGCTTTTCAACTTATCAATTACGAAAACAATTACACCACCGGCCCTGTGATTTTCATTACATTTAAAATAAGCAGTATAACCATCAATTTTATAAAAATTGGTTTCATCATTCTCTATCCATACTTCTGAGAAGACAAATATATGCGGCAAAGCATTTGATACAAGAAACTCAGTCATAAATGGCTCAAAGTTTTCTCGCATACTGCGTATGTTTTGATGAACAACAATATGTCGATACTATTAGTATCGAAGCGTCGATACTATCGATACAGCATGAAAACAACGGCCAGTAGAACGGTAAACGCTGTTTCAGCTTATAATAGTTGACTACAGTATAATAAAGCTGTGGCTTTGGTCTTTGGTCGTATGACCCACATTTAAGCTAGTCTCAAGGTAGCAGCAGTTGCTTGGGTGAAGGGAGGAGGAGAAGGAGGAGTGACTGGGCCTAGTACAAGATCACTCACAACCAGAGTATAGAAGAAGAATTTTACTTTTTACTTTTTAATTTACTCTTCAATTTTTACTTCTATTCTCTCTGCTCTAAACTCAATAGGAAATTATTCATAGAAGCATTGATTTGATAGAGAGCTAGAAATAGAGTTATCTCGGAGAGAATTCATTATAATCCACAAGTTACATGTAATCTCCTTTTAGTCTTATTTGAATTTCAATAAATCAGATAAGATGAACTATACTTTTTAAATCAAATTATCTTTACGGATCATAACCCATCTAATCTGAGTAAAGAAGCATGTGACTCCTGATAGGAAGATAGCCAAAGTTATCGACTCAATTTGATAATTTGAAACTAACATTATAATCAGAATAATACTATTGATCATTCCTTATAGATGAGAGGAGAAGTAAACATTTTCCCTTTTTAAACTATGTTAAAAAACATGGTTTTATTGAAAAAGTGATAGTTATGATTTAACTAGTCAGGTTGCACCTAAAATAGTAGGATCATCAAGTTCCCCTTATTACGGGACAAACGGCGAGGTGCATAGTTATTGAAAGTCTCCTCACCAATAAAATCCTAATGAAGATTATTATTTTTTGTACTTGGATCGATAAAATTGCATAAAAATAATATTATGAAATATTGTATTTATTTGTACTGAATTATTTCATTTGTTCTGATTATTATGGCCATGACTAATTTCTTAGTAGTGTTAGAGAGGTTTATTAGTAAATTATATCACAATAAACACTATTCTGCAATGATTTATTTTTGTATGATTTAAACAATATTGTTGTCATCTCAAAAAAGTTGAAAGTTTTTCAACATTATTTTAAGATAAATACATAGACGACAGACAGACAAAGCATAACAGGAAGCAAGTTGTGGAAATGGACCTGAAGTGCATGCAGCTTCTCACTAGAGGAGGTCGCCTGCTTCCTCATTTCTAGGTCGGAAAGCAGGAAGTTGTAAGAGAGGCTGCTTTACAAGGCACAACGCACATTGGACTCAACTTGTCGGTATAGTCCCTACTCTGCATTTAAAGCATTTATATTTCCAACTGATGTCTGATGCATACCTCAGCCAGTCTACTCAAGTTCATTCTCCTATCTGTATTGCAATTAGTTGCAAATAAACTATTTCAAATACCATTTGAAGCAGCGTTGAATCAAACAAATAATTCAAGATCCATTTGACGTTCCATCAATTGATGTTAAATCAATCAATTGTTAAATAAAAACTTATAGAGAAGTAATACTACAACGGATACTTATAGAGGAGAAATAAATAGAATAATAATTCAATCGTGTAAGATTCGTACACTAGACTAAAATACTGTACAAATCACTGATTGGGTCAAAATTTAACAAATTAACATTTAATAGAAAAGTGGAAAATCGTCATTATAAATATTCATGTAGAATAGAGATATGAGTCTATTAAAGCTGAATACAGTGGAAACGTCATTCTTCGTTCTTCTTTGCTGTTTATAACGTGCATTTCAATTTCATTCATTCCAATTCTAACATCCATTGGGGGTAAACTAATTCTCGTAGTTTTGAAAATAGAGAAAGGTTTCTAATTTCTTCGATAATTGAAACAATAATCAGTCTACAAACAAGAAAAGTTAAATGGTTTTGTGTTTTCATTTCAATCAACTAAGATAAAAAAGATGTCTCTAGATCGAATGGACTCCCAGAAGTGTAATAAAGCGGATAAATTTTAGTATATTTTTGTCTATCATAGGGGGGTAGTAATAATATACAGCAGTGAAACCAGGCGCCTGTGGTAGCATAGCAAGTTTCAAAATGGAGTACAGATAAAAACTCTCATAGAATTTAACAGTAATAAGAGATACAATAGAATTAATTGAATCAAATTGATTGAATCGATAGATTAGTAGAATCAATTTGTAAATATTGTTGATCAGAGATTCTAGTTAAAAAGCTAAAATACCTTGAAATTTTTACTATTTAAAGCACTATTCTGCCAAACTGGCAGAAAAGTTTTCTAGCTTAAAAGTCCTTTCGTAATTTCGTACTAACTTCAAAGGCGCAAAATTGGTGTATAGCTGATGAAACGAGTAATAAAACAAGAAGAGATAGAGGACGGAGTAATGGATCAGATATGAAGCATGAATAAAAGGAAAACATGATGAAAAATAGTAGGAGATAAAAATAGACAGGGAAAATGGAACTGAACAAGGACAAAGAATGTAGAAAACACGAGATAAATACGAAAAGCAAAATTCTCTGTTACGTAACTCAGATGTTATTCCGGGAGAAGTTGGTCATTTACTTCATTAACAAAACTGATCAAACTTGATACATTTATAGAGGTTATACAGAATGAACTTTTTAGCCTGATTCAGCCTTGGAAGAGTGTTACTATGTAATGAGACTTTCAAGTCCAGCAAACACATAAGAACAAATAGGCTCATTTGCTGTTGGTCAAATATTAGATTTCCAACAGGTACCATATGCCCACTTGTCACTTGCCATTTTTGCCTCTACAGTAGCATGCGGCAAATATGTTTTAGGACTCAATGTCAGCTGACAATCTAACTGACTGACATTTTGTTATCATATCACTGTTAATAATAACATATTAATACATATTAATGATATTGCTAATCTAATATGCTATTGTCAGTGAATTTGTCAAGTATTAATAAGTTTGCTCCAGTTTTTCAAGTTGGTTGTGTAAAGAATCATAAATGCAGATATTACATTATTGTGATGGTGTTACATTCCATTCCAGTGGCGAAGCGTGGTATGCTTATTTGGTCATCGCCGGGTATACTTCCTATACCAAATAAGCATACCACACTTCGCCACGGTTCCATTCATAAACCCTGATGCAAAGAACAGTGGTATATATGCCAAATCTCAATGAATCCTAGACTATCCAATTTTGTGTGTTTATATCTCAAAATAATCTTCGAGGTAAACAATAGTAAAAATCTCTTTGCTACTGGAATTTAGGCTACAGAACTTTCTTATCATCCAGACATGCTACAATAGGCTTCAACAATATTAATTATTGATTGCAAATACTGTCAAGTTAATCACAAAATCCAAAACTCATGCACCCAAATACCATGCACGCGAACGAGGTTAATTAACAATAACAATAGTGTGTTACTATAAAAATCAACGAAAAGTTCAATTCTTAGTGAATTTATTCTAGTAGATATATGGCTAGTAGATTAAGCTTGTGAATGTGAGTAATCATGATGAAACTATAAAAAAACAGATTGAGAATCGAACCAGGAAACGTGAGATTTGGAAATGTGCACTGATAAAAGCTTGCCATAGTGGAGGACAATATCTGTCATAACAGTATTCTTCTACAGTCTACAGTTCTTTTTCAATGCATGAATTATTTGCTTCTACTGTAGTTTTATTTAATTGTAATGATTGCAATTTCGCTTCACCGGAGTATTCAAGTACTTAGTACTTTGTTCTTCACTTCTATTGGTATAGTCGTTTGTTTCCATGTACTTGTAATTTGCATTGAAAAATTTCATACTTTATTTTGTACATATTTAGTAGTCTTTTTTTACAAATTTAACAAAATAGAATTGACTGGAGTATCATTCCTTTAGTTAAACTACATGGGTTCATCCACTATGTTTTATCAGTACTTCAATATTTTTCTGTACTTGAATATTTGTTATTTCATCATTATGGCAATCTATTGTCGTTTCAAGGTAAATGACCGAATTATCACCACGTATGATCATCACAACACAGTTTATTCGACTAGTACAGATGCGATGCGAGTGGTGTCTCACTAGAACGAGTGACGTCATATCGATTGCGCAATTGGAAGCAACAAGTAAAGTGGCGCTGAATACAAAACAGACGTGTTAGCGGAAGCGAGAGCGAAAATTAAATCCTCCGGTTGAGTGAGCGCGTAGGACAGAGCGAGAAACATCGAGGCCCGAATCTTGTTATTCCAGTGGATATTATTTGTTGATGAACTTTAAAATTCCTCCAATGTCAAGGTTGTGAATGATGTGAGAAGTGCAAAAAGGGGCAAGGCCCCCCCTCCTTCTGCTGCATCGCCCGTCTTGACTGGAAGATCGCATGACACCCTCTACAGAATTTCATCATTTCTGTTTTGATCTGACTCAGATTAGAATGATAATTTCGTCGTCCCCTTCAGATCAATAGCAGTTAAGTAGGAACAAAGGAGTTTATAATAAGCTACATTCTATTCCCCACCTTATGTCCCGCGTCTAAAAACGCGAATGAGTTGAATTTATCAAAGAACTCGTTATACCAATTAAAAACTTGCATTAGTGGATTGAATTAAAAAAGTCTATCATGTATTTTATTTACGCTACCGATAAGTTGAATTTTTTGGTGGATTTAAGTTTTTTGCATGTACAATTGTGCATGGGTAATTTGAGTTATCGAAAAGTCCATTAACCCAACTGATAGCTTGAGCTATTAAATTAATTTATTCAAAATTGTTATTCAAATATTTTGTATTAAATTAAGCTATCATCTTGAATAGGCTACAGAAAGCCAAGCTTCAAATGTAATATTACTTCCGGCAGTTAGAAGTGATTACCTGTGCAGTATTGAGGTCAATAACCTACTTGCCTAATAATGGAATGTTATTTTCCAATTAAACCTACTGATATCAAATTAATAATGTTATTTTAAATAGCTAGATGTATGAAAAATAGAGATAATAATGAAATTGAATAGTATAAATTTTTCCAAAATTCCCAAACATGAATCGATACCTCTTTTAACTTGTGTAGATATTACGGCCAAGTCAATTAAGTCATCACTGAGAGATTACGTGATATCAAGGTTAAAAAAAGAAAATTAATAGAACTGAACAAGGCATAATAAAAATTGAATGAGCTCAGAGGAATTGATAGTAAGAAAGCCGTAGTTTGAAATATTTGAACTTCCAATTACTTTCGAAAATGAAGCTATAAAATTGAAAGCAAACTCATTGAAATGAACAATATTTACCAGCTTTACTCAATGGAATGCTTTTTGTAAATCAAACCTACTGAGCTAGCAAAAATAGACTAGATGAATTTAGGCCTGCAGTGTCACCGGAGACATCGCTGATTATGTTAATTGCGTCTTCTTTATTGTGCTCAATGTATTTGGATATAGAGTACTGTAATATCTAAACGAATTTCTGTAAAAACTTGGAAATAATTCTTAAAAATTATAAATATCATAATAATTATTTTGTAGAGCTTTCATTTGAGTAATTTTTTGTAGCTTTGATAATGGTGTAATGAGTTCTATTTTTCAAAGAAGTATGATATATTCATTTGATATAATTCCAGTCGCGTAATTCCTTTCAAAACACCTAGAAATTATAATAATTATGTACCTTATTTAATAGAAACTAGGGAAGGAACTTTTATTGAGATAGGATCTATAGTTCAATGTCTTGGTGAGAATAGTATGAAAAGAACTACTGTAGTGAAATAAAATAACTTTGGGCCAATTGCAATTAAATTTGTATCAACCTAGCAAACTTCATTTTAGAAGGCACACAAGACTTTCCTTTATCATCATGTCAAACTCAACTTGACTTTGAAAATTAACTTACTCTCTATTCATCATTTTCAAACAAAGCTGCCATAAAATGAAACCGTAATAAGTTATTGAAGTCAATAGCCTGCTTATTGCATATTTCAACAATTTTATGTTCAATGAAGATCAACAATCAGCCGGCTTATTGGAGTAACTCCACACAACCCCTGAGAAAACAACTAAGTTCACCAAGATTCTTCAATCTAAACTTTCTTGCATTTGAGTGATTCCAGTTTTGCACCATTAATCAATAAACATTGAATGTTCTGTATTTCCATTCCATTCAGTTTGATGTTTTATATTAATCAAACAATCAAATATAAAAATGTCATCAACCTCTGGCAATGCGATTGGTAACAGAAACTAAGACGATGAAGCACGATTTCCATTCCAAGGAAAACTGTTCAATCTACTGTATCAAAATAAAACATATTGTTTCCAGATAAGCTCGAGTTCATTTTTTTACATAGAGGATGTAATTGCCACGTGAGAACAATAATGCACATTGAGGGCCAAGTAGAGGGACTTAGTTTAAATGTCGTATCAATACCGGGAAGTGTTAATGGAAAAACTTTTAAGAAGTCTAAATAAAATTTGCAGTGATATTAGAATCCTGACATAACATTTCAAGTAGTGCGAGTATTCAATTTTTAATGAATGAGAGTTTGATTGTTGGAGTACCGGTAAGTGATTGACAATCTAGACATTTTTCTAAAACAGTGAAATACGGTAATTTTTTTGGAATAAATGTATTGATGAACTTTTAGACCAAAATATGAAACAGGATTAAATGAAATGTAGTTTGAAATGAACTAAGAATCATGAGTGTTTCAGATATTTGGCAAGTTTGGAGAGGTTTATGAGATTTTGATTGTATGAATAAGACCGGTGAGACTTGACTGACAAAACTCAATGAATGGAGATGAATTTGAAGTGAAGTAAAAATTATCACAGTGTTTCAAATTTTGTTTCAGTAAGAATTGATTATGCATGTGAGAGAAGTTGATAAACACTAGAAAAAGAGAAAGAAAAGAGTGAAGGACAAAGAGCTAATAATGTGCAAGCCCGAATTTCGGCCATCGGCTGACGAAGTCAGAGTCAACGACCTGAGATTTGTTTTGGGAGTCCCCGCACCGCAGCGCAAATCAAAATGACAACATGCTAACTTAAATCGGTTGGCGCTAGTTAGGAATGTTTGTTGTTTGAACTTACCGAAATAGTAATCCGAATCACAAAACAATTCACCACATGAGTGTAAAGTATTCCACAAGAGCACAAAACGAAAAGACACAATCCACAGCACGGCAGTCTTGTGACTGAAGTTTGAGGCCGCGTCAGTAAGGTAACGGACTGGCTGAGTGGTCTGTGGAGGGGAACGCGGATCGCTGTGGTGGGGGAAGGACAACACCCTCACCAATTTCCCCCCTCGCTCACTCACTCAGTTACTCAGATAGGTCACCTTCACGTTACGTAACTTAGTTTACTTTATTTTGACTAGTTATGTAATGCGATGAACATGCCGTTTGCCTTGAATATTTCAGTTCGCCTCCCTCTACCCCCAGCCACACCACACTCACACACCCTTACCAGTCACCCTCTCAATTAGCGGGTGACACCCGTCACAAGGAAAACTCATTGGCTGGTTACATACGTAACCACCTGAGTGTCTTCTGAATCGCCAAAGACAGGTACTGAAGTGCTTGAGAGAGGTCAGGGTGTAGGCTACGGATGTTTTCAACTAGAAATAGGTCACTTCCTTTGGGATTATGTGACCTCCTCATAATATGAGATAAAACAGTAGAATGATATCTGTTCATAGAAAATTGGTGATAATGTTGTTATGGTCTTTAGATAAGGATGTAACATAAGAATGGCATTAATTATGTAAATCAAATTGCAACTCACTTGCCAGCACTCAAGTTTTCTTTTTTTGACAGTACCATAATTCTGTATTAATGCACTATGTAAAGTTTTTTCTTTAGATTGCAAAAAACGATTAATTTAAAATTTTAAAATTTCATAGTTTTTGAAAGAGAATGATCGATTAATATAGCCCAAAGTATAGTACTGTACTAATAGTATACTCCTACCCTGAGTATCAATGCAAGAGTGCTCTATTTGTCAAATCCAAACAGGGGTGATCATTTAATAGAGTTTCGAATAGATTTTATTTGAAAGACATTTGATATTTTTGTTAGAGATTCTAATAAAGTTTCCTTCTTCCTCCTCCTCCTTCTATCTTTTTGTTCGCCTTTTCCCCCTCAATTTCCTCTCCTTTCTTCTCATCCTGATCTCTATTATGCCTCGTGAATTTTCTTTGCTTCTTCTCATTTATTACTTTCTCCTTATTCTTTTCCTTCTCTCCTTCTCAGGCTTCTTCTTTTCCCTTTTTTCTGCTTCTTCTACCTTTATTTTTGTAACTCTGTCTCCTTATCTGTATTGTTTATCCTTACCCTATTACACTATGCCTGTTATTTTCGATTATTTCCTCTTTTCCTCTCCCTACCCCTTCATCGTTTTTATTTTTTCAAGTAAGTGGCGAGGAATTTTTCTCCAATACTCTCTGCTTTTTCATTGATTATGAAAGCTTTATTTTACTACACAAATTGCTGAATAAATGCTGACATGAATCTCATAGAAAACTACATAAGTAGAACCTGGGAAATGCTTAATAGAAATTTAGAAGCTCTGCAGTAAGGAGAAGGGCAGACATACACCGGAAGTATGGATTTATCATAACATAGTACGCCGTGCTATTCTTGTTTATTCATAGTGTGTCCGCCTCAAACCTGTATTTATGTAAACTTGAACCAAAGATTATTGAAAAATAAGATATTGAATATATAAATAAAGATATAAATAAAATTAAAAATATAAATAAAGATATTGAAAAACATTTTTATTGAAAAACTTTAGTAGCTTCATTACAGGAGCATAATGTTTAAGAAAACAATAGAAGTATTTCAAGAGAATTATCATATTCTCAACCTTTCTAAATGAATAACATAAGTTTTAAAGATATAAAACAACTTTCACAATTATAATAATTTATATCAACATCTTAGTTTCACTAAATAAATATTTCTACCAAGAAAATCTATTTTTCCCAAGACATCTTGTCCACATGATTATCATAAATAATTTATAAATGTATTTATGTTTGTATTACTATTACATCTATTGTTTGCACTATTATTGCAAATAAAACTTTGTTATTCTAAATAGCAGTTGAGTTATTTAAACATATTAAGAGTAAAAAGTTGTATTTAGAACAAAAATAATAAAATTATAATCGTTATTGAAGCTCTCATAATTCGGCTCGGAGCAAGCAGATGTAATTTGCTTTGGTTGATTTCTCAAATGTATTATGATGGCGAAGTGTTTGAGCTGAGAGGAAGAGAAAGAAAGATGGTCATCGCAGGATGGAAGAGCAATGTCAAAGCAGAGGCGGCGGGCGACCTCTTTCTTTTCACGAAAAACTATTAGAAAGTAACCTACATTATGTTGTTGGATTACGGTCAACGAACATAATAAAAAGCGGTTACCTGTAGTCATGACGAAATCTCCGGTCTCTGACTATACCACAAGTGAAAGAGTAACAGTTCTGTGGCACAATTTCCCATAGCCACAAAGTGGGCCATTGCCAGTGCCACTGCCACTGCCACTGCTGCTGCTGCTGCTGCTTTCTCCTTACAAACTCGCCTACATAACATTTCTCCTGTGCTCTACTCAATATAATATACGCCTCTACTCAAGTCTGCACCGCACTGTAATGTCAAGAGCAACGCTCTCATAACAACACGTATCTTTTCTCTTCCTGATTTCTTTTCTCCAAACCTACATCCAAAACTCACTCACTTTTTCCTGGTAACTTACCACTTTGGGTCAACGTACTTCAAACATGACACTCGGTTGTGAAGGTAGGCCTACTGCATTGGCGTCCGAAAAGAAACTTATCAATTTGATCATGGGCAAAGTAGACAATAGTTATGATTAGAAACAACTTAATTATAAAACTATCCTTGATTCACAAGTCTTGCAGGAGTTGACAGGAGCAGAACCTTGCTGTTTTTCCAGGGCGCATAGTCTCCTGTTATGAACTTCAGAAACATGTACAAGTTATGAAGAACATGAAATTAAGACGAATACAAAAAAAGGTCATATACAAAACGCACTACAGATTGTATGTATCATTTTTATTTAAACTGAGTTCAACGAAACGATAGTTTAAACTTTGTTTCAACTTTGTATTCGCAGTTGAAACTATCGTTCGGTTGGACTCAGTTTGAACGAAAATTGGGCTTACTGCCTGGGAAAGTTAAATAGTGGAGAAGACATTACTGTCCGGCACGTCAGAAAAATAAAGAAGTCCATCTATTCTTTTCTTCTGCATTCTTTATTGATACTGATTCCTGTATTGTATTAATTATTTTGATTTTCATAATTCATTTAGAAGAAGCAATAGAGAGGAACTACTTTTTGAGATGATGATAATAGCCTTGTATTCATTTATTTGATCATGTTAGAATCTCTATATAGCCAGAAGCAACAGAAACCTTCTTTTCTCCAAAGTATGATGGAAAAAACATTGTTACCCTTGTATCTATTTATAACTTCATGTATGCATTATTTTAGAACAAAAATCTTGCTCAGCATGATTCAGTATTACCTCCTTCCTGGATCTCCATTATAGATTCAAAATATTTTTTAACTCACACATTAATCTCTTCATGAAATACTGTATGTATTATTTGAAAATAGTTAAATCAATATTTCGATAAGACAACGAATTATCATATTCTATTTTTTATAATAAAAATTTACATTTTTGAAGATATACGGTATTTTTTAAAATTAGTTCTGGAAGAGGTTGAATTTGAAATTCATTCACTTGATACCTTATTCAAGAAGCAATGCACTTGAGAATACTTTGTTTGAGTAGTTAAGACATTGCGTGCCGAAAGTTTTGACCGAACGAACGAACAGTTGGTTCAATGTCTTCTGAAGTGCCAAGGAAAACTATCAAAACTACAGTAACGAATGTTCCAGGGGAAAAGATTCACTTCAAGGATGACTTCGAGGTTGACTTTCTACATAATTTGATGGTTTTATAATAACTAGCAGCCTATTTATCTCATCAAAAAAATGCAGATAGGTATCTGAATATGTTTATTAACAGATAAAAATTATGGCCAAGGAGAGGAAGTGCGTTCTCCTCGTTTTCAAATTATTTATTGAAATTAAGAGAATTCAGGAATTTAAAGGAAATGAAGAAATTATTGAGGAAGAAGGAAAAGAGATAGATAGATAGATGGGGATTGGATGGACCAAAAAAAAAAATGGCAGATGGGATGCAAGAAACGGCTAGAGCTATAAAATTGACTCGCTTATATATATATATAAAATATATATATATATATATATATATATATATATATATATATATAGTCTTCTCAGCCTTGATATATATATAATGATAATTATATATATATATATATATATATATATATATATATATATATATATATATATATATATATATATATATATATCAAAGATATATATATAAGCAGTGGTTCAGGATATATCCATTATCAAACTGTTCTATCAATATATATATATATATATATATGATCGTAAATTCTTCATTCGGTGGAGTTATCCTAAATCCAGCTCAGCCTAGACTTAATAGTCTTCTTGAACATTTATTCATGATTTCTGAATATTTGGGCTTACGTTTGTCTATTTACATTGACTTTGTTACTTGATTCTATTCTCCACAGTTCAAATGAACCGGAGAATCGTCTGGATTTCTTCCTAATTCGGCGGGGAATTAATTAATGAACAAACATAAAATACATAGCGCCCTGCCAGGTGCCGGAAAGTGTGCTCCTGGACAAAGTTCTGTCATCGTGATAGGGCCTGTGGACCGTTACTGTCTGAGTGCTGAGCTATTAATAGCAGTGATATGGATTGTATGATATAATGTTATAAAAAATACATCCTAATTATCAAGATTCAATTAATACAGTTTTTTATCCATTATCAAAGTGTTCTCTCAATTTGTAGCATAGTTTGAAAGAAGAATTTGATGGTTATTTGCTTCGCGGATTGCCTACATGACCCCTGGAATCAACAAAGAACTTTATTAGATATACAGTACTGTAATATTGCAGGCATTCATACATAGGAAACTTTTGAAGGTTAACGAGCTAAATTGTTATTACAAGGTCCAATAAATGTTCTGAGACTTTCATTTCTAATGAATATATCGATGGGTACATCAATATTACCTCATTGGCAAGAATAGAAATTATTGTAATAACATCATTCGATAATGCTAAAAGATATTCAATCTTTATGGAGTTGATTTTTATCAACAATAATGCTCTTTCATCATCATAGATAAACAAACATCCATAGCATGTATTGATCTAAATGTGTCACAAGCAATAACAGAAATTATTATTTAAAGAATACAAAGCATTATAAATTGTTCGTGTATGAGCTCATTCTAGTTGATAACAAGTACTTGTCATGCATTAATTACACCGAATGAATCAGGGATACAGAAGCTTGTCGATATTGATAATGTTGAATTCAGATTATATAGCTTGACAGCACTTATTATTTCAACTAATAACTCTCATAGAAGTAATAGGAGGATACTGATCCAGTCTTCTTCTTTGTCGATGTCATTTTCCTTTCCAATATGGAGAATACTGATCCAAACATGTTCATAAAATGAGCGTATGATAGTCGAACTGAATTCTTTTCAATGAAACGCAATATTAATTTCACTTGTCAACAATCATAATTAAAGTAATGAACGAAAATAACAATTGAAAGAAATGTAAATTTAACCATTTTCTTGATATGTTTCCATAATGTATTCTAATCCAAATTATCACTGTTACGAGGTTTGGTCAAACACCAAAAATTCTAGGCCATTAATGCTGCATTTTGTTCCAAGACCTTCATAGATTTTGCTCAAAATCTTATAAGAATGACAGAGCGGGGGCCTGTTTGAGGGGCCATGTAAAACAGAAAAAGTTGGACGCACACTAGACATGGATAGCACAGCGTAGTAAGCAATATACGTCTAGTGTCATTGTCATGTCTAGTGTTAATATAAGTCTCTGCCATTTTATTGTATAACGAGACTTCTTCATTTCATGAAACAGACCCTTATACTCGTAGAAATTGTACCCTATGGCTAATCTCCGTTTTTTACAATGCCTTAGTTTGAATTTCAAGATCTTGAACTGTGTTAAAACTAAATCATAAGCTCTTTCCCAATTTTCATTGTTAGTTTATCGGATGAAAACCGATATTTATGTTGTTTAAAAGTGTTGAGATTTTTATTTATAAAGTAATTAATTATTCATGTGCTCCGAGGTTGACATAATTATATTGTAATTAGGTTCTTTGTGTCTAAATTATTCCTTTTTTAGAACATAAGTTCCAAGAGAACCGACAGAGGAGGACTGTTCTAAGCAGTTCTTGCAGATTTCCATCTGCAAGTGTATTAGCAAAGACAATTAGAATACTTATATTAATAGTTTCCTATCGTCTTTGGTACTAGTATTTTGGGGAAATTTCTCTCAATCCATATTGTAATTTTTATTTTGATTATTATTGTGACTTATTTAATATTGTAATTAACAAACTATGCATAAATTTTGTGATGCTATGTGGAAATAAATTGATTCGATTTTGAAATTTTAATTTGAATTTTATATTAATATTATTGAGGCACGTAATGAGATAACTGAGGCTATCTGTCACTGATAGGCCTGTAACTTGTATGTAGCAGCATAGTTATCAAGTAATCTCCATATACATAGCTATTAGACAAGTTATGTATGCATTCATTTGAAATTTTCTTTGTAAAAACAAATTTCCTTCTACATATCGTACAAGGTAAATATATTTAAACTTTAAATAATTATTTTTCACTTTATCATTTCCCAGAAATAATTTCTTAAAGGATAGAATTCAACTCATTCTTATATTTATTTTCTGTGAGTTATTCTACGTACAATTACAAGATTTAAAGCCATTTATTGCTCACTATTCAACTATCATCTTTGGTACTAGTATTTCTTGGATAATTTCTCCCAATCCTGATTGTAATTTCATTTTGATAGATTTTTGAAACATATTCTAATTTGTGCCTTTTCAATTTTTTCTAATGTGTTTTTTATTGGTTGAATTCTTATTCATTGAAGTTTCTTCTATTGTGCTACTATTTTAATCTTATTAAATTTTTATTGATAGATGCTTACTTGTTCATATCTATATTTATTTGAGTAGAAAAAAAGTATATATTTAATTGGAATATGTAATCCAACTCTAATAAATACATTTTTCAGATACCGGTAGGCCTATTGTATGATATGGAATCTATTGAGAGCAAACAAGACGTCGAAGTAGGAAAAGTCTCGAATAGAATAAAGAATGACGTTGTCTGTACAAGATGACATTGAAAGTTAGATGCGTTGCGTTGTGACCGGTCGCCGCGGTTACTGAAGTATACATGAATTGAAGATGAAACGTGAAACACGTGAGTTTTCTTATCTTCCTGCTTATGAATACAATTCCTTCCAAAGTCAATATTTTCCGACTTTTTCTATTTCAGTTGCATAACAACCTATCAATTACGAGAACAACTTCAAAGTTCAAGACGATAAATGATTATATTCGTCTTCGATAACAGCAATAAATTAGCTTATCTGTGATAACATTATCGAATTTACTATTTTATTATTTTTCAAGCCCAACGACGTTCCGTTGAATTTCTTATTTTTCATTGATAAGCTGACGAATCAATTTATCACACAAAATGTGACATAACTCATGTATTCGCCGGAACACGTGACTTTGAATGTAGCAGCTACTCTACGGTTACTGAAAAACTAAAGGACGCAAATAGATATTATGAGAAGCAATATCAGTGCAACTCCCAGTCAGCCCTTATATTATCAATTTCAGTCATTCTATTTATTAACAAATCATTGTTCAAGAATAAGTTGGGCTTACATACAAATGAAGAAGAGAAATATTCAAATTAAACGCAAACCTTTTTCGAAGGTTTAAACTTGATTCAGAGATATTGTAGAATTTCTCCATAGTAGGTAGAAGAATGAGATCAATGTTGTCTATTCCACAATGAATTTATTTTTAAAAAAATACTCAAGTTTCAGTGCTCATGTTATCATCTTCATAGCTGAGGCCTCCTCAGACCTCCTCTCCTCAGGGCTCAACACTGAATATGATGCCATGAGCATTGAACCTTGAGTATTTTTTAAAAATAAATTCATTGTTCATTCTTTTCTCAATACTCTTTCAATTATCTGGTCTGAGCCAGCTCTTTTCGAAATGTAATATGACAATATTATTACAATTTTGAAAGTAATTGTTTCAGTTGTTATTTTAATGGTACAATCTGTTAACCAATTGTATTGCTCCGCGAAGCTTTTAATAGCTATATTAATAGATATTTTAATAGCTCCAATGTGCTTTACAATTGGTGTTCAAAGAAAAATAAAATCACGACTAAACTTAAATGAATGTACAATAAGATATATTTTACGAGTAGGGTTTCATTCGAATTTGATACCAGATTGATAGAAGGGGTGATTAAATATTCATCTGTATATTCTCTTGTAGAGCATCGCAAAGAATACATTTATTATATGGGGCATTGTTTCAACGTGATCGTCACATTGAAAGTGACGCATTTCTGTCCGAGATGGATATAATTAATCTGTATTCAGTTTTCAAGTCCCCACAATGAGCGAAACAACTCTTGTCGATTACACGCGGATATGTCAAGCAAATATCTGCAGCAAAATGATTATTCAACTCTCAGCTCTTCTCATAAGTTCCTATTTTTATGATTGAACTATATTACTGCTGAATTGTTTTGTTGCATAACGACTCTCGATAATTATGTGATCATAAGCTGAATTTATAAGGATTGCAATTTTCTATCTTAACTGTAGTGATAATAGGCGTAAGCCCTGTAACGATAACAATTGCCAATAAGAAAT
Source organism: Laodelphax striatellus (assembly GCA_017141395.1). Lineage (NCBI taxonomy): Eukaryota > Metazoa > Arthropoda > Insecta > Hemiptera > Delphacidae > Laodelphax > Laodelphax striatellus. Next base: position 26,457,497 of record CM029544.1, read on the forward strand.
CTATCTATTTCCTTCGGGGGTAGTAATGCTCTGTATTTAGCAGATATGAGTCTCTTAAACAAGAATGATAAACATTTAATTACTTTTATAAACCTGATTAGCTGGACTGCTTTACCTCGTCATTCAGTGAGATGTTTTAAAAAATAACATCCAAATTGTTTTTATTTATTATTATTGCTTCAGTATTATTTCGAACTCTCATTTGTTCATCAAAACAAATAGTGATATACTAATTAAAGAATATAGTGATAAAGCTACACATATGCTCTTGTCGAGCATGACCTCATATGAGATAATTATTGATCTTACATCATCAAAAATCGAAATTTGATCATCCTCCCAAGTAAAAATTAGCCAATTTATTGCAATGTTTGAACACAATATAAAAAAATTGATTATAGCCTATCTGAAAATGATTGTTACAATAAATCATACATTAGCAATAATCTTCAACTCATGCGAGATTATGAATTCCACAGAATGAAAAATCGAAATTAATATTCTTTTCTGAGGGTGATTCCCACATGAGTTGAATTGAATGAAAAACATCTTTATGCATAATAATTATGATCATTTGAATAGTGTCAATATACATATATGAACATTCGAATACATTTTAATAGTGTCAATATATATACAAAAAATGTTAATAATGTCAATGAAGTTAATACTGTTAGTACAGAACAGTCGTGAAACCTTCAGACAGACAGATCTGTGAACTCTTGTAGGGACAATGACATCAAAAATCCCTTGAGTTTTACTCTTCCCTTAATTACTAGGCTGGGTGGAAATTCACCCAGAGCTAGGAGGAATTTCGATGCCCTAGGTTAATAACACTGCCTACAGCTTTGTAGCTCCATGTATTCTCCTCCCAGGCAGTGTACTATAATGACAACATATATTAAATGATTCTCTAGTACTGCTAGTTGTTCTGTATTGTACGTCTACCCTTGGTGATATTTCCCCCAGCCTAGTAATAGTGTAATATCTATATTTTAGTGAATTTGTTTCAAAAGTTGGATGAAATAATATATTAAACTTATATTGAAGCAAATGACAAAAAAACAAGTACAAACGAGATCGAGAATTAATTAATGATACAAACAAGCTTTCATTGGATTGATGTTTATCACTGGAAATTTTAACATGCTCTTTCATTTCTTCGTTTCAAGGCTCTATTTCTCAACTTATCTTCATGAAAATTTATTTGTATGTTAAGGAATATATGGAGAATAAAATTATAGTATGCGAAATATAATTGAAATTCTATTAGTATTTATTCATCACACTCAAAAATGACAAGCGAATTCCTGAAAATCGATAATTTTTGAAAATCAAATAAAATAGGGGAGAAAATTAAAACAAAATTGATGAAATACACATTTATTCTGTTGATATGATAGACAATTAGATACATTATGGATAAATGATGATATGCCTATGAAAAGTAAAAAGATGTGGATGAATATGTTACCCTATGTTACCTATTCTAGTAATAGAGTTTGTACAAGGGTCCCTACCAATTGAAGGTTAATTTTTTAACCTCTTCTATCAATTGTAATTATTCTATCGGCATCATTCTAAATTATGTCTTTCCCATATAATGTGTTTTTTTTAATTGTAACCTGTGGCTCTCTGATATTCTTCCAAATCTGATAGGAGTGGTAGGCTTGTGCGTTAGTGATGGAAAGGGTGATGATGAGAGATGAATTAACTATAAATTGCTTTTTGGACAGCCTGGGCCAATTGCTTAACGTGTCCGCACGAGCACCATCTTTCAATGTTGAGAAGTTCAAAAAGGGATATATGAAAATAATATTTGCAATGATTGATCATGGGTGCATTAGCTTTTGAAGATAACAATTGATTGAATGTTGTCGAGTTACGTTTAGCAATTCAAATAGTAATTCATTGCAATATTAAAACGATCATAGGTGCATTAAGTATGCCGATTTATTATCGAGAAAAGAGTGCAGTGAGTTGATTGGTGGTGCGGGGTGGGGGGGGGGGGGGGTTGGTTCTCACGTGCTGCCTCCGGATGGACGAATGCCAGTTACATCATAAGGATAGAGATCACGTTTGGTGTTGACGGTTGGCGCTGCGCTGGCGCTGACTCACGTGGCCAATTCACGTGTTCACAAGCGCCTGCCACCCAGGGCCCCAACTCACGCGTTATCACAAATAACTCGTCTCTTTCTCCCTTCTCGCACCCCAACCCCAATTCGCACAATATTAATGCATAACACTCCATTACATGTTAAAAGCTGTTCATCGCCCACACTCGCCGCAAATGGCTCATTTACCACTGTATAACTCATCGATTCATTCAAATTAACACAAAGCGACAGTAAAGTATCAATTTCTTATAGAACATTAGTAGAGTTTTACTCAAGTTTCAGTAATACTTTCAAGAATAACAAAGAAATGCAATTTGTAATTCACAATTTCGGTAGTTTTTTTTCAGTTCGAAGTTTAAAATTAATTTCATTTCACTCACATACAATTTAAACACAAAAAACAAACTGCTTTTACGGTATTACTAATACTCAATCCAGAGAAATGCAAAACTAGTATGAATTCTGTTTCAGTTTTTATAGAATGATATAAATGCTAAGATGGTTTCAAATAATTTCAAAAATTGTCAGAATATGTCTTGAAATTCGACTATTGCTTTTTATCTCTGCAAGAACGAGAGTTTATACAATTTTCTTCAGGTTCATTGACTTACATCGCTTCTAAAAAGTGATTGAAAGTTGGACAGTAATGTCCATTCTACCATTCAATTAAAATTTGGTGATAGAACAGGGTTTTCAGATCTTTCCAAACAACTTTTTTCATTTCCATGTCCTTGAAATAGAATAGCAACAGTAGTACTAAAAATACTATCGTAGGCTCTTAGGTTGTGAATTATATTCACATGGTATCATAATGACATTTATATTAACTATAATGTTGCATAAAAACGCAATACAGTCATCTTGACTCTTTAAACAAAGCATGGGTAATTTTTAACTAGTGGTATACTTTGTAGATAAATTTTGAACCCACTGGTTGCTCTGTGGTGCCGCCCCTCTCAGTACCTTTCCATCATCTTATCCATGATTGAAAGCACCGGGTTTAGTTCACTTGCTATGAACAAGTCGAATAACAATTATAATTTAATGGAACTTACAAGATAGCTAGTACATTGTGTTTTGGATAGTGTCATTCTTGTATGAGTATGTCCAAGGGTAGTTCCACCATGCTGTATGAGCAATGTTGTGAGAGAAATAGTGGGCCTACATTTCTAGGTGGATTCCAAACCAGCTAGTGGAAGATAATGATGCGGAGAACCAACCGGTGGCCATCTTTTGCCAATTTTTAACCAACCAATTTAGATCCAACATGTTTTAAAATATGACTCAATTGGAGAAATAGGGACATGTAAAGGTTCCCCATCAATAGAAGTCATAAATCAATCAAGACTAGACAATAAGTTATGACTGAAATGCAGCATACAAGTTAATCTGAAGTGAAATCTATCAACAAAATACACATTGCGTATTTTTATCCTGTGTTTAGCTTAGTTTGATTATGAAGTATTTTTCGTACAAAGTGTTAATATGTTAATATCAGATCTCATTTGTTCCATTCTCTCAGTTTGACGAGTGTACTTTGTCAGTCAAATTCAGTTCATTTTCTTTATTTGGCATGAGTAATAGGTAACAACACTGAATTAACAATTGACATACAAAATAATAAAACAACATCTACGTATGATTGATTGCATTAGACTTTTCCATACTAGACCAAGCCCTAACGGTAAAACTCATTTAGAGTTCGCAATTTTAAAAGCTTCAAAAGTCTTTACCTCTACCATAGGTCAGTTTCCCATTACCATCATCCCTATGACCCTACACAATCATCATACTTCACCTATTACTAACGCCCAAGTAAGTAATATAACAGAAAAGTCAACAATTGTATAAGAAGGCTATTGCAGAAAATTGAAGAAAAATGTAAAACGTAAGTGGATTACACTAGAACTAAGGAAAAGTCTCAGTAGGCCAAATTACATAATGTGAAATTGATAGAAATAAACTCTCACATCGGAAATCCTGTGAATAGGAAATGAGTGGTTTTGATATCATCGTCTACAATCTATAATAAATGGAGAAAGAAATGAATTCACCCAAGAGGAATCTAGCGTCTCGCAGCATAATAGTTGTACTCGTAGACCTACTTTGAAGAAGTCTGTGCCCATTTCTTTCTACCAGAAGTGGAAGGCCAATGTTGTGAAAGGCTTTCACTCAGAGCTGTGTCTGTTCAACATCGAGGTAGGCTGTAGAAGTCATTACGATACGATAACCATCACAAGCATCGCATTATGTAGGCTGCTAGCTCTCCCAACCAATTCGCTTTTTTCAATAATTATGTTATTGACGTCCTTTGGAAGAGCACAAACAAATTCGCTCAGTCTTCACAGTTTTTAATGCTATTATGTGAAGATGGAAGATGGTACACTTGGGAGTGAATTGGAGTTTACGGATAATTTGAAACATTATGAGATCGGACTCCCAAATTTTACCTTTCAAATTTACCTCACAAAAATATGTTCGTATGGCTTTTGATCGGTGGGGAGACCCTTACGGATAGGTTTCACCTCGCCTTTACCTCAAATGTATGTGGTCAACAATTCAAAATATATTTCTGAAATCTGATGTTAGATGGCAATAGGTACTGTGATCTGATTTTCATATCTTTTTTCTCCTTCTCATGCAGATAAGCGAATAAATAATAAATAAAGAATTATGTATTTCCTAAAAACTAATACAACTTTACAATATTCTACAGTTGCACATACAGTAAATTTGTGACTGTGAAAAATGTTAATAATGTGATTTCTTCGGAAATGTACCTCTACAGATGCCAGTTATATTTGGGTGATTCTTGTTCAGTGAATAACAGCAATTTTTTCGATTCAAATTCAAATACTTCTCAGTGCACATTAATTGATATTAATTGTATCCACATCTTTTAGTAAACAGTTGAATCAAATTGACTTTAGAACAGCCGGCCGAAAAATGTTTTCAAATAAATGTTCATATCTGAAAATATCATATTTGAAAATAAATTATTTGCAATGTTGTCTTTGTAACAGGTAAATGTAGAGCTGCCCAATTATTAGGGAATAAATAATGATTTGTCCTACCTAATAGGACAGTCTAAATGATAAATAGGCATTTGGAAATGAATTCAACACCCGATGTTTGATCTAGAATGACTACGCGTCCAAGTAAACGTGACTAAAGCATCGTTGCGTAATTTCATAGGCTTCTGCTGTGTACTCTCAGTCTCCTGTAATTTTAATGCATGATATTTTCCGATGTATTAGAGCCAACCAGTAATAAATAGGCTACGATTGCATAACATATGTGAACCAGTGCGCTGTTATCAGTCACTGATAACCCTTGAAGTCACAGGCCTACACTTTGTTTTGGAATAATTCTACAAATAAAGTTGTATCGATTTATTATGACAGCACTATGTTGAGAGCAAGGGTCTGCAATAAATTCTGTAATATGACTTTGATCGCTTCTTCCAATCGGCCGATGATAGAATAAATATTATTGCTTTTTATTTAATTGACAAGAATTGAGGAAATCGCTAAAATTCCTTCAATTATACACAGTTTATTCAACTGATAATTTTCAAAATTCCACTGAGCAATTAAATATTGAGAAGAATGTTATTTTATGATGCCCCTTCGTCAAGCAATCATAAATGAATGCCACTGTCTCTCTTGAAATAGAACTGAGTAACATGAACCCAAGATCACAGCCTATTGAATATAATATTGATTGCCTCAATTCAACTTTAAAATGGCTTGAAAAAAGAAATTGAAGGGTTTATTGGCAACATATAAGTATAGGCTACTTTAAAAACTACAACTTCACATAAAATAATATACCTATATGGCTTCAAAGAACAAAAGGCACTGCTATAAGTATCATTGCATCAACATCTCAGCTATTTTCACCGTAATCTCACAAGTATTGGACAAGAAAGATTGTTAGTTAATGTGTAGTTTAAAACTACTGTAAGACTAAATAATATTTATCAATAATATCGATTCTGTAGTATTTAGTCATTTGAAAGTATTGTGAGAATGTCATGTCTACCACGATTGTGACTTGTGACATAGATTTATGGATAAAGGCGCAAGTACGTTGCATAGTTTGCTTACATACTGGACCAATATTTCCCATTGAATTGAATAGGGAATGTCGGCCCTCACGATGTATGGAATGCGTGAATACTATGAAATGTACGCAACATACGCATCTTTAATAATTAGAGATGAAAAAAGATCTAATGAGTGATAACATTGAATATATATCCTTTATAACATTTATATATATCCTTTAAAGGATATATATTCAATGGTGATGAGCTTTATAAGTGGGACGGACACACTTTGAGGTACGGTACATTGTGGAAAAGAAGCATGTCAGTTTATTCCAATTTTATCATAATATACATTATTAAATTTTATCATGATAATTACGAAAACTGGTCGGCTAGCGCTAGACGACACCTTTACAACATGTAAACAGGGCAACAAACTGTTTTATTTTATGCTGGTCCTTGCGGACTCGGCGGCAGAGTTTGATATTTAGGAAACGATCGAGCGCTGTTGCGAATGGGAAGTCAAGGGCACGATTCGATAATTATTGGACTTCGGAGTTGCTTTTGGGAGCAATGTTGCGATGATGATGATGATGATGATAGTCAGCATAACCAGCCAGCACAACCTTCCAACACTGTAATAGTGTATTTAGAGGTCTGTGACTGCGAAAGAAAGCCAGCCAGGCTGGGGAGAAAGCCGGTCTGTCCTAGATGATCTCGGCTGGGCTGACCCCGTTCAGGCAAGCGACTTTCCTCCACCGGAACCGGAACAAATTCATCTCAAGTCCCATGGAATGGGACCGACCAGTGCTACTTTATTATTACCCTTCCTATTACAACTTATAAATATTAGCATTTCATATATTGCAGCTTTCAGGTATATAGTGACAACATTTGAAGGCGAATAGCAAATCAACTCATTCTTCTATCTATCGAATCATTCATCCGACCATTTCTAGTGCCTTTTACAACTTATAAATATTAGCATTTTATATTTTATAGCTTTCAGGTAGTAATAACAAACAAACAATGATGAAAAGAGATAAAAATAAATGGAGGAAAATTCATGGATATTGCAAACCAAAATATAAGAAATCGATGGTGTACAATGTTATGCATTTAAGCTTTCTTAGTATAATTCAGCATTATTTATTAATAATTTAATAGTATCACAATATTATAATAATACAGTATTTTACAATGTAGTTATGATTGTATTTGTATAATTACAGTGTTATAATTATTATGTAATTATGTTATATAATTTTAGGTCAGGGTCACGATATCCCAAGCTCTAGCGTTCTGTACGTTTTTATGTACCGTATCAAAGTCATAAATCACTACAAACATAGACTAACCAAATATTAGTTGCTTTTGTCTTATCTGTGCTACAGTATAAGCCACAAGACAAACTCAAAGCTTCCTAAAATTAGCATGAAAATAATGGCGATAATCATTGAGTTGGCAATGAGATAAATATGAAGCGATTTTGATCAAAAATGTAGAAAAAATATATATATATATTTTTTTTGTAAATATTGGAAGTGAATCCAGTGCTAACACTGATTAATTATCATGATCCTCTATAATATAAACTAAATATAAATCATACATCCTTCGTGAGAGAATTTACAGAATCACGTATTTCTAACCAATCAATCAATATTGTTTCCAGCCACAAATTACAAGAAGTAAAAGCCACTAACTTAACAAACTCAGAGTTTTGAAGGAATCATTTTGATCGAACTTCAGTTCTATAAAAATGTTACAGTCTACCTAAAATATAGCAGATTAGGCTTAAGCTCAAAAAATTGTAAAAATAAATGAATAAAACCAGATACAATAAAATCAATAATGGATGCTTCAGCTCTGACAGTCATAAGTGAACAGCTCATTTCCATATTCCTTCAAAACAATTTTTATAAAAAAAATCATTCACAAAAATAATCAAAAAATACAAGAAATATAGGATTTTTAAGAATTTCATTTTGATTTAAATATTTTATAATAAATCAGTTCGCATTCTTTTGACTCTTATTTATTTCATTTATTGTGTTTCTACGGTGTATCTTTGAGTTTATTTTATTGTTTTGTAACATGTTGTGCTCCACTACCACTATAAAAGATTGTTATTATGTCTTATGAGGTGATATTTCAGGATTGAATTATTATCAGATCACTTACCTAGCAACCTCCTTAGTTACCTCCTAGCATATGATCCAGTTGAAGTAAGTTGAATTGATCAATCGAACAAAAAACTTTTATTCATCATGATCACCATGGAAAGAATTTGTAGAGAATAAAATTTTCAGTGTTTTTTATTCATCTCGAAAAGTAGTTCAATAAAAATAATAAATCAAATAAAATCTAATCAAACTTCACTCCAAAATATCATAAATCTCATACAATATAAATTTAAAATGAAATATGTCAGTATATTAACTAGAATATACTGTACATAAAAATAATTATCACTAAATCATTGAACTCAATTTCATTTCATCCAATTCAATTTCAACAAAAATGTTGTTTGATTTCACATTTCAAACTATGGGAATCAGCAAACATAGATAATTTATTTCTTTGTCTATGCGTTTGTTGTGTTGTCATCTGGAACTTGTCTTAGCCTAACTTGATATTTATTATACTTTTTCTCATTTCAATTTTAGCTCAATCAAGGCACAGAATAGGAATACTGTTGTCTAGTCTGTGATAAAGTTTATTTCTAGTTTGTGATCAAGGTTTTCAGAATTAGTTGATGAATAACTTGGCCCCTTTAAGCATAAGATTGATAAATCTGAAGTATGTTATATGTGACAAAGCTCTATGTTTGTTTTAAAACAAGCTCTCGTGTGAATAAAAACTATTCTATTCTATTCCATAATTCTGATTCAATTAGAAAAACACGAATTATGCGATCGAAACCGTTAAGTGCAAAGTGTTTCTTTGCCAAAAGTATGAAGGGCGTATAATTAGATCAATTATTTTGTCTCCTGCAGCTAAATCTTCATGTAGACCTTCACTACTGACTCAACAGAAACAATATTGATAATAGGCTTATGCGTGTTGTGTATGAGGTGAACGACAGAAAGCGGAATTTCGTGATAGCCTAGAAAAGAAGGAAACGGCCAGAGGTCGGTATAAGGAGGTCCAAATAACGGTCAAGTTTAATAAGCGCGCGGCGCGGGGGTTGGGACAAGGTAGAGAAAGTAGGCCTCAGCAGCATCGGAGAAAGTAGCCTACAACTGCGCTCTCTTTTCCACGCGACGCGCAAACCACTGTGCCATGTCACACCTCTCCATCCTCCATCTCACTCTATCCTCTTCTTCCTTTTTCAAACAATCATAGATTTAGCACAAACGCACACAAAAAACTTCCTGCCAGCCTACTGCAGTACGGTACCGTATAGGCTAATATACTATACGGGGTAAAGTGAGTATTAGGCCTACCAGAGATAATCCATTCAGAGATAGCCATATAACATGTACAGTAGTTAGTCTATGGCATTACTCTTATTGGGATTAATATGCTTTATACTCGTTTGGTATATTATAGGCCTACTGTGCTTAATAAATAGTTATAGACCTACTGGTACTACTTTAATGTTTTATAGTACATTATATATTTCATATATTATAATGTACATATTATCAGAGAAAGCCTTCAGCGCAAAGCGTCGTTAGCTTTCTTCAAATTTGACGCTAATCCAATACTCTGTATATAGCACACTGGTTCCTAGTAGTTCCGGAAATTTCCGAGAGATAGCTCTGAGTTAATTTCATGTTTTTTTACCTTTTAAACTCAATAAGGCTAATAGTTTAGAGATTATAGCAAAATCTTAGAGAGAGAAGGAATAGAAGCCGCAATTATTATTGTGAACGGTATTTACACAATATTAGGAATACGACAATAATTCTTTAAATGTATTGTAATAATGTTAATCCCCTATCCTTTCTCATGTTAAATATCCCGTTTTCGTTCACAAAAATTCCGCGTGAGCGCTGGGGTCGATTTTATTACCCCCACCACCTACGTGCACACAGCGAATAGATAAATTGAGTTATGCAAAATGTTAAATTGGTATTGATTGTCTCAAAACCTGGATTATGAATTTGATGCACAATATCTCGACGAATAAATTTATTTCTATTCTTATTAATATAAAATACAGTAATAGAGATTTGACATAGAGCTGCTCTATATTGTTTAGTACCTACTGTACCTTGAATTCATTGAAAAGGGATCATTTATTAATGTGAGTGCTTGTTGCTCTTCCCCATACAAGTATTCCATATTGTAAAACTGATTGTGCATAATATGCAAAATATAAAAATTTAGCCAATTCAAAGTTTTTCAATAGTCCAACTATGTAGGACTTATTCATCAAATGTCTTACTCTTGAAGATAAATTTTCAATATGATAGTTCCATATTGAAAATAAGAGTCTGTAAATACCCTTGAGTACTTCACTTCTTTAGCTCTATGCAAGGCTGGACATTCACACATTTCCTTCAAGTCATGATTGCAATCTGGGAGATAGATTTTGATACAAGTTTAAGGGCAAGTTTCTTGCTGTTGGACAGAAAGTTGAAAAAAGACTTTTTTGTAATTCAAAGTTCATAAATGTTCATCTAGCCAATATTTGATGCCAATCAAACCCTTATTGGCTGAAATAACTGCTTCCTCCCAAAAAGAACCAGTAAAACAATATTTTTACAAATTTTAGCCTTCCCATCAACAGTTTATAAGACTATTTTACTGGAGTCTCAATCCAGTCTGTTATAACTTCTTATAGAATGTTGATGAGCTCAAAATTCTCATCTCACGACAAGGCTTATCTCACAATAATCATCTTTTAGATTTATCTTTCATTTAAACCTGTAACTTCAAAAATGAGGTAAAGACAGAAATAAGAACTTCACTTGAATGTTATTTGAAAAAAATTTAATAAAAAGACTACAAATTTCAATAGCAATTGTGATTCTTTGAAATTGAGTACAAAAAATTGAAATGAAAGTCGAAAATACTGCGCAAGAATAATATAAAAGAGCACCGGTTTGCAACAAATATGACAAAACGGTAAGTACATAACAAAAATACAAGATATAACCTAGAACAATTAAATAACAATACTTTTAGTTTCCTATTAAGCTCTGAACAATCACATAAAATTGATGCCTCTCTACAAATTTCTTCAACTTGAAAATACAATTTCATGAAAAGTGGCCAACATAATAATATTATTTCAATTGGCTTTTCAGTATGCCCTTAAAATATAAATCTTTTCATGAAAATAGAATTTTGTCAATTTACAAGTAGCTAAATAGCATGGTTATCATCATCAATTTATCACATACAGTTTCTTATCAATATTAATAAAAATGAAATCTAAAATCACAAAATTTGAAATTGCTGATAGTTGAAGAAACTTGTGGTGAGCACCAACCCCAATGGGAAGACTTTCTCCCTCTCACTTCTTATTCTCACTGAGACTAGAGTATGATTTTAAGTACACAGTAGAGTCACTATAATTCGAGTTTTGAGTATTTTTCATTGAACAAATCAAATAATTTATATTTAAAAGAAAATACATAATGAGGACACTCGGGTCTTTGTCTTCAGGTTTGGCTTGGCACTCATCAAACTCAACCCCCTGTCTATATTTCTATTCCAACTACTAATCAATTACTTCAATGTAAATGGATAAATGCTTCACATTGATGCTAACCTAAATGTCAATGAATGTACTTCAATCTAGCGTCAGTAACAAGAATTGAAAAATGATGATGTAATAATATAATCAACTGATCATTCCATAAACAAAGAATATATTAAATATCTTAGATTTAGGCTATATTATAAATTACATTATTTAGCTTGAGCAAAATTCAAGTTTGGAAACAATAAAAATATTTCAGTACAATTTAACAATATATTTATTCTTTTATTCTACATTTACTCTTATTCATTAATCCAGACACAAAAATCATAATAAGTTTGGAACAAGAAAAACAGGCTCAGAACTGTTTCTTTCCCGAATTTTTATGAATAATGTAGTCCAAAATGTAGGTGTTTAAAGTTTTAGGTGTTCAAGTGTTTTAGTTTTCACAACACAGAAATTCCCGGAACATTTCTGTTGAATTCATTGACTAGTACGAGCTTGTCAAATATAAATTTGGCAAAGATTAGAATTACATTTTTCTATTTTAATACAATTTGTTGTTTACTGCTAAATTTAATCTATTTTTCATATTGTAGATAGAAAAAGTCGTAATTTATTTTTAAAATAGTCAGATGTTTCAAAAAATTCATTGCGTATTGGGAACTTGAAATTGATTGGAGTCACTCACGTGTTACGTATTTAATACTGGATATTACGTCAATGAGTATTAAATAATTGCATCGAGTACATGAATTATCAACTATTTGTTGACTTGATGTGGTTCAATACAAGAAGTCCATTATGACAGGCTGACAACTTCATGTGCTTGGCATTGAGACTGATCTTGTAAGATAACTGAGAAGAGAAGTGTAATCCAAATATTCACATAGTTGACATGAATTTCAGTAATTCATGATCCAAATTAAATAATCTTTATATTGGGAGATTGAAGATTCCCTTCGTGAGATTTTCTCACCAAAGGCTGTAAATCAACCTTTGCTGAGGAAATATTCACAAATCGCACCATCGAAAGTGGCTTACGAAATTGCTGGCTTACCAGAGTGAATTTTCCCGGAATTTTCTATCAATGAATTTACAAAACTGAGGCAAAGCTGCTCATCACTCTAAACAAGCAATTAGTGAAATTCAAGAGTGAAGTAAAAGTTAATCCACAATCTTTTTATGAATATAAATCAATTTATAAAACTGAGCCAAATTCGTTTTTGATTGCTCAAGTACAATTTTATCATAATGATAAACATCGACAAAATATAGAAGAGGATCATTCTTGCTCTGGCATATCTCTTATAACATAAGGATAAAGATTGTCAATCCATAAGCAGACATAGATTGAGCTGCTAGGTTTTTTATCAACTTTATCTTGAAGTAGAACAGAACATCATACAAGTTGAGGAACATATTCAATTTAATTCAAATTTATTTCACACACACAAAAGAATACAAAATTATTACATCATGTGACTGAACCACTGGCATAAGATCAACTTGTTCGCCAGTGGGAGTAGGATGATAAATTACAAGGTTACTTACTTTACAAGAAAAGCATCAACGGAAATAGCATAAAAATACACATGCACTGTATAAATACAACAAAAATATAATATAAATCGTCAAACAAAAAAAAATCAATGATGGCATTCTATGTTAACTAAATCATGGTCAATTCAAGACGCAATCCAGAATCCAAAAGCATCAAATAATATTTAAATCAAAATAAAACTTTTCAATAATCCAATTTTTGGTTATTAATGGAACAGTTTTTGTGGTAGGATCCAAAACAAGTTCTGTTGGGAATTCATTTATTAGCTTTGGAGCAATGTAAATAAGCTGCTTACGTATTAATGTCAGATCCGAAACATAGCATTCATATTTTCTTGTATTATATCTGGTTCTATGGTTTTGATTATCTATTTTTTTAAATTTGCTCTTGTATCTCAAAAAGTATTTAAGAACATTCAACACATAAAACTGGCGGATTGACATGACTAATTTCTTTGAAGGCTTGCATTGAAGGATATATTATTGATTTATTTAATATTGTTTTTACTATCATTTTTTTGTATTATAAAAAGAGCTGTCAAGTGTGAGTTGAATGTACCTCCCCAAACAATTAGACCATACTGCAGTAAGGACTGTACTATTGCAAAGTATATGATTCGTAGCATTGGCAACTGGAGAACCGACCTCAATTTGTAGAATTTATACGAGACAAACTTTAATCGTTCACATAAATGATCAATATGCCGCTTACACTTTAAACCCTCATCAATTATTATACCCAGAACCCAGGTATTTCATATGGTTGCAGGACAATAATATTACAGGGAGCAAGATTGGGCCATCATCAAATCATCACAATTCATGAGGAGTTTGAGTTCAAAGTTCGTGTTTTCCTGTCCAACAATACTCCTTGGAAAAGCAATATACTTGATACTTGGTCTTTTTTACATTCAAACTCAAGGAGTTGAAGTCTAACCATTTTTTAGAGTGGAGATGCCCCTGGAGGCAGCTCCATAAGACTCCTTCCAAGTTTCACCCCCAAATAATAACACTGTGTCATCTGCAAATGAATATACTTCTCCTCCATTCAGGTCTAGTCTCAGCAATTCATTTACATACAACAAAAAAGAATAGGAGATAATACTGTTCCCTGAGGGAGACCATAGCAAGAAAGAGGCTTCTCACTAACAGAATTATTGATAGTTAGAATCTGGGATCTATGTGCAAGATAGCTCTCAAACAATTTCAAAGAAAGTCCTCTTATTCCAATTTCACCAACAATTTGTCATGAGCCACTGTATCATACGCCTTAGCTAAGTCGAGGAAGATAGCCAGTGTTTTCTATTCCTTGTTCAAATAATCCGCCACAGCATTTGAAAATCGGATCAAGGCATCATTTGTACTTTTGTTGTTCTGAAATCCAAACTGGTTATCTTCTATTATTCTGTGTAGGTCTAAGAATTTAATTATTTGAATTTTTATCAACTTTTCCATTATTTTAGTCAATGAACTCAACAAACTAATTGGTCTATAGTTTCTGCAAGCTTTTTATCACCAGATTTAAATAGAGGTTTGATCTTGGCCACTTTGAATAACGAAGGAAAAAAGCCCTTTTCAAAACATTTATTTATTATGAAAGTTAATGGCTGTGAAATGTAGGGAGCTATTTTTTCAAAATTTTCTATTTATGCTATCAATGCCAGGACTGGTGTTGTTTTTGAGACTAAAAATAGCAGTTTTTACTTCGTTCTCATCGACAGGCTTCAGAAAAAAGGAATTAGCTAATCGTGAGTTATTCTTTTTATAATTAAATTTCAATGAGGTCTGGTTGTTGTATTTTGGTATTTTATCTGCATACATCTTTCCCACATTCACAAAGTAATCATTCATTTCATGTGCATTCAGTTTTATGTCACCTGTTTCCTAATTAATTTTAATGATAATTTTGTCATTCATAAGGTTGATTAAGTTGAACCGTATTTATTCCAGCTTATAATCGATACGATTAGATAAGATACGCGCACCTGCTACTTCTATTGTAAGGGTTCCCAATTTCGATGTCTTCTCCGCTGAATATCATGAGAATCAAAATCGCTTCCCACTGGTTCTAAACCCACCTAAAGCTGCAGATTCATTTATCTTCCATTATCATCATTCTTCCCATTACCCACGCAAGAGCCGAGAGCTTATGAGGGCAAAAATAAATAATTTCCGCATAGACAGTACAACCTGTACTGTCATACATAAATACATCAGAAAAAATTAATATCAATTGAATACATTTGCAGAATTGAGTATAAAATCTTACAACTAAAATTAAGTCACTAGCCAATTTCAAAACCTAAAATACCTTCCAAGTCGTAATTAAATATCTTAAAGTCCATGTAATAAATATTGTAGAGTTGTGTGATGACGTTTTGTGATAGCATTGAAAAATACGTTCTAAGTTGAGCGGAGGTGGTAGACGGTTTTGATAGATGGGGAAAAGTGGATGAAAGAAGTCCCGACAACTTCAACAGGTACTCAGAGTCAGTGTAGAGCGTTTCATACTTGCCGATGAAATCATACTTGAGCAAGCAAGGCCTGCACAGATCCGAGATCGGTTTCCAGTGTTCGTTGAAAGTCACATTCTCAGGGCCCGTCAAATAAGCGGCGAACTCGACGAATGTGACATCATCTCCTTTTTCCAGCGACATTTTTGACGCATTTGTTCGATAGTTCTTAATTATATACCTACCAAAACGAGACTGAAAATAGCTAGACCTCACGTGGTTTTGATCGAATTTGTTCCTGTAAGCGGATAGCAGCCTTTCGAATGGATGCCGAACAAACAGAAATTTTCTGTAGTTGCTGAGCATGTACTTGATTTCTGGTACTGTGAAGTTATTCAACGTCAAAAATATGCCTCGCTTATGAGCCACGTGTGCCGGAATCGAGAGCGCATCTGATGTGTTGGCCAGGCCTGTCAGAATCATGAACACTCGTTTCCAATTGGTACATGCCACCTGCAAACAATCACAACCACATTTACACCTTGTCCACAAATGCAGCAAATTTATAAACCATCAAACAGAAACTTCAATTAGTGCCACTCAACAAGTTCTTCTATAGTGCGACGGGTGAAGCGAGCATTCAAAATAACCATTGTGAACTCTCCCAATGAAAAACGTTCATAGTAGAGTGATGGTAGAGTACTTGTTTTTGGTACCAAGGCAGAGTAGAGTTAGTACGGTAGAGTTAGTATGCTAGTTACTCTACCACTAACTCTACTAATGAAAACCAGGCTTTAGTGCCACTCAACGAGTCCTTCTATAGTGCGACTGGTGAAGCGAGCATTCAAAATAACCATTGTTTTCCAATCCAAAGCATTTCAGTCAAATATACGCTGAGAGTCAACTGTGAGAGTGTTTCAACAAACCAATTCAATAGGGCAGAATCTATGCAGCTATGCTGAAGCTTAGGGCCGTTTTCATTCTCATTGAAAACAACTTACCTGGAGTCTATTGCATGAGAGAATACAAGCTAGTAATACTAGCTGTCAGATGGCAAGTTACCATAGTGACAACTAGTATTACTAGCTTGTATTTTCTCATGCAACAGGCCCCTGGTGTTAAATTGATAAAAATATGAGTGTAAAACATTAAAAACATCGGGTAAACAACTGATGGGTCTCTCCAAAGGATCTTGAAATTTGTGTAAGAATGACAGTCGGATTAAATTTTGAGATCCTACGGACATGACATATTGCAAAATAAGTTTGAAAACAGTTAGAATCTGTTCTGCCTCACAGAGGATTTGGTAAAACGCTCAGCGCATTTTTAAATCACTCCCCCATGGTAACTATGTATTTTGAAATGGGGAATACAATGGTTACCTTGACAACTCGCTATTTTCACGTTATAGACAACCGCAGCCATTTTAAGAGTGTCGAACTGACTTCCGCACCTGTATTCAACTTGTAAATATCGTCTGAAACACGAAGTGCAATACGTCATGTTTTTTTCAAGATTTTAAATTGAGGACACTACAAATCATACTACTGTAAATCGTGAGCAAATATTTATATGAGCTAATAACATATGATTTCCTTCCTCACCAGAGATTTCACGTGTATTCGTTGTTTTGGTTTTGTGACCAAGCTCCAATGTTATTAGATAGCTCTATCTTGTGTCATTTCAAAAAATTAATTTGAGGGTTTTAATAGTTCATGCCAACAGAAAGGAAACTTTCCCCTTTTAAACATATATCTACCATTTAAAATGATTATTATTGAAAAAAATAGACCCTGCAAAACTTAGATTCTTCATCTATCTTTTGGCGCAAACCGTATCAAAATCGGTCCACTCAATCTTCTCCACGAACTTTCCAAAGTTGGACACCGTGTGGACACAGTGAACACAAAGATCTTTTAATATAATATACTGTAAGATTATACAGTAATTATAATAATTTTATTATCTTGGCTCATGTAAAACTTGTACGCCAACTGCGACTTCATTAATAATATACAACATTTCAACATGAACATACATGAAAAATGTTCAGCCTCTAGTAATGAAATGATTGATACCTGTATCAAGTCGTCACAGAAGAAAAAGCAAAGCAATTACTATCTTCTCACAGAATATAAATTTTAGATACTTTACAACGTACTAACAAAATAAATATTTCCTCTAATAAAATTTCAAAAATAATATTTATATCTGTGAAGCACATAAATACACACAATTACACTCAGGCTATAAAATATTTTTGGGATGTCTTCCACATCTCTGTACTAAACCCTGTACATGACATTTTTTTGTATTGTTAATTTAAATCACTTAATTTCATTTATTGTATATAAGTGTAACTTTTGCAAGAATAAATTGTTTGGATGAAGAATATAGGCCATATTTACAATAATTTGTGTTAGGCCTATCAGTCAACGGTTACCTTAAAAACGATATTCACATAAATAATAAATTTGTTGAAATTAAGGAAGATCGAGATAAATATTTGTTATTAATATAATAATTTTTTAAAGATGAAATTTATCGGAAAATATATTACAGAGGTAAGTGATTTGCTGTATGCAGCCAGCCAGTTTGAAAAGTTGACATTATAAGTGTTTTCCACTGATGGACGAGTTTCATTAGAATAATAGTATTTTCTGGTTTCAAGAGGACTTCTATTTTTATTCAGGTTCAGAATGATTTTCAACAGGTAAGATTGTCTGAGAGAAGAGAGTGGGAACATCTAATTCATCAAACATTCAATGCTTCTGCAATAAAAATAGCTCCAACTAGTGATGTAAAATAGGCGGGTATTTTGGGTATTTAACAATGGTAACAGGGAATCAATGATTTTATCCCAGAATATGGTATTATTGTCATTGTATGATATATTGGCATAGTCTATAACAACTTATTTGCCCTTTTTTAATGACTTGATAATTATTTTTTCAAATATTACTCAAAGTTTGAAAATAAATCGGATTTCTTGTGTCAAGAAGAAAGTCGGTAAATAAGAGTAGGTTACAGAAGTTTTATATATAATTCTACTTCAAATTATACTAAATCATAAATAATAAGAGAATCAAAAGAAATTAAAAAAATACAAACAAAATTTAAATTTTACTTGAAACCCAATAAAAGTAAAACAGTTATTTAAAAACCAAAATGCTTGGAGAAAGTTTGTAAATAAGGATTTTTTGTGTCAGGAAGAAACTAGGTAAATGAGAGTAATTCTACAGAAGTTTAATACATATGTTTATACTTGAAATTCTACTCATAAATAAAAATAAATAAAAACAAATTGAAAACAAACTTGAAATTTTACTTGAAACCCGATTAAAGAGCATAGAAATGGTTCAAACATGTACTTAAAAAACAAAATAAACTCAATTCCTTAAAAAATATATTTCCTTGACATTCTGAAAATGAGAGGCCTATTGGCCTATTATAAAAGTGTAAATGCTTATAGGGCCCTTACACTAGTAAAAATACTGTCAATAATATTAAAGATCGATATTGACAATACTGGTTTGTAATATCTAGAAATCCAGTCATCAATCCATCAGTATTATCTTTTCGTCTCAATATTATTGTCAATACTAACAAATATTGACAATATTTTTACTAGTGTAAGAGCCCTATTATTGGCCTCGTGAAAATGCTTCTACTGTTATTTAGTTATGTTATGATTTTTACTCTTGAAAATAGATTGGAAGTGAGCCTAAAGCCTGGTTTTCATTAGTAGAGTTAGTGGTAGAGTTCCCTGGGCGAGTACTAACTATCTTGTGAACTCTCCCAATGAAAACGTTCATAGTAGAGTAGAGTCATTGTAGAGTACTTGTTTTTAAGTACCAAGTAAGTAGAGTAGAGTTAGTACGGTAGAGTTAGTATACTAGTTACTCTACCACTAACTCTACTAATGAAAACCAGGCTTAACAGACATGTAGCGATAATATTAAAAGTAATAAAACTTTTCTGAACAAATTTTTTGTTTTATGTAGTCCACTGCACGCTGTAAAGATATAGCAGGATCCTTTCAACTTGTCAGAAATCAGCTGTTTCAAAGAGCAATATCACAATACTTAACCTACAAATGCTGAATCTCGCAGATTATTGAAAAGGTCTTTCAAAATTTATTCTTTGAAAGGTATTCTTTAAAAAGGTATTTTAAAGACTTTAAAGGTCTTTAAGACTTTTAAGGCTTTTGATTATTGTGTCGAAATCACTGTTTAATTATTACCGATCAGCTGATTTCTGACAAGTTAAATGGATCGTGCTATACATGAATCATAGTGTACTTCAATGCATAGTATGTCAACTAAAACCCTTGATGAAAAAGTTTTCAATGAACCAAAAAATTGAATGAATACAAACCTTAGGCACATAGCAGTATAAAAGCCTGTGATTCAAGTCGACAAGAATATGCTCAAGAAGTTCTACGTCCGTGGTAAGATCATCTATTGTGTGTTTGGATGAGTTATTTTTAAGGTAGAGTCGGCACATCTTGTTCAAGTGCTCCTGACGATCTAAATAAACCATCTGCTCCAACATTGGATCGAAATCAGTCGCAACGCCTGCAATAAATCATATGAAAATCATTAACCATTTACACACATCGTTTGTTTCAAAATTTTGTTGAGAGAGTTTTGGTACAGACATTCATAGTGTAATACAATATACAGGGTGTCCCAAAAAATAGTGACTCCAGTACTACCACGGTATTCTATAAGTCAAAACAAACAGAAAATGTCGTTGGCAAAATGCTGATTTCTCCTTAGTTTACCTGTAATCCGCCATTTTGTGTTTTTAATATTTTTCATCCTATCTCGTTAAAAAAAAACAAGATTTTCTCATGAAATTTGGTAGGTGTATACTTAAAGGTGCCGTTTACAAAATACTTATATCAATAAATTTCAATATCTGTTTCCATGGCGAAAACTTTTCAATTAGATTTTACTGAGAAATATTGCTTTTTACGTATTACCAAATTTCATGAGAAAATCTTGTTTTAACGAGATATGATGAAAATATTAAAAACACAAAATGGCGGATTACAGGTACGACATTTTCTGTTTGTTTTGACTTGTAGAATAATAGTACTGGAGTATATATTTTCAAAAACTTTCGCATAATTATTCACTACAAAAATATTTACAGCACGCATATTGCAGTACTTAAGATTTTATTTTTAGAATTGCTGAAAGTAACTAGCCTGTAAACCACAGTTATGTAAGTTGATATGGAAAGCAGGTAAGGTAAAGAGTAGGCCTATCTGATTACATAAAAAACGAAGTTTAAGCAGATTAATGTCCTCTCTTAGAAATTATCTCCTACTCCTATAATGAACTTTCCATCAACATTACGTAACCGTGCAATCTGATATGAGAAGAAGGTTGTTTTTGTCAAATGTATGTATGTAATGGAAGGGGCAATGCTCTACCATATGAAAGATTATTTTCATTATTTTTTTCTAATATAAAATTACTTATATAAATATTCTCCCTAATAATAATAATTCATTTTTCGGATCATGATTGGAATTAAACTTCGTAAATCTGGCATTTAAAATAAATAAATAATCGAATTAAACTAGTTCTTCATATGCGCTCTCTTTCTCTGTTTTGCCACCTTTTATTTCTGATTTTGAGGTTTGTGTGCATTTTCAACTATAATATGATTCTCTAGATGAAAAAACAACAAGATATTGTCAAATTATCACAATTTTTAATAATAAGAAACAGACATGTTTCAGCATTATCTATACTAATCATCAATAAGTTATTATTGATTCTCTAGAAGTTAACTGGATTAATCCTGGAAGTTTAGGATCTCTATTATCACCTCTATACTTTGTTTTTGCATAGAAATAAATTCAATTCAATTGAATTTTATTCAAACACACACAAAATACAATTGAAAACAAAAATCCAATATACAAAAACAAAATTTCAAAAATAATTGGCTATATGGTAGGGTGTGCTGAAAAAAAGAAAGGAGAAATACTCAGCCAACTATGGTTTCCCATGTAATAGGCAGGTAGAGGGCAAAGGGTAAGGAGTAAAAGGGTGTGGAAATAGGGAAAAACAGGGAGGAGAAAGATAAGAGAGAAATGGAAGAAAAAAATTATTTCTTTATCATCTGATATTGACAGTGTGAAGTCCAGCCTCTCAAATCATACGCCTACTGAAGACCTTTCAGAAGAGTAAATTGAGAATAAATAAATAAAATATTTCTTTGATCAAGTTTATTGAGTCAATAGAATCAAGAATATGTTGAAAGAGAAGCAGTGTGAACGGCTGAAACCTGTAGACGCAGAGATGTGACACAATTTTCCAATTCAGGTTTATGAGCCAGGTTCACCTTTCCATAAGTAGCTGGTTACGCAATCTTCAGTCTTTGGTAAAAAACTGAAAAAATCCTCAATCCTACTTTCAAAATTATTCGATCGCTTCAAAGTTATGCAGAGTTCAATTAAGAGACATATATGATCTTTTAATGTTAGAGATATGGAATTTAAATTCCAGGCTTTTCAGATATGTTTTACTAATTTTTCGAGATTCTGCATAATTTAAAAACGTTTCCAGCAATGTTTTCAAGGAACTGTAAATTTATGAGTGATTGTTGTATTTTACAGAATGTTCTGAAAAATGTAGAAATATAGTCACAAACATAGTCTGCAAAAATTACAGTGAATTCAGAAACATTGTGGAAATTCTCCTTTAATGAAAACGTTGTCAAATTCTAAAAAAATCAATTGCTGTATTTGTAAATTTTTATTGCAAAAATCTGAAAACAAAAATAAATTTGTCCCAGGATAAATTTTGAAGTTCTCTTAATTTTTGGGAACTCTTAAACAACATGTACTCTTGAACATTTACTTGATTATTGCTCAATCACACTGACATTAAGCTTTGAAAAAAATCAACTCTTATATTATAACACACTGTGAGTTTGATGTTCTTCCACTTCCGAAGTTTAATATCAATTTCATTTAACCAGTAGAAAAAAGAATGAATCTACAACGCAGGAATTTCTGAATAATCAAATATTATTCTCTAGTAGGCTATACTGTATTATTTTGAATCACGTGAGTTAATGATTCAGATAGCTTTCCTAGTTCATATTCAATTTCACAAAAATATTTGATACCAGTGCCTCACGAAATGTCTGCTTCCTTTCGCTAAGAAGTAAGCTTTTCATAAATCCTTCTGAAACTAACTAGGTAGTTTATTATGAATCATTCCATTTCACACATGATTTATTGGTCATAAAGATCGGGTAACGAACGTGAACAGCCAGAGGTTGAGTAATAGAAAATGACTTCTTTATAAAATGACAACCAAGCAATTGAAGATTCATTTTATTTGCAAAATATTTAGCGATTGAGTAATAGAATTTCAACTGTAAACATAATGATAAATTGTAAACTTATGTAGGGACTGAGCCATTGACACGCGGGATACAGATTACGGTATAGTCTATAGGCATAATAAACTGCACTTTTCGATAAACCTCGCCTACTAGTATTATACCAGCCGGTTTCGCCTCCAAGACTAACAAAACAGGTGTAACAAGTGACTTGTTTCAATGAAAATTGACGTTGTCAATGTACAACATTCATCTTATTGATAACATTCTGTTTCCAAAAAAACCATCAAGGTATTATATACAAAAGAACCCGCACAGGAAGTACTGATACTGACTGATTTTTGTATTATGATGTAAATAAGAAGCAACCTTACAAGTGGAACAAGGCTAATCTCAATTACTATAACTGTAAGGTAACTTGGCAAGAAGCTACTGACCTGACTTAAGTTGAAATGTAGGTCTGAAACTTTCTAACCTACAAAGTCTTGAATACAGACAAGTCAACAATATTCTAAAAATAAAGATATTTCACTCACCATAATCACGGCTTTTGTCGACCAAACTCAGGTACAAATACGAGCAAATTCCGCAGACAACTATCAAAGATACCATAGATAGTTTGAGAATTTTAATATTAGCCATTTTATTCCTATGAAACCCATTGGTTTCGTCAACATTATTGCTATGCAGTTCGTAACATAAAAAGTAATATTCTCAGGAAGAATGTTATGAATTGTGGAGTGAAAGGATCATTTTATCTTAATTCATTGATACCGTAATAGATCAACTCATATGGTTTTTACAAAACACAACAAAAAGTAGTTACAATACCTTACATTAACCTAAATACAACCACGGTTTATCTACTTTAATCTGAATGCTAGTATAAATAGGAATCAACTGAAGTTTCAAAAGAAGTATTTGAAATTTTCATTGACTTTGCACAAATCTTATCTAATCTTTTACCACAAACCACAATAAAACTGGACGGGGGCCAACAACACAGTCAACCAGAGTATGTATGTTCGAGACAAAACAACGGTAACAAAATTGGAAGTCTCTAGCCAGCCAGTATCCACCCATGTGTGCCGTAAACTTGAATTTGTAGACGGATTCCTCAGCTTCTGCTAGACTACAGACCACGTGACCATTAGTACTTTTGCTGCCGCTAGGTGGCTCTAAATGCCTCTACAATAGTGGCGCCAAAACTAGGGATTTGAAACCGAGTAGGTTTCGTTGGGGTGAAAGTCAATTTCCTAATATTGAAAGGGAATAAGGTCAATTTCTACCCACTCTTTCTACAAATTAGAATTTTTAATCTCTGCTACTATATGTTTACAGATTAACAGTATTATATATTATTACATCATTAAAAAAGATCAGTTAAATATTAGTTTTCTTTCACACGTCCACAATATTCTCATAAGTTGGTTCTAAATAACAAGGGAAAGAAAGAATCTGCCCATATTAGACCTACATTGTTCATCACTAAGTTTCGAACTATTTTTTTCAAATATAGTCTATATTTATGGAAAAAGTCAACATATTAAAATTGTATTATCAGCCTATATTCAAGTTAACATCAAAACTTAAAATCCATTAAAATTACTATTTAATGTCAAGGTAATTATTTAAAATGAAAAAAGACAGATTTTGTCAATTCTACTATTTAATTTTTGGTTCAAGGACCATGGTTTCGTAACCACACAGGCTACATCATCAGCTTGACTAAAATATAAACATTAAGGAGGATAACCTATTCTAGATTTCTTACAAGCTAGCCAACATAACATATAAGCTAGAATCCTAAACAAAAATAATAAATACATGTAATATAATGAATTGAAATAATATTAGAGCCTAAAAGTACCTATTTAATGTAATGAAAAAATTTTAAATTATCAAAACTAAGTATCAAGAATATTCCTCATGTTTAAATAAACTATGTTTATGGATATTAAATAAACATGTATAAAATATGTTTATATTTTAGTCAAGCTGATGATGTAGTCTCTGTGGTTACGAAACCATGGTCCTTGAACCAAAAATTGCAACGTCTTGTTAGGAATGTTCATCTGTGGATACAAGGTTTCATTTATATTGTTTTCTCTTATTCATTAATAATTTGTTTAGATAATTTCTTCGCTGTTGTATTTACTTATTTTGTTTGATAAAAATTTATTTGAATTTGACTATATATTCATTATCTTTTCTAGTCTGTGATAGTCTTTCATCCGTGTTATTACTATACTAATTCTATTATGATAAAATTATGACTGAACACTTGAACAGTAGATATAGCTGAGTATCAAAAGCCAACGACATTGATGACTAAATCTTCCAATTTTGCCCAATCCAATTCTCTCGCTCATCTTCCTTGGACGTTTCCTATAAATGAGAAAAATAACATTAAATGAATGATGTTGAGAGTTTTATATTGAGAACAAAATCCCTTAGAATTGAATGTAATTCATAGAAATCATAATAATATGCTATAAAACTTGAGAACTATTGCAACCGGGTCAGAACCAGTGGCGAAGCGTGGTATGCTTATTTGGTCATCGCCGGGTATATTTCCTATAGGAAATATAGGATGACCAAATAAGCATACCACGCTTCGCCACGGTCAGGGACACAGATGACAAAGTGCGGTATGGGTATAGCACAGGACATCGGCCACTTCGAGAGAAAGTAAACGTGTAGAAATGAAAGATGGAGAATATGGATCAGCTCCTGAATCTGAAATTTAAATTGGGGAAATTGATATAATTATTATTTTGATGATGAGATACAAACCAAAATCAATCGTATATGATTTTTTATCTAAATAAAAGTAATTCTTCAATCTTTTACTATTATTCATCGACCTTATCTATTTTTCCCATATAAAACTCTATTATTATTATTCAATTTTTTCGCTTATGATTTTTATTTTGCTGATAGTAATTATTTTTTATTATCAATATAAATCTGTGTTCATCCATAAAGAACAACTTTAAGCATATAATAATTCCATATTCACTTCTCTCACTCTTCTTCCCAATATTTTTCAATTGATTTTTGGCTTGGTCCAATTCATTACTTTATTTTCTGAAATTCATTTTTCAATATTCAATTCACTAAATTTGCCTATACCCTGATTACAATCGAGACAACATTGATATTTAGTTTTAACTTAATATCAAACAACATTTCAAAGGGCTAATCCAGAAAAGAATTCAATTAAATCTTTGATAAAATCAGTAGAGGAGAATTCAATAGCTCTGGTTTGTGGAGCTCCGTTGCGAAGCACGGGGGGGGGGGCTGCTAGTATTCCTATATTTTTATCAATTCCTGACTTATGAGGGGTTCTAATCTTTATGATTTAGCCTATTCTGTATGCTGTAGCAGAGAGTCTAGAAAATGCTCTAAAGACAATATGAAAATAGACTAAATTTCACTTACCATAGGTTTTTTCAGGTCATTCTATCAAGAAGGGTCTTGACATGAGGTTGTATTGGCGGCGCCTGCTTGAAGTATACATGAGCCAGGCTGTCACTTGAGCTAATTCTGTCTTCCGGATTGATGACAAGAAGTTGTAACAAAAGATCTGCTGCCAATCCTTCTCCCTGCATGATTTCATGAATGCAAGATGGTAATAGCTTCCTCTTGTGTTGACGATTGACATATTCAATTTGAGCATAATGTTTGAATGTGACAATTTTAGGCCAGACTTTTTCAGTGGGGAAGCTACAACATTTAGAAATAGCCTCAATCTGATGCATTATAGTCTTCGCTTGTGGTTGGAAAAGGTGTTTTCTCATCCAGAGCTCAGCCATGGTGCAGCCTGCGGCCCACACATCCACCTTTTCATCATACTCGTCATCTTCCATCAACAGCTCCAAAGCTTTGTAATAGAGCGTTCCGCCTTGAGGACTACGTCTCTCTCCAATCACCAGAGGCTCCGATATGCCGAAATCGGTTATTTGGACAATGCCCTCGGCCGAAATCAGCACATTCGCCGGTTTGATGTCACGATGTATGATTTTGTTCTTATGAATGGCACAGATACCGCTGAAAAGTTGAAACAATATCGTTCTTCTTTCTTCTTTGCTGATTGGAAGTTCCACTGTACCCACGATGAATTCCAAATCCGTTTTAGCAAGAGGCATTGCTATAATCAAATCCTTTGGAGCTCGGATGATATCCACCAATCTCACGATATTTTCCTCCTTTTCGAGTGTTTTGAGAGCATGAATTTCCTTCCTCTCAATCAGCGTGATGTCAGAATTGCCCGATTTGACTTTGAGCGCAAAACGTTGTCCCTCTGGTTCATTATACAAAGTTGACTCGTAAACTCTTCCGAATCCACCTGAATGAAAATAATTCATATATTTATTAACACCCCGAAATACAATTGATGATAAATAATGAAGATATAATAATATTAGAGGAACGAAAATGTAAAGTGTAAATTTGAAATAATAATAGAGTTTCATTTATGCCGGGCTTATTTTCCATTGCTTTCTTATTGTTAGCATCTAAACAGCGATATGTGAGAGACATATATGCAAATACTGTACAGTGAAAAGTATGTCATAAATAGCTCCTTCTTCACTCAATACTGTACTGCTATGTCTGAGCCAGAATGAAGGCAAACCGAGCTTCCTAATTTACTGTTTCGAACACTTTTTTTCTAATCAATCAATTTAAAAAAAGTTGAGAATTGGGGTTAGGAGTGATCTCATCCGGGTGGATTTGTTGCTGTTTTGATAAGACTAGTGTTGCCGAGTGCAAAAGACTTTTCTCACGTCACTCCTGCGTTTTGAAGAACACGTTACGAGCCATCATTCCGGCTGTTAAAATTTCACCGCCGTTTTCAACTTCAAGATGGCGTTATTTGACGTATCCAATGCAATGATTTTCCTATGGAACTACTTTGAATAAGATCGTTTTACGGCTCTTTAATTCAATTGTCTTTCGTGCAATGGGCTATCATTATTGTTTTGCTTTATTATGATAGTACACCTGGATGATGATAAGATTTACTATACTTATAAGTTGTTGTGGATCCATCTTCTTTTCTCACTTGATCAAATATAGACACTAAAATTGACTTAAAAAGTAAGATTGTACTCACAAATTACATAGTGAGGCTCATAGCCTCAATCTAGTTCACCTGTAAACGTGTTCTGACGATGCAGCACAACACTGCGAAATGATCATTAACACAGTAATTTGTGAGTACAATCTTACTTTTTAAGTCAATTTTAGTGTCTATATACTTATGAGTTCGCCGTGTTTGAAAAAGACATAGAAGAGAGAAATGATTGAAAAATGTACCAGGATTAGTCGACGTACCGGTACCAAGATTTTCTCAACTTTATAATTGCAGTATTAGTCGATGATAAACATGGAGCGTAACCTTCTACATTCTACTTTAAACATTCAACATTCTACATTAAAAAGGAAATAAATATTTATGTGATTTCCATTTTCCCAGATACAACACCTGATTTAAATCATCTAATTATCTTCCATTAGAAACTATTATAATCTTGATTAATCGCGTAACCGACAAAAATAAACTACAGTATTAATCTTCTTCTTCGCGTTATTTTTTCAACAGTATTGATTGGAAACTCTCAGTATAGAGTAATATTAAACATACTTAATAATTAGTATTATAAAGTTGAGTCAGCGCCATATTTCAATTATTTCAATATGAATAATTGAGTGAGTCAATATTAAAAGTAGCCTAAGCTAGTATTGCAAACATATTAATATACAGTATATCCATGGAACTCTGACTGGAAGGAAAAACAGGTACAGTAGCAGAATCGGTCCGGCACCCAAAGCGCTTCCTCAGGGCGCCATTTCACCAAACTCTTGGGGGTGGGGGGGAAGGTGTATGGGGCTATTGAATACCCCATGAAAGAGGTTTTATCCCAGATTTTTTTTGAAATATTACGTTTGAAAATGTAATTTAAAGCTTCATTTTGTCTATTTCAATTAAACTATTAAATTAGTCTTGTGATTTTAATGTTTCACCTGAATAGGCTCGCTATTTCAAATTATTTATCCAATCTTTGGGGGGGCCTAGGCCCCCTGCCCACCACCAAATGACGCCCCTGCGCTTTCACCACCATTATTAGGTAGACTCTCCGTCCAGAAGACTAACTAACTATAGTTAGTATAGACTTTCTGTAAATTTCATGTATGTTTCAATTGAAACAGCTAAAAGTGAGGCCGTGAACAGCAGCTTCAATAGTGGCGAGAACACCTAATAGTTCTATGTTTGCAATCGATTGTACCTGTATATGATGACAAGGTTTACCGTGGTACAAGTCTCACAACTTATTCTAAGACAAAAAATAATGAGACCTAAGACAATGATTCTAATGAAAAATAGTTTAATATAATTTATGTTTGTTTGTTTGTTTGTCAATGGCTCAGCAGCCCTATGTGGGCCTAGGCCTACCAGCTGGTTGCCAGTTTCACATCCACTTGACTGAATCAGCAGAGGTGAATGATCATTAACCAGAAAAGATGTAACGTGTGGTTGACATCTCAACCATAAGAACAAAGCACTGCTGGATAACATTGTGTTAAGCAGCTATATAGTCAACAATTTAATATGCCTCCAAAATATCGAGAGTGACTGACTAGCCTTACTAACGATTAGCCAGGCTCCGAATGGAGGGATATATAATTTATGTAAATGCACAAAATGGAAAGTTATTATAAAACTGATAAGAACAGAAAGGGAAGTATTTATGATCGGCACTTCATAAGATTCTCTTTTCCATGCCAACATTATCCAGAAATAGGCACGCTAAACAGACAGATCAGCTGTACTTAAAGTAATCATGTAATCAATTCATAAATTTGAATGTATTGTTTGTAATTTTCTTACCGGTTGCTATATGTCTGTGCATTTGATATTTGTTAATTTTCACTGTAGGAAGATCATCCACATAACGGAGATACTGCGGCACTTCAGGTACGCTACTCGCACTCATTTTCATCTAAAAATATGAAACTATCAACTTTTAATTCCAACAATCCTATTATTTTTATAAAAACTCTGTCCAAACTTAAAATATCAAAACGCAGCCCAAAACTATACTACAAGGGTCAAATCATATCATTCACCAAAGAACTTCAAATCGCAACTGAACTACGAGCACAATGAATGACGTACTCAGCCGTAAAAAGCATGCGCTCAAGAAGTAAGAACTATACATGCTAAACTCCCGCACTCTATCAACGAAGTGAACTATTAACTACTGGACTAGTAAACAAAAAGGGTGTACTCTATTTGCAAGCATAATTATTATACCTATATATATTGTTGTATATCTAGTATATTATGTATTTTTTCCACTAACATTGGTTTTTTAGCGTGGAAATTACTGATTTTCAATCAAATTAATAGTGTTTTATTCTCAAGTGGACGATCTGATAGTCTAAACATCTCTCGAGCGGTCTTTGGTATATTTTCCGTCGATTATCTCGAGCCTCGTTAATCGAATGCCGCATGTTTTCACAGGGTACTTTACATTACGATGAGATGTTAAACCGTCTCGTTTCACTTTCTAAACATTATTGACATTAATTAAGAGACACTCACATCTGTATGTTCGTACTCATTTAATTAATTTTTCTTGTAATAGTGGAGTAGGGATTTCATAGCCAGCGAAAATTTTCGGGTTTTGGTTTCAATCCTCAATTGGTTTCCTCCCCAGATGCTAAAAAATGATTCCACATAATTCTTATAACGATTTATGCTTTAGCAGGTGACAAAATTACTTCAAAACGTGATGTTGCTGATACTGGTTGAAGGGATCTGCCACATGCAAAAGGGGCGTCATTTGGGGTTTGCACCCCCACAAATGACGCCTGATTCCTGGGTAACAAAAAATATTCTGTACTAGCTAATGTACAAATAAGCATTTTATCCGGTCAAATGTTAAAAACTTAGCGGCAGAGTGAAAATCTTTGTATTCTTGTAATTTAAAAAAATATTAATTTACTACACTATTTAACTACTATTAACACTCATCAAACACGTAATATTCAAAAGTACTTATTAGTGTACACATATAGGTAGGTCTGAATAAGAACAGCAGAGCCAATGTATCATTTTTAGTACGAACGTCTGGACGTTTTGATCACGTTTATCGTTTTTATCTAAGATGACCAACTTACCAGAATATTACTATGATTCTGTCTGTTGTCAATAATAATTGTCGTTTTGCATTAATTTTCTGGAAATTTTACTCATAATTTTGTTATTATTCAAAGTGCATTTGACATTTAAAATAAGCTTAAAACCCTCTTTTTGGTTTCAAAAGTGCTCAATTTTCCGGGGGAGGACCCCCGTACCCTCCTCTTTGGTGGAGGGTATTACATAATGGAGGGCATTGTACTTATCTCCTTAAGAAAATCGTCATGGTTCATAGGTATTGTTACCTAGTTAATAGTATGATTCATAGGGCATTAAAATTGTTACCTAGTTAATAGTATGATTCATAGGGCATTAACAATACCTATGAACCATGACGATTTTATTAAGGAGATAGGTACAATCAAACAAATATCTGTAACAAATGGGTATGAGAAAATCATGGTGGATAGGCTGCTAAGTAAAATCAACAGACGAATCTCAGTTAATTCCAGCTTTGTAGGGACAAACAATAAGGGAAAGCTTTGGGTAATTATTCCTTATTTAGGCTTTGTTTCTGATAAGATAGGTAAAGAATTGAAAAAGAATGGGTTTAAGACTCATTCCTCATAAAATCGTTCAAATTCATTTTATATTATGGTATATGCTATATAAAGGTATTTCAATTACATATTGTTCGCAACATTACGTATGTTTACACCTGTGCGATCTTTGTGTGCTGCCCAGCATGCGACGCAGCATTCGATTTTCCGCCCAATCGTAGGAGTATCAATGTAAGAGTCACATGTATAAATCGTATGCAGTAGTCACATGCTGCAACGCAAGACGAACCAAACTCGTGGGTAGAGCATGCTGTGCAGCACAAAAAATCGACAAGTATTGACTTTGCTATTTTAAGCTGAAAAATTTATCTGAACAAAGAATATCATTCCAAAATAGGTGGACTAGTTTATACTCCAACTAGCCAGCAGGCTAGCCAGGGGGCTCCACCCCCTGGACCCCTGGCAGCCATTGACATAGTGAGCGCTTCGCCCCCGTAGACACAGTAAACATCCATATGTCGATAATAAAACGCCTCAATAATGCGTGATTGAGTGAGTGCCATTTCGCTTTTATATATATTTCTGGCGTAATTTTGGGAGAATCTTAAAAAGATTTTAACATATTATTTTTAGACCTTAAACGAACCTAAGTACCAAATTTCAACATTTTCTGCCAATTAGTTCTCGAAAAAGCTGAGAAAACGCACAAAATCGCTAGAAAACCGCGAATATTGGGCGTATCTTTGGGATGTTTTCAAAATCCGTTCTTAGTGCGCGTCTAAAGCTCCAACTGAACATGCATGCCAAATTTGAACGCATTTGGTTCAGTAGATTTTTAGTTCTGCTGATGAATGAGTGAGTGCCATTTCGCTTTTATATATATAGGAATATTAATAATTAATAACGGAATAAAGGACCTAACAGCAAAGTTCATCATAAACACTAAATAGTTTACTGTTACATTACTGGATCATCCGCAGCAAAAAAAATAAAATTACGCATACTATATAGTAGCGTAGGCTACTGTGATAGTATGATATTATTAATATACAGTAATAACAGTATAATATTACCATTTATAGCACTATTACGTTGGTGAACTCAACCAGTATTACTGGGTACATGTATTATCATTAAAGTACGTATTCTGTATTTACTACCAGTTCAGGTAGTCGAGTCTTCTCGACTTTCAATAAAATATTTAAGTTTTTTGAGTTTTTGAGTTCTAAGTTCTGTTTCTGTGAAATTGTTTATCAGGATCCGATTGTGAAAGATTTTTCCATAATAATGAACAGAAATTTAAAGTGATAGACCTATTTTTTAACCTATAATTTCACCATATTTTTGTAGAATTTGGGATAATTCGGTGAAGCGGAACACCCGAGAGGGTCTCTCCGCCAAAAAAGCCATAAGAAAACAATTTATAATAATAAAATATTCAAGTTGTGCACGATCCGTACTACACCAGTTTTTTTCAAATCCTATTTCTCAGATAGGCCTACTACCGTACTTACTAGTAGTACTTCACAGAGGTTAGGAATTGTCAAAATATGCAGACACGATATGCGCGCGAAAAAAATCCAACGGAAATATTAATAGTTCCTTATCAATTAATGGGCGTAAGTTTATATTGAGAATTTTTTTGGAATGAATTGAGAAGAGAATCGTTGAACTTGTCACCATCTCACAGTCCTAAACAAAGATAACGAGTTTTCAAAGTTATGACTTCTCGCCACAGTTTATTGACAAAAGTATAAACATTGCGTCTCGGAGAAGTAGTGTCTGGCAATTGTCAAGTTGACGTTTCTTTTAAACGTTCCTTTCTTTCGTATAAAATTCTTTCCAAAAACCAATACAAGTCACGTGATTGTTTCGATCCAATGATATTTTAGTGGAGACAAAACGAGATAAGTATCCAAAGACTAAACAAAAATCTCTGAATGGATTTAGATTTATTATCTCTGCTCAGACGATTCTTTTCAAGGAATAAAAATAGAATAAAATCATACCACATTGCTTATGATTACCGGTATCTCAAGAATGTTTGATGTACATGAAATTATATACTTTGATTCACAACTTCATAATGGTAGTAAAGTCGGAGAGAGTTTAAAATTGGAAAACTTTATAAAAAATAATACGGCCAGTTTCACAAATATCCTATTTATTGGATTTAACCATGGTAAATGAACGTCATTGCATTGACGTCAGACTTGGTTCTCGTTGTTCGGTTAGATGACATCATTATACGGCGGTTGAATTTAATTGAATTTCCGTGAAGTTTGCTGATAGAGTTGGAAAATCAAAATCTGGAGGCATAACAACCACTCTTGAGTTCTTTTTGAACAATTTGGTATCATTTTGATGTTGCTAAATCGTATCAACCCTCAATGTCGGTGAGAACGTTTAATCAAGGAAGGCTCACATGACCGGAAAAAACTTTCAATGATTAAGTTGATTGACGTAGCGAGCTATGAGTTTTGACTCGATGCTTACAGTTATAGTTGGTATGTTCAACTTATGATAAGTTTCTAGCACTTTTGATTAATCTACCAATAATTTTTGAAAACATATCTTTGGAGCTTTAATACAGACCAAGTTTATTGCTCAATGGAATTGACCTAATCCTTAATCCTTTTGAGACGAAACAAAGGAGAAGGTTCTCGGGTGATCATCAGGTACCATGAGGATTATTATGATTATTAGGAAAGTCGTGTATGCAGGGTGAAGTTCTCAATTTTAACCATGATAGGAGTCTTATGGTGTTCGAATGTGAGAAGAGAAGATGAAAGGCGGTAATCTTTATCTTCCCTTTGACTCAAAACTGCTGATAATACGTTTCTTGTAATTGTATATAATTTTGCGGGGAAACCTTAAACCCCATAATCACAATCATCATTTAAAGTACTCAACCATTTTGGTATACCGAATTCATAGTGGCCAAGCGTGGTATACTTATTTAAGTGGTATAGACTGATAAAAAAAATTTAATAGGAAATATACCCGGCGATGACCAAATAAGTATACCACGCTTCGCCACGGCGAATTCAGTCTTTTTGGACAAGTCGTTCTCGAAAAATCTGTAGTAGAATTTCCCATGATTGAATGAATAATCCACGTGTGTCATAAATATCGATGGTTGTCAAACTAATCGCTTTTATCAAAATTGAATTGAAAATTTGAGTATACTATTGAAATAAATATATCACAATATAATACATTATTTTATTTATTATGAATATCGAATGTCCATGTTCAATAGAAAGAATCTGTTCTTTTCCATTGGATAAGAATAAGTGTAGAACACCTCTGACATCTAGACGGTGGAAGAACGAAGTTGCAACTTGAATGACCCAGTAACTGCTGCCATCTTACGACAGAATTCAGAACTAGCTGCGTTGTGCATTGCCGACCAATCAGGGGAGAGGCGGAGCTTGGAGGCGTGTCTGTAAAGATTGAAGCTGTAAATCACCCAGTAACTGCAGCCATCTACCGGTCGAATTCAGAACTAGCTGTGTCATTCATTGCTGGTCTATCACGAGATAGTAGACGGAGTTTGGAGGCTACATGATTTACTAATTAGGCTACTATTCATGGAAGAATTTTAGACACAGTTCAAGCATTGCTCAAGTATTTTCATTGCTAAATAAATATATAAATAAAATATTCGTCTTGGAAAACACAATACCTAAGTGATTGAATCAACGTTTCTGGGATATGTTTGAATTGTTATTTATTTACATTTATTTACTAGCATCCTTCGACCGCCTTTAAATGGCATATGGATTTGTCAATAATTATTCATGTTATCATATTCTACTCAGTTATACTCTATGTCATATTTCTCTGTGTCTCACAATGAAAAGAATATGGAATATGGAGACACATTCAATAATTCTTCCCTCATTCTATTTCTGAATCTTTCACCTGTGAATACCTTGAGATGTGCTGGCAATGAGTTGTACAGGCGAAATGCAGCACTCTTCAAACCCTCTCACACAAACTAGTCAGATGTATTTCATCCCTTTGTCTGTTTCTGGTATTATATGAACAGCTCACCTGTGTTAAATTTATCTTTATTTCTATCGATAAAGCAGAGGGTCTCAAAAATATATAAACCTGGAAGTGGAAGAATCTTTAAATCCTTGAAATAAGGTCTACAACTTGTTCTAATGGATTCTCCCACCATTATCCTCATTGCCCATTTCTGAATTCTGAATATCTGCACTGCGTGGTTTGAACTGACAACTCCATGAAGTGAGTGGAACAGAGCAAAATAAACGTTTCTAAGAGTTCATCTATCAATTGTTTTAAGGTCCTAAGAACAAATACTGAGTTTAATTTGTTTTCAAATAATCTAGATGAGGTCGCCAGGAGAGTTCTGAGTCCAACACCACTCCAAGTACCTTTGTGTCATTTACTGAGCCTATGTTGCCATCTCTTGTCACTAACATTGCTTCTTGGGCCGTTCTGAATGGAATTTGCTTAGTCTTATCATAATTTAATATTAACATATTGGAAGCTAGCCATTCTTCTAGTTTTTAAGGTTTACATTCAGACTCCATGTTATGCTGACTATTACTTTTAATAAAATACTTACATCGTCGGCATACAAAACACAGTGTGCTGGTTCAAGGTACGTGTTTTTACCCATTCCGAATGATATACAAAAGGTGAGACTGTATTTCAACCTGCTGATATCTCTCATCAAAGTAAGATACAAACCATTTGAGTACTGCATTGTCAAAACCATATAATTTCATTTTTTTCAATAAAATTTCCAATATTCACCAGGTCAAAAGCCTTAGAAAGATCCTCCTAATCTGGATCCGCCATCCACAGAATTCAGCACTTCATCCATGAAAGAAAAAGTGCATCACTTGTAGAAGAGCCCGGTCTGAACCCAAACTGTTTAGGGACAGTAGTTGAAGCTGGTTCAAATATTTTCTTAAACGCACAGCATATTCGTCTTCAGAAATACAGGTGGATTGGCCACTGGTCACAATAGTTACGCCCCATTACTCTCTCACAATATTGATCGCTCACTCACTCTCAGTCGCATCCCATTCTCTGTCTCATCGCAAGTTTCGAGTCTACACGTACGCTTTCTAGTTACTCGAAGTTCTACTACTCGAGTTCTACGAAATGTCGCTAGGATCGGCCCCTTCATTTCTGGTCACAAATTTTAACGTACGATGGGAAATCTATTCTAATCTGTTATCTATGATAATATAGAGACACGGCCGTTTTGTGGATATTGTGTGTCCCGGGCATGCTAAAGCGACGCCACGGCGGTTTGAAACCACCCT
This sequence comes from Laodelphax striatellus, assembly GCA_017141395.1. NCBI lineage: Eukaryota > Metazoa > Arthropoda > Insecta > Hemiptera > Delphacidae > Laodelphax > Laodelphax striatellus. Next base: position 26,494,729 of record CM029544.1, read on the forward strand.
TAAAGCGAGTGTTTGCTGAACCTTCGTCGCTTCGTTTGGTTATTGGATACTGTGTTTTCATTAATGTTTCTTTCTTCTTATTTTTCCTTTCAATTTGTCATTTAAGTTTTCAAAACTTCGCTCAAAAATTAGGGGAAAAATGTGAACGATTTATGTCGGCTCAGTTCAAATTAATTCATGAGCTCTAAAATCACTTCTCATATAGAACTAGAATTCCATTATTGTTCATTACTTTAGCTGCGCTCAAAAGTGTTACACTCAGGAATTTTACAAATCCATTAACATTGAGGTTTGGTAATTGGAATTTCTATAGAATCATAGGTATAGCAATTTATGAAATACACACGTTTTACTGGTATACGTATATTTCCTCTTTAAAATTATACATCAATATAATTATGTATCGTATGTATGACTTATAAATACTAGTTATAGGTCTGAAAGCTTGAACATTCAACAATTAAAGCATATCACATTTTGATATTTTTCAAATTTAAAGAATTTCATTAGAAACATCTTCCTTCAATCATTCCAGTTCACATCTAGTCAAAATGGTAGGCTAGATTACACTCTTACTGGTTCATTCTTAACAATTTGGGGTTATTGAAACATGTAAAATAACTTTTATTATTATTCATAGATTCATTTTCAAACCATTTTTATTTACCCACAGTTTTCTATTTTTTTCAGAGGTCTGATTGATTCATTCCTGGCCAGGCTACAAGGAATACTTGAGCTTCTCATAATATTGTCAAATAAAACCCTTTTTTCTATTAAAAAATAGATAAGGAACTTGCTTGAAAATCTAAATATTTTCCTATGTTCTTGCAGGTTTCAACTTTTTTGTCATGTTAGTAATTATTATGACAAATTGAGTAACTTATCTTCAGCAGAGATTTCATACCACTTTAAAATTTTGAATTACTTTAAGAATATAATTAGAATATAGTATGATTTACATTGGCTTAAAATTTCTGTATTTTTTATTACTTTACATTGAACAGTAGAAGTAATAAACCCTTCTCTTCATTTTTATGAGTTTATTATCAAGTTATTTTATTACTATTTATGTATTTATTTAAATGATTTATTTATTTCTATTTATTACTCCTGGATCAAACTCTATTGAATAGGGATTTCTTGAAGTGTTTATTGACCATGGGCATACTTCAGTGCAGATTCTGAAATCCCTCACTGGATCAGATTAATACATTTTTTTCATTTGTATTGAGAGCTAAATATTTAGAAATAGCTTAAGTTATTCAAATATATCCATATACTTATGGATAATTAATGTATATAATAATAATTGTTCAAAACTTGCTTGGCATAAATCTTCTAGAGTATATTTTCCTGTGTCGAATGAACCGGGAAACAGTGAAATTCACTAAAATTAGGAGAACTTGTTATGTTTCTACTGATAGTAGATACGGCTAACACGAGAAAACACTCGTTTCACTATTCCAATTTTCACTTCAAATCCTTTCATCAGAGATAAATCCTATACAGTGACATGGAGGGTAGATTGAACTGTATAGTGTTAATAATATTAATGTGTAATATTCTTATACAAGTTGAAAATCTCATTTCTTAAAAAGTTCCTCATTTATAAAACCAATTGAGTGGACTTAATTCTGATATGAGAAATGTCAAGTACATTGATTTTATTCATCAAAACTAAATCATCTATAGTATTTTTTCATTCGTAAAATATACTCTCCTGCAATATTAACACTTATTTAAACCAGTAAAAGTGTCCATATGAGCAAATCTCAACATTAAAAATGTATTCATTAGCTTTGTATCTGATAACAACTCTCATTAACAACTTGAAAATGTCCTATAATGGTAACACTATTTAACATTCCCATATACTACGTATAATTTCAAAGTTATCAAATATTCAAAATATTATTTTTATTTTTATAAGCAAGCACATTAATTTTAAAATATTTATGCAATTCTACGGGCTGAGTTCTAAAAAATTGATAACATTTTGTTTGAAACACTCGATTTAATAATAGTTTATAAGAGATTTTTGATTAATATAACTCATGTTTCAATAGAAATTAATATCAAACAATGTAAACTTCTACTTACAAAAGTACCATAGTAATTTTTCGCCCATTTTGTTAATATTATATTTACTGGTTATACGCAGAACATGAGTGATTTGCAAGATTGTAGCCTTTGTTTGGAATTATGTGTGACTATTTTTCAATACATAGAATGTGAAGAAATGTATTAAGATTTAATAATATTGTTCATTTATTGAGTGTTCCTTGAGAGACAAACTGATCAAGAAATGCATAAGTGTGTAACCTATGTATTAATTCAATCAATTTCAGATTTCTTATTGATTTATTTTATATTCCTATTACAGTGCAGTTACATAATACTTTTAATTTGAAAAATTCTGTTAGATAAAAATGGTCAAAGAATATCTAATACACCTCAATTAGTGATTCTTATGCGAATAATTCTTAATAAGCTCGAATATTGTGCGTTCATGATAAATTAAATTAAATTCATGATAAGTTAAATAAATTAAATTCATGATAAATTAAAATGGTACTTTTAACGGAACGTTAAATGGATTTTTCTCGACCTTTGAGTTAATAGACAAACATTCATTAAGATCAGAGATTGAAACAATAATTTAAGCTTTTGGCAATCTATACAGTATTCTTCTACTTGAAGTTCGATAGCTTTGAATCACAGTTAATAATACATTTGTAATTGAGTATAAATAACTAGACAACTAGCCTTCAAGTTAATAAAAAATAATTGTGAAAATTGACCACTTCGTACGTATTTTTTCATAATTATCTAAATATTCCGTTTTACATTATTTTCTATTATCTTGGATTTCAGTTCAATGTAATTCAGTTGAGGTAGAAAAATTTCAATTCAGTTTATCTGAGAACTAGAACTTCTTACAATGAACAGTTAAAATATCAATATTATACATTATACAATTAAATTCACATTGTGGATGAGCATATCTTTCACTTTGTTTATTACTAGATAAGTAACATCTTGCAAATCACTTAATGCTGGATACAGTTAGAAAATTAAATTTATAAGTTATCAGTTCAATTATTCATACCTAAAATTATTGGCAAATGCAGTTGATTCAAACATCACCAAAAATATCTATTATAAAAAACTATAAAACTGTTTACTTCATTTACAAGTAATATCACTCGAACTTTCCGGTTGAAAAGTATAAGTACATTAAGTTATTTTCATATATTATATTTATTTATAATTAGATTGATATCAATTCGCATTGAATAGATAAAGTTGAACAGCTATAAAGAGGTTTAAAAAATACCGCTAGTCTACAATTAATATTCTTGTACAGCCTATTTTATATTCATAGTTACTTTTGTAAATTTCAAACAAGCTGATAAAATTTTTAAAATCCAACAAGTCTTCTTATGTTTATAATATTTATATTTATATTTAAATGATTTCAAAGTGTCAATTTTGTGGTGTTATGTGTGCGCTCTCACTATGATGGAAATATTCAGCAGCCTACTGATCGGCTATTGCAGAGAATGAGAGACAGCAATTATACTTTATTTCTGATGACGGCTTCTTAATTACAATGATATTTCGTGACAAATTATATTCTTTTCGGGGTACAGTTGAATATTGGAACTATATATATAGTAGAGGGACAAAATATTTACAAATGGTACGTCATCCAATCATGATCCTTCCTATCTAAATGAATCTGATTTTTCAATGCTTATAAACTTATGATGAGTGATAAAAATGCATCTGTATGTAAAAAATAATTCTATTAATAATTCATCTTCACTCTTCACTATTTACCTTTACTGCAACAGAGATATTCATGAAAAGAAACTGGATCTTGTCCTTAAATAAAGTACTGTACATAAATCTCTTGGTAATTTCATTTCCAGGTGATTCATTTCATAGCCTTTCTTGCGACTTAATCAACAACCTTTTTTGATACTTGAAGCAGCCTAGCTCTTAAAATAAAATGTTATTAATTAAAATAAAGCGATCATTCATGAATGAACCTCAATATGATTTCTTATTAATCATATTCAAATCAGCTTTAATCCAATCCTTAAATTTACATAAATGCAGAAGTTTTCTCAAGGTAGCTTATTGGAAAAAATGAATTTATTTGATTAGATTGTTTTTCATTAACGCATTGTTGAATTTCCTTTGGTACATGCGAACATCCAGTATAAGCACAACAAGAGAATTACAGTACAATCACCAATAATGTCAAACATCAATAATTGTTATAGAGAAATTATTTGAAGTATATTTTTTAGTTCACACTGAGCAATTTATCATGAAAACACACACAACCAATAAGTTAATTGCTACTAAAGAGAGTTAGGTTGAACATCTATCTGGAAACATTAACTACACATTGAAACATACAAACATTTTCTGGGTTTACTCTTGTGGATAGTATACATTCTTAAGGCAATCCATTTGAAAGGGTGGGCTTATACGTTCTTAAAACATACATAATCCCAACTCCCCACGGATAAAATTTTTACAATGAGAGTTTGTACTATTGCAGGGCCTCATTGAACAATGAGAAGTGATACTGTTTTCTTGTAAATAATGTTAACAAGCTCCTTCATCAATTGTTACAAAAATTTATTGTTCCTTGTTAATTATTAAAAAATTCAAGGAAAATTAATTTACAAAAATGATCAAAGATGTAGGATGCATTCATGAATGAGGAAGAGGAAGGAAAGTGAAAACAGAGATTACAGTATAAATAGCAAACAGCCTACAGCGTATGGGTTTGTCAGCTCCAGAATTGACGGATTACCGAAATGTAATAGGAGCATAAATATATTTGAAATCTCCACGATCAATTATAATAAATGTCCACTAGATTTGCTATCAAGTTGTGAAAAAATATTTGAGCAAATTGATGCATGAATATCATCAATTCTGGATTGACATGATATGATAAAAACGTGAAAATAGGTTTTGAATAGAGTAGAAGATGGATGGAATAGTCCTGAAAGACATGGCGGACCAATTAATTACAAAATATTCAATAATAGTTTCCAAAATATTTTAGTTGACTTGTTGATAATTCCGCATTTTGCCAAGATCTTCCAATTTAACATCAGTCAGTCAACACAAATATATTTAAATCTACTACAGTATAATGTATGTTGCTTTAAAGCTTCGCTTGATGTTTACTCAATGCAATCAAATCAATACCAGTTGCCATCATCCAATAAATATTCTCTTCCAAATCGAATATGCTCCAGTAGCCGCTTCAAGAATATTGCTGTTTTTGCATGTTGTAAGCGAACGCTGGTTGGTAAGTTGGTTGTTGGTCTACGTTGACGAGGCAGAGGGATCCTCGTTGTGTTTAGCCAGAGCCAGCAGTATCATTGTTAACTCTTTCTTGTTCACTTTGCCGCTCTGATCATTGTAGTCAACACCCCGCAGAATGGTTTCTTCAAACTCCCTCAGATCCTGAGCGTCGTAGTCCTACAATGCAAGACAATATAAATTAATAGTATCTGGCTGCTCGCTCATAGCTTATAGCTGGCTCATTACACAGCACTTTACAAAGTGTGTTAATTGGAATCCATAAAATTTCTTAAATTTCCTGATAAAATCAAATCGAATTACAAACCTTCTTGACCAATTCGAGTAGGTCCTTCAAGAATCCTCTCAGCTCCTCATTTTCGATGGTTCCATTGTTATCCTATGAAAAAACATTTTCAATATTATTCATTCTATTACTAGATTGTTTACTGATTAGGCCTATTCATTTTTTATATTGAAACATTGGTACTATGGTTGTTTAAAAATGAACAGATGGTATAAACAATCTTCAAAAAATGTACTACGCAAAAGATTAGTCAAATAGATATCGTAGGCTATATACGCCTATAAATTGATTAGAGATTAAATTGATTTAGAAAACACTTGTTTAGAACAGGGATATTTCTAAAGTTTTTGTAATGATTCCTTATTATATCTTAAATAACTTGTATATTATTCGTATATTGTTATATATATTTATAGTACTGGTATATTAATTATCAGTGAATATGATAATAATAATTTAATGACCAGTGAATAAATAAAATAATTATAAGAGAATAATAAAGTTTTCTCAAATAGAGAAGTTATCACCAAAGACAATTCTACTACTTACATAAATTGATTATAGAATAAATTGTCTTTGGTATCACTGACAACTACCTCACATTTTACATGATATGAGTAGTTCATATGTATGGATCTTTGGTGATGTGAGCATGGGTGCAATACAAGAATTTATAATTATGTATCTGAGATAGTCCTTGAATATACTGTTTTAATAATCAAATAAAGATAAGCATGGCTCTGACAAATAAGCTCTGTTTCTGATATTCTAAAAATGATATTTAGGCTATTTCTTCATTTATATCACATGCTAGCATGGGCGCCCATACATGATTATTATTATAATTACAAGTAATTTCGTATAGTTCAGTAGGTAGCCTTAAACATATTTTTTCCAAATAGCCCTTTGTAATGTTGGGTCATTGTGTTTTAAACAAATATAAGTTTCTTCTATTCTATTTTATTCTGTCTGTAAAACACTCTTACCCTGTCATAAAGTGAGAAGACTCTCTCGATATCATCTTTTGTCAACTTTGTGGCACCCTGTAAATAAAATTTGAATAATTAAAGCGCAAATTTGAAAGTCATTCAGTCTTGCATCACTTCATAGTGAAAAATTTAATTCGTGAAATAGAAACATTGTTATCTTTTCTTTTTAAACTGAGTAAAACAAGAAGCCTAAGGTTGAGTGGTAGAAAGGACTTGACCTACTCGTCCTAACTCCACTCAATAAAGAATATTTCAATTTCAAGTCTGAATTAAATTTTATTCATTGTGATAGAAAGTGAAAACAATGTACAAACTTGGTTGGCCAATTAAGGTTTGACCTCCGTTTGAAGTTCAATCAATTCTTGTAGAATAGACTCAAAATCAATATTCATCGACATAATTATGCAACTGATTTGAAAAGACAGTTCAAGAATTTATAATGAGTAGTTACGAATAATCAATAATTATGAGATTACAAATAAATCATGTTAAAGAATTTGAACTGAGTAACAATTATTGGATTATTAGAAGTTAGTGGATTGTGAAGAGTAGACAGTAGAGAATTTCAACTGGTTGTTGAAAAAAATAAAGACCTGTAACTCAGAAGAAAAAATATTTATTTTATATTTATTTATGTATTGAATGTAAGAAATTTTGTAAGTTTTGTTTGTAAATGTAAATGTTGAATAAATGAATTTGAATTTGATTTGAGTACAAGAAAAGTAGGCTATTAAAGCTGTAATTGACAAAAATTTGCATCCATTTTCAGTGATTTGGCCCTATTCACACTATTAGGATCAATTATTCCAACTTACCGGCATCCTATAAAACAAGATCAACATTTATGATGATCACTACCATGCGAGGTACAATGGTTCAAATATGGGGTGGTTTTTCAAAAATTGATTTTTCTCATTCAAGTCAAATAACGGCTAGATGCATGAAGTATAATAATTTATGATTATCAACTTCTCACAATTTGAAATAGGTGATCGTCAATTCTCATTGTACACTACAAATTCCAAGTCACTAAATTTGAAATTTTATACGGTACTGAAAAATGATCGAGGAAAAGATAAGTAGATGGATTAATATTTATATACAGTATCAATCTACAAATCTCAAATGTTCTAAATCCAAGAATCTATCTTATATCGAGTGAAAGATTTCTGAATGAACTTCAAAGCGAGAATAATTTTTTCTAAGGATAGAAATTGAGAAAAAAATTAAAATTACACTAATCTAAGCTTACCGGATAGCTTGAATGTAAAGGTGGTTCGAAAAGGGGGTTCAACATTTTACTGCTACTGACATGAATAGAATCTTTGAAGCTATTGTTAAAAGATTGAGCTCTTATTTTTTTACAAACTCAGAAATTTTTTGCTGTAAGATTGCAAAACTGGAGCGTAGAAAAGATTCTGATAACGAAGGTGTTGTAATAGAGCTACTTTAACGCACTAGACTGGAAAGTAGAATTTTACGAACTGTAATCAGTGCAGGAATAGCCACTTTTCTAGGTAACTCTAAGGAAAAAATCACTTTAAAACTGTCGCTCCAATTCATTCTTAGAAGAGTATTTCCCAAATCATTTTCAATTTGATATTAAAAAATCTAATCTAAAAATCATCTTCGTCTAAAAGTAATCCGAGACCTATTGAACCAGCAATAATTTATAGGTCTCTATTGCAAGAGCAAAATGTATTGATCAGAATAATTGAAACGATATAACGACAAAGCTCGTTTGTTCCAAAAGCATTCCAATTTCCACTTGAATGAACTCTATTCATTTAACTCCTCTCTTCAGTTTGAACCAGTAATCTGCGTTCTCCAAGCTACATCATCAAAAAGTTTTCAGCAGTCCGCTAACAAAGAGATAAATTGAAAAACTTGGTAGCCTAGATAAAGCCTCAGGGCTACAATCTCTTCACAATTCACAAATAATAATGAAATTTCTGCTACGAAGCCGTCTAAATAGTAGCTTTGCAGTCTAAGATATATCTCATGATAATATTATGAGATACGTCTTTGAGATATATTATACTATTAAATATTCTCATGAGATTGATGAGGCATTATCCAAAGCTGAATATAAGCACCATTCTACGTCGGAATGTTTATAAAATGTTTACTATGAAGGCTACATACTAAGCACGAATCAAGGCCATAGAACAGTCTTTTATAAGCAGTAGATTTTTAGTAATAATGTAATTATATAGATTTTTATAGGAATTTGACTGCAGTTATTCAAACAGCACTAGAAGAGCTCAAATCAATTTAATCGAATCTTTATTCGGAATTTAAGACAGAACATGTCATAATAGAATTGGAATCGGTTTCCATATACTGTACTTCAATTTTTAAACATTTTACTCAACTTTATGAATGCAGTTTATGCATTTTGAAGAGATTTAACTAGAATTAGTATTAGAATTAGAATGAGAAATTGAAACTAGAACTAGAAGTGAGAACTTCTCACAAATTGTGAAGTTGAAATGGGATAGACGAGTTTGAGGGATTTTCTATAAAAAAGTTGAAAGTATTGCGGGAATTACACACAAGCGTATCATGAAATCAAATATTGACCTCTTATGATAAAAAAAAAATTCTAAAAGGAAATAGAGAAAGCTTTGAATGATCTAATTTTTTACAAACACTACTACTTTACTGTATTTTACATGATTTGTAAAGAACGAAAAAATGCATGATTTTATTTTTTTGTTAATATCATATCAAAAAGAGCTAGGTCCAGAGGCCTATATCGTAGAGACAGTAGGCTGCCTGTAATAGATTTATCAACTTGATTGAACCACAACACATACATCGACTTATAATAAAATATATACATACATGTACAATGTGCATTCAATATAAACATCGAGCTACAATCATGAACACTCAATAAAATTACATAGGAAACAAAAGCAAAGAAAATCAAATAAATGATACATTAGAAGGTTTCCGAAAGGAAAATTACCAGGGAAGTTATTCCTGAGTCCAAGTCTTGGACTTGTGCGTGAGTAGTAAGGTGAGGTGAGTTACAATTAATGACAGGTAGAATGGGAACCGAACCCATGATCGCAGCAGCGGTCAAGATGAAACTAGTTTTAGTTGGTGGTAATTTTAGTGAAAATAACTGAATTTGACTATTTCACTATCCATACAAAGGATTCACTTTAGTATTTATAAGCATAGTTTTGAGAACTCAAATAACAGAAAAAGATTAAGATGAAGAAGTGAATAATGTTAACGTAAACACAATAATTATTTACAACAGAAGAGGGTAATGTGATAAGGAAAGAGGTTCAAATTTATTTATATTTATCTTAATATACGCTGCAATATTTATATTTTCTACCAATGACTTTTGCACTAATAATATACAAATGCCTATGTGCCGTTCTATTGCACAAAGAAAGCGTAAGCATGACTCTTATTTTTATTTTTTGACAGTGAACGGTCAATGTTTACGTTTAATCGGTTTAATGGTAACTGTTGGCAGTTCCACGTCAATGGTTGCACGTGAAAGATTACAATTGAACGTTATCGTTTGATGAGGATGTCAATAAACGTAAACAATAACAGTTTTAAGCGTGAACTTACTGAAAAGGTTCCTGCAAATAGGATTCAGTAAATACGGTCAAGTTTATTAAACATGATAATATTTAAGGATAGCGTTCAGCGTAGGTTTATGAAAACTTATTATTGTGAGCAAATCATATAAAGTGAAATAATGAAATTATCAAACAAAAATCATGTATGAAGCGAAATAGTCTATGGTATCCTATTTTACCTTCAAAAGTATTGTGGATGAGTTTTCAAAATATGATACAAAACTTGTACAACAAAAACGTTCCACTTATACATAAAACACAAAGAGTTTCACTAACATAATGATTGAATAATCATTTAATGGATAAACTGGGACTGATGTTTTTGTAATGAAATTCCGTGATATTAAATTTGACTGAGATTTCCAGGTGACCTCTATGGCCTTGAAATACCGTCTTTGAGCAATATTCAACAAGCATTCACTATCTACTACTCTCAATGGCGCACATAGAAGTTCTATTTTGTAACAGCGAATCTACATAGCAGCATGAGTTATATTAACACTACGCATTTGAAAATTCCAATAACAAGTACTAAATTACAATTACAACGGAGTATTAGCTGAAGGAGTGTTACAAAAATTTTGGTTTGAACCATTCAATTCTGAGATTTACAAATGTTTAGTGATAAATGTACTGAACGCAATGTTTATGCGTGAATTTTGTTTCCTTTGGGTGACCAAACGTCCCGATTTTCCGGGATTGCCCCGTTTTTTACGAAAAGTCCCAGTGTCCCGAAAAGTCCCGAATTCAGTTTAAATGACGTCATGATTGACGATTCTTCCATAGCAAAAGAGTTCGGCAAGAACCAAATTTTCAGCTCGCTTGGTGCTTTATTTAAAACATGTATCATTGACGAAGAACCTTTACTTACTCAAGTTAACAATGAAAATATAACTTATATTATTGTGATTGAAGTAATTATTTTCAATGCAATACTCCATTGGTTTGATAAATACATTAATAGATATTTTAGTTCATTTCTTCTCATGTATATACTATGTGAACTGAACAAGATACCTGAGATGATATTTTCACAGCTAATCAACTAGATGGAAGAATTCTCCTGATATCCATTGAAGGATCGCGATATAAGAATACTACTCAATTAATAATGAGAATAATTCATGAATACTTGGGAAGATATAAGATAATTAGGCCAAAAATCCTGGTTTTTTTGAAGATAGGTCCAAGTTCATAGACAAGTTGAAGGACTGGAGGAGGGTAGAATTTGAAAGCTGTAGGTGAAATTGAATAATAATGCATTTAATTGGAAAAACGAGTATGCTGTCATGTATTTTCGGCACAATATTTTCTTCTTCATTATCCTGATGAGTTGTTAACCAATAAAAAAGGGGTACGGGGTCTTCCCCGGGAGATTTTATGAAAATGAGACATTTGAAACAGCATTTGGAGATTTTTTAGAGCCTTTTTTCAGGAGTTTTATATCACAAGGAAATAAATCCTTCCTAACCTCTTTTATTGATTCCAATTTATTCCTTCAAAATCCCACTTACTCCATTGGTTTAAAATTAGTTTAATAGTTCATATTTTAGTCTATGAGTTATTTTACAATAATACTTCAGAGAAATATATCAACAGCTTTATACTATGAGTCACCGTCATGAACAAAAATCACATAATAGATTTCACATAATAAATAGATAGAATGGAGAATCTCCTGAGTAAGAAATTGAGAGGGGGTCCGTTTAAAATTTTCAAAAAGAATCTTTCAAATTTTTCAAAAAGGGTACTCTTAAACCATGTTTTTAGAAGTTTTAACCTCATTTATTTGTGGTTGAAAATTCGGCAACTCCTCCAAAGTGCATTCTTTTAGTGTAAGATGAGCCTCGGTTTCTGGGTGGGAAATGTACGCGCCAACAGGACCCGAACCGGGAACCTGTGTATATTAGACCGGCGATAAGCCAACTAGGCTAACTAGCAACGCTCACTTCGTAGTAGGCTACAGTGTAGCTGAGCTTCCTATGAAGTACAAGTGAGTTTCCTGTATTCAAAGGTTGCAGCAGTCAGCTGATGCGTTTCGTTCTTGACCTACTTTTGCCCAAAGGTGATCGACCTTTGACCATCAAAACTGGAGCTTACTACCCTTGTTTTGCACTGCTATGAGAAACGTATACCGCAAAGGGTCCATGAGCCACACAGTCGCCGAGACAAGTGTGCAATGGCTAATAAGTACGACACTTTGGCGCTCTCTCCGCTTCTTTTGTAAACCAGGCGAAATAATGCCTGGTGCACAAAATAAAGCAGAAGAAGAAAAAGAAGAGTTTTTTTGAAGGCAAATTAATTTTTAATAGAAGGCCAGGCAGAACTCAATGGGCAATTTTTTAGTGAAACAGAAAACAGTGGTGGACAGTGCTGTCCTTCTCACTTTTGAGTCTGCCGACTTTAGAAAGTTAAAGACCTTGGCCTAAGACCTTAACTAAAATTGAACTACATCGTTGATTAATAATAATTTCAATAACTCATGATGGAGCTCATATTCCACCAAAAACATACATGCAATGAGACAGTGTATTACAATACTGCATATTATTAATTTGTTGGATTTATTTACACGGTGGGGGATTTAATTTTGTTTTTTACAGTATATTATTATTACAGTTTCAAATTTTATAAATTAGAATGAAGAATTATGTACCAACGCCTCAACAGCTATGAATCAACGAATGGGAGCAGAAGATGAACGATTTTTTAACAAGAATGAACATATTTCTTACTTATGGAATAAATAACATAAGTCTATGAGAATCTTTTCTGTCATTATGTCAATGATTTGCTTCTATTCGTTTTTGTAAAATGAAGACTGCTCGACAGAAACCTTTAAATGTTGTTTTTATTATGTAGAAACGAAATAATTTTAGAGAGAAATTTTGTAACACTCCAGGAATTAATTACTGCATATATTTTTTATGTTGAAAAAGTTTTTAAAAGCACAGCGTAACATTTCACGAAGATTTCATTATAAATCTTCAGACCTACTCACTTCAATTCCGTCCTGTAATTGTTTGTATGTTACATATAAATAATGAGAGAGGTATGATAATTATTTATGGTAAATATCGTCAAGATATGTAAAGATTTATTTTTATTGTAGTCGAAAACAATTGAAAATAGAAAATCTGTTTATCACAATTATACTTTGTTATTGATCAATTTAACAATTTTAAAGCCTCTTATTAAATGAAAGTGAAGTATATTTCCAGTTTGCCAGCAGAAAATATAAATTAATAAGAACGTCACCAACAGGATATTACATCCTGAATATTGCATTACATCAGTCATCACTATAAATAAGCATACATAAATTCAATTCGTTATTATCGAAACAGAGTTGAAATAATTGAATAATTGAGTCTTAGCAATCCATTTGAAAACATGATTTCAATAATCATTCCTCGTAGTTTTCATTTGTATTTGTTTGTAAATACTGTCAATTTTGCGTATAGCCAAACCTCTGATTATATTTATTCAAAGATTCCCATCCGACGATCAAGCCAGTGGTTTTCAAGACAAAACATAAAACTGTGCTTTTATCATTCAAATTCATCATTAATTAACATTGTTTCTGACCAGTTTATAATATTCCAGTTTAACATTAGGAAGTATTTTCAAAGATAGTACAAATAATAATGTACAAAGAGTGCAGAAGGTACGTTTCTCGTTAAATTCAAGTTATTTATCAATATTGATGTTTAAATATGATAGGAATAGATGAATTTATTTTGGTTGATCAATTCATTCAAAATTTTAATCAAATAATTTTATTAATTAAATTTTTTTTTGTTAGTGATTACAAGAGTTGTGTTATAGGTTTTCTTGTTACACAAAATATTTGAACATTACGTGTTGTTATTTATGAGACTAAAATAGACATTAGCGAGAAAATATACTATTAGAAAATACATGAAAAAGTTGAACATGTACCTACCTTGAAAACCTGTCTGCATAGAAAATTTTCCTTTACTGGTAAAAGTCTGTGTCAATGAAATCAAAAAACACTGTATCATAATAGGCTACAGAAATATTTACATGATTGAAGAATAAGTTCAGAGATAGTTCAATACAGAGATTTCAGATACCTGCAATAGATTAATAAGTTATCAATTACTCAGAAATGAGTGATTTACGAAGTAATAGATAATTCACTAAGTGAGAAAGTAGAGTTAGAAGCCGAGAAAGAAGCCGATACAGTGGATGAGACAAGAAAATAAACTAAACTAATAAAGAGGTTGAGTACAGAAGATGAGTGAAAAAATTCAAAAAATAATTCAAGATGCTTTCGAAGCAAGTAACGTGGGTGGAAATAATTTGGACAGGAATATCTTATTCCATCAACAGATCTTATTCCACCAACAAGATTGAAAACCGAGTTGATAGAAGAAAGAAAGAAGAAGAGAAGGAAAAGAAGTAGAAGAAGTTGTAAAAGAAAAAGAAGTGAAAAGAAGAAGCGCGAAGAAGGGTGTAGGTGTACCGGTGTAGGTAGATATAAATTGATTCGGAATCTCCAAGGTAAATAGAATAAACTTTGCAAGGAATGAAGTCGCTGAAAGCTTTTGTAAGAAGGGAGAGTGTAAGGTAAGTAGATAAAGAACGTGGTAATATTCTTGTTAATATTAACGATGGAAATATGAAAGCATAGAAAAACTATGGACTGATCCATTCCTATTCTGTGATGAAAGCTGTAGTGTTTGGGAATTTTATTTCGTGGGGGATTAGAGTGAGTATTAAAACAATTTGAGAAGCAGGCTTTCAAGTAAAGCAATTAATTCTCTACAATTGTTAAAAATTATGCTTGAAACCCTAACAAAACTCAGAGGATGACTAACCCGACCTGAATCTTGGCTCTAATAATGGGTTTCCTAATGAGTCCACCTAATATAAGAGAATATTTGAGCATGAATGATTCAAACACTTGAGCAAAGGCTGGCTATTAGAGAGAAGCGAAGTGGAAACCTTATTTCAAGAAATTTTGTTAAAATAAGAAGTGTTAATATTCTTTAATATTGAATCATAAATAATGTAAATTACCTTTTTCTCTACTCATACTTAAGTTTTAAGGTTTTCATGTGACATTATTTAAGTTTTAGTTTCAATTAAGCTAGTTTTATTATGTTAATGCTCCAGTGTTTGTACTTGAACTAGTTTTCATAGCTTCAGTTTATCTAGAGAAGTTTACAGACATTCTTTGTTTTGAAGGACACTTTCTTCTCTAAATTACATTTTTATTACATGCGGAGCTCTGCTGCTTTATTATTGTTCAACAAATGTTCAACGAAACTGTATCCATGCTGTATCAAGAGATTATAATATGCATAATGGAACATGATCGACTCCACACTTTATCAACTCAGTGGTTGTTCAGTATAATATATTTCAATATTACTCGTCTGTAGAAAACATAAATTTATTGTATATTATTGGAAGAATAAATTTCATTTCATTTCAATATTGGGTATATTGGAGATTGGGAAGAAGATGGGTATTATCAATTATTAATGAACTCCATTGAATAGTAATATTCCTGAAGAATTTTTTGTTTTATGAGATAAGAAAACATCTCTCCCAAGTACTTGAGATACACTTTTCATACAGCAATTGATAAAGATTTTAAAGTACTGGAAAATTTTGTACCTTTCAGAATGCACTATTAAATTAACCCTGTGAAGTGGTATGAAGTACGGTAGTATAATAATTCTACAAAAGCAAAGATTCGAGAAGTATTCAGTTGTTTCATATCATGCATTGGAAAAAAATTTTATATATAGATTTCGAGATTTGAATTGAGAAAGTTCCAGTTTTAGCTGTCCCAAGAAAAAATAACTTGAAGGATTCATTCAAAGATTATCAAGTCTCCTGGGAAATAGGAATAAAGACATGATGTAAAGTGCTCTATTCTCTACAGTAAGACTGATTATTATGTAAGACAGAAAATGTAGAATTTTGTAGAAGGAATTCTGAAATTAAGATCATTGAAGTTGTTAACATTTTTTTAAATGTGTGTTTGAATAGGAGTTGACTACAAAAAGAATTAGCTTCTACAAAATAGAATACAAAATCATGATTGTCTTTATTGAAGCTGCATAGTAACAGAAAACTGTCTGTCAAGAATCTAAAAAATTCACAGCTTTTCACATAGCTAGTGATTATACTTACTCATCAGTCTCTTACCTCTATGGTGTACAATTACAGTACAATTCGTTCCTCAATTATGAAATGATTAAGACTCATTAGACGTTTTAGAAACTACTAATTTTGAGGAAGAAACAAGCGAAATTATACTTCAGAGCATTTTAAATGCGATGAAATTCAAGCTTACTTAGGTTCATGTGTTTTTTTATTATCATTATTGTGGATTCTAAAACTTTACATCAAACTAAGACTAAACTTTAAATTCGAGTTGAAATAAGAATTTCACTTGTAAATGAACAAGGTATTGTTGAAAATCTTAATAGTCCAATCAATCGACATTCCGAGTGAACATGGTAAATTAGTAAGACCTGTGATACATAAACTAAAAACAGGAAAGTAGTTTTTCAAGGAAACAAGATATTTCAAAAACAAGTTAAAATTAATATGTAGATAGATGCAAGGAAGGTAGAAGCAATAAGATACGTAATTTATTCAAATTGAATGGTAAGGTTTTCCACTCACTTATTTCTTCAACTAGGACTTTTGGATTTGAGCTACTAGTATTGTAGGAATTGCACTTACTTGGCCATTTCAGATAGCTGAAGTCGTCCATCCTTGTTAGAATCGAAAACCTGGAGCTGAAAATGGAAAATGTTGAGTTCAATATAATTTATTAATCGAGACAAGAAAACTGAATACAAGGCAAATGATCCTCGGAAAAATTTATTGGCTGGATCGATCCAAAGGTTAGTAGCTACTAACTTCTCTACTAACCTTGGGATCGATCTACTTCTTCGACCTACATCGATCGACTTTGTATAGCAGGATTCTTTTAAATTGTCAGAAACAGCTGATTGATGTACGCTCGTTTACTAACGTTAAATCAGCTGTTTTCTGACAAGTTAAAAGAATCCTGCTATAACTTCTTCAAGTTTTGAAGCATGGAGGAGAGTTTATGATTTGTTAAAAGAAGTAGACAATTTAAGCATAGTTTACCAGTAAACGAATGAGAATTATCAGTGAGTTTGAGATGAAAATTCTTATAATTTTTTTCTTACCATAGTATCAGTGTATTCGATGAGTTTGTCCTCTGTGACGTCATTAATTCTCTTTGCTTCCTTCAAAAGATCTCTGAGAAAATTCTGGAAATGCAAAAGATTCAAGTCAGTAGCACAAAATATGATATCAAAATGATACTCTGGATATAATGTAGTTTGCTCTTGATCTAGTTTTGTCTTACTCTCAGGCAATTCATTCTAAATATTGTTCTTTTGCATTCTATGCAAAAGATTCAAGTCAGTAGCACAAATTATGATATCAAAATGATACTCTGGATATAATGTAGTTTGCTCTTGATCTAGTCTTACTCTCAGGCAATTCATTCTAAATATTGTTGAAAGATATTATACTTTATACATACACAGAGGAAGTCGATGAATACTTTAATGTTTGTAACCAATGTGCAGGTTCATTACTAACTATTTGAAGTAACGGGTGTTTCATTATAAGGACGCAAGCAACCCAAAGTTTAGGAAGATAGTAGTAATGTATAAGTACATTTTAGATTTAGGTCCCCAAACTTGTATGATGGCAATAGTGTATTGAAGGCCAAATGCAAGTGTTAGTTAAAGAGAGCTAGTTTTTCATTGGTGCTGTTTTATCTGTCGTTTCGTTACGTTGTGTCAGAAATGGCTTTTCCAATGATGATACGTGTTTATTTTAGAGACTTATATTGTGTGTAAATCTTACAAATCTGTGCAAGATGAGTTTTAAATGGAGTTCCTCCATACTGCAGTTCCTAATAAGTCGACAATAATGCGGTTGATCAATGAATTTTGTACAACTGGTGTACAAGATGAAAAGAGGCTAACTCGCCGGCCAACAAAGTTAACCGCGGAAGCCGGAAGGTATCGAAGATCTGAACAATCGTTTGTTGCAGTCACCTAAAAAGTCGCTGAGAAGGTTATCACAAGCTGGGGTGTCATTAACTACAGCAAACAATTCATGTATACAATAAAAATGTAGTGCAATAAATTTTGTAATTCAACTTTGGGGTGCGTCCTTAATGAAACACTCTGTATAAGTACAATATTATACAAGGTAAAAAAGTGTACTGAAGTTTATTAAAACAAACTAGCCAAATTTACCAATTGCAAGTTTACCAATAGCAATTTTTCAAATAAATTATCCTATTCAATACTTTCGACAAATGACAAGTGCAATTAATTACCTTGAGCTCATCTGCCTCTATGTAGCCACTGCCATCGGTATCATATTCCCTCCATATCTATCAAAAATTAAAAATAATAACAATATTAGCCTACCATTGTAAGATATAACCTTCATCATGGATTGGAAATACATATTTGTTGAATGCATAACTTACAGTGTTATTGACCATTTTTCTTTATAATTTTTTTCTGAGGGTGATGCCCACATGAGCTCTAGGCTTGTGCGTGGGTAATGAGAGGGTTGATGATGAGAGATGACGACTGTTTTTAGGCAGTCGGGACCGACGGCTTTTCGTCTTCTTCGGAAGACGGGAGTGGCCGTTTTTGTCAAAATCCGTTCCGTCAACTGTATTTGATATTGGAACCTTTGGATTATCAGACCGGCGCTTATCGCCATCGGCTACGGACCCACTCCTAAATTAAAGTTCAATCTCAAATATTTTGAGTTATCAGTTTAGTTTTGAGCTTAGTTATTCTATCCATTCAAGACAAAATTAGATGAAAATGATCTCTTTATCAGCGTGTTTTTATTCAAAGTAACATCTAATAAGATTGCGTGAGTATAATAGCGGACGAGAGAAATAATAACTCTACTACTACAATGAGAGAGGCATTAGCCTCTGTGTAGTGTAGATGGTAGATTCTCAACGGGGGAAATTTATGACTTCCCATTAATTGGGTTTGTAAGCTACATTTTCTTGTTCAACGTTTTGCTCTTAAGTAATAATTATTCTGATGATAGACTGGCACAGGCCGGTTTCAAATTGAATAAACAAATTTAATATTAGATTGAGTTGGAATTGCTGAATGTGAACAGGAAAACGCTCCTTTCTATCAAACTCAGTAAATTGGAAAACAGTCTACCCTCTTACACTTAAATCTACTCTGCAGTCATTTATCGACACTCAATATAATTATTGAAGTTGAATGATAAATTACTTGTTTTGTACACAACAGGGAGAACCGCGATTCTCTGGAAATGTTTCTAGGTGTTTCTGTCAGTGCAACACTGATACCGATGAGCATCAAATTCTCAAAGAACATTCGTTTATCGTGCAGTCACCATTTCATTTCAACTGGTTTTACTAGAAAACTGTTCATTACAACATTGTAATAAAGAATGTGTCAGATCTGGAGAAAAGATCAATCTATAGCTGCATTAGATTAAAAGTTGGGGATTTGATATGAAATACTCCTAAAGTATCCTCGGAAAGAGTCGATGTTGAAAAATTCTCAACATTCTTGGGTGATAAGATTGTAAATTATTATAAAAATTAATGTAAATTTATAGATTAAAGAGTAAAAGTACAGTATAAAATGACACTTTAAATATTAAGATAATATTACAGTGTTTGACAGATAACAATGTACTTGTATAGTCACGTTCATTAGAGTTAATAGTTTGAAATAACTATGAAATGATTGAAGACCATAAACAATAATTACCGTATTCATAAAGTTTTGTACTTTTAATTTTCGATCACTTACTTTCATGAACTCGACACTCGATTCCAGTGGATTGTCAAATCTGAATAGAAGGAGAAAGTTCTCCTCCATGGGCAGTAATTGAGCAAGCTGATGGAACAAACCAAATGAACCATTATAGTATTTGAACAATCATCAATTACAATAGAAAAAGTTTTGAATAGATAACTCAAAACCATTATTCACATGTGCGTTGATGCATTGAATCCGTTCAATTCTTTCATTTAATGGTACTCTGAGCACCGTTGCCTTCAAAAATTGAGAAAATGTTTTCTACTAGCAGCTAATGAGAGGCTTGAGCTGAGGGATTTCGACCAATAGGAAGAACAAACAATGAGAGAAGAGAAACCTGAATATCGAAAAATAGAGAATGTAGCCAATGAGAAGCCAGAACTGAGATACTTCGACCAATAGGAACAACAACCACTGATATAGAAGAGGAAGGTTAATATCGACCACTAAAATAAGAAAATCGCTGGTAAAATCTCATCATGGGTGGACTGCATACTCTGATTACTCAAAATTAGGATTGAATTCAAACTGACTTAGGTGAGATTGTATATGATAAGTTTGAAAAATTAGCTTTTTAATGATGGGGTATGGTTATTAAATAAAAATATCAATGTTTTTGCAGGTTATTATTCTCATTTATTATCACATGTGATGAGCATTGAAGTATTGATGTAGTGGGGCGTTCTGTGAAGCTGAATCCCAACTCAATTTATTCGGAGCAATGCCTGGAAGCTAAATTTAGTTCAGCTCAGAGCACAGGACTGGCTGTGGCTGTCCAGGGACTGTGAGGAAAATGCTCTTTTTCTGCCAGTTTTTCTCTCTTTTGTCGTCTCTCTAATCTCCTCTATTTCTCTCTCTCTCTCTCTCTTTTCGTCCTCTCTCTCTTTCCTTTCATTCTCCATTGTTATCCTCTCCACCCATTCATTCATAAAAGAACTCACCGTTATTACAAAATTTCCTCTCAAGAGAGCGCAAAGTCAAAAGATCGTCAACTGAAACCTGTTGATGTCATTGTTAGGAGCTGCGTACTTTTGCGAGATTAAATTTTTAATATAATTCGGAGAAATGTTATTTGATTTTCATCATTAGTTCCGAGAATCCATTAGAAAATCTTAAAATAAGAGACACATGTCATTGAAAAGAGGTGCATAATCATTTCTCGTGATTAAATTTCTAAATAACAATATCATAATTGCTGATTTAACTTGTTAATATTTTTTTATTTGTTTGTGAAGAAAACTACAAACCGAATTGTCATCGATAAGTTGATTTTGATCAAGACCGTTGTTTTTCTACATTGATTGGTCGTTTGTAATAAAAAGTGAAGCCTCGTTGTCCACTTGAACCGTTTCCATTAGAATACGTCCGATCGTCCGAAATGCTAAATCATATGGCCAGCTGTTCAGACGTTGGAAATTTTCGAAACGGAAAAACGGTTCCAGTTGACGACGACGATCAGGAGTAGTTTATCTATTGATTGCTGTGATTCTCTGAATATAAATTATCAAGTCGAAAGTTTTAGTGAAATAGAGTTCAGAAATGGATTAAAAGTTCATAGAAAAGTAAAACTAAATTACTCACCTCACGAATATCGATTTTTCCGTCCTGGTTATCATCATAAGCCTCCATGAAGCACGCTTTTAGTTCAACCATCATTGCATCTGAGACAGCCTGAAAATTATAACTGTGATATAAAAAATCTATATGTGCTTGAATCACGCTAGTGATTCCAAAACTGTTGTCTGCGAACCACATTGATTATTGAAGAGGTTATCAATTATATAAGTTTTGGTTTTATTAACAATACATTTGACGATGGAAGGTAATGAGATATTGCAACCATTCAATTGCTTTTAAATCATAATAATTAATTGAACGAAATTCCTATTTAATGCCATATAAAACCCTGAAGACTTCTGCTACTGAAATATTGACAACAGAATAATAGCTAGTAAGGAAATTCAATGAATGCTGCTGTACAAAAAAAACTCTTTGCCCAGGCGGGAATCGAACCCAGCACCTCTGGTTTGCCAGAGCAGTGCCCTGCTCTGCCCTAATTCCCGCCCGGGCAAAAAATTTTTGTGCAGCAGCATCCATCGAATTTCCTTACTATAGTGCGATTCACGTCAAGAAGTCAGCATTGCTTAGTGGGAGTTTTCTATCCTTGTTCAGCACAAGGCAGTTGCTGATTTGCACTGTGCATTGTTCTCGCACAGTCCCAACAAACAGGTTTAGTGCAGTTTTCTCTTTCTCTCTCAATGAAACTTGGCATCAATGCTCCTCATATAAACAATACTGACTTCTTGACGTGAATCGGACTATAGCTATTATTATGTTGTCAAGATTTGCAGTAGCAGAAGTCTTCAGAGTATTAGGCTATATGGCATTAAATAGGAATTTAACTTGCAACTATTGCAACTGCAATCTGAATATAGTCGTCAACCGTCGGAGCTTCCATCTTGTCTAAAACCGAAATACAACATCTGTCCGCACACGGACAGTCAGCTGTGTGAGCAGTTGCATGCGATATGCCTTCGCGTATGCAAGATGAATATCGCTATGTCGTCAATTCAGATGAAGAAGATTATTTTTATTGCTAACAACTATGCAAGTTAAGAAAATCAAAGAGGAAGTATTGGGTACACCCATATATGAAGAACAATATGAAACGTAGGCTTTTTATTACAGCCAAAGAACTGTCACAAACAGATAAAAATTCAATCAAATTTCTATCGGAAACATCAATAAAAATTTGTAGAACCTGAAAACCAGTCAAGTTCAATCGATTAAAATTGAATAGATTATGTATTTGATCAATTCAATTATTTATCAATTCAATAATTGATATTTCTGGTTGGCTGCTATAGGTTAGGTTGTATCTTAGCATAATATTATCATGCTGAATAAAAAGGAACCTATATCAGTAATTACGATCAAATTCACAGAAAGATTGAGGTTACAAAAAAGATGGATTCCATTCGTATATCAGAAAAACTTTTAGGTTAGAAACACACATGAGTTCCTGCTGCAACGCAACTGTGACCTCGGATCCACGGTTGCCTCCAAATCGTTTCCGACTCATCTGCATTTGGTCACCTCGTGGGCGGTTCTCCACTACGTGAAGATGCGTGGAAAGAATTTTCTATAATTCGATTAAGCCCCTGCGCCCACTAAGTAACTGCTATCTGACTACAGTCACAAACCAGTTACTATCCATTGCCGAGGTCAGATAGCAGTAGCATCGCAAACTGGTTTGTGACTGTAGTCAGATAGCAGTTGCTAAGTGGGCGCAGGGGCTTAATCGAATTATAGAAAATTCTTTCCACGCATCTTCAAAGTGATTAACATGATGGAAAATGATTTTTTCGGCGAATAGAAAACCTCAACAGCTTAAAAGTCACTGAAGCATCGTTGTGAAAGATTTATGACTTGAGTCAAGTACACAGCCCTAAATGGCTGGCGCATTTACGTGAATGAATAAGAAGGGGATGAATGGAGTGACAACACAGCACAGCGCAGCGCAACAAGCGTGCTTGATGGCAAATGGTGGATAATTGAGATGGAAAGTCGGGGATGGAGAAGGAGATTAGAGGCAGTTGAAAATCGATAGAGTCTGGGACGCCTGAAGCGACAAGTAGCAAGCGCAGGCTACATCCATTCATGCACTGACACTTTACAGATCTCCACTATCACATTCATCCTATCATCATCGCATAATATCTAAATAATTTAGATAAATATCCACTAATTTTGGTTTTGTTATGATTATCACTAAGCTTATTAACATGTAAGAAAGAAAGGAAGATTTATAGGCGTCAAATCAGTAACAAAATTTAACAAACATGAAAACAAAGCACAGCTCCATACATAGAATCATTTACAATGGATATCACAAAAGCTTCACAAAATAATATTGATAATTGATATTGGCTTGTGCGCTGGCAACAAAACCAATGAATAACAAGTTGATGAGTTTTGATAGCGAACATTAAAGATAATTGTAACTAATCAACTGACTGCTTATAAATTCATAATATTATTCATTGAGAAAGATTTCAAATAGATTTGGGATGAAAACACGGTGTGAGCGAGTATTGATTTTTGACTCCGTGGTTATCAGATTCTCTACTCAATTTTTTTGTGAATGTGAAGCCCACATGAGCTCTGGGGCTAGTGATAGGTGATGTAATAGGGTGGGTAATAGGAGGGTAATGAAGAGAGATGAGAACTACTTGATAACTACTAGTACTAACTACTACTAGATAAACGCAAATCTCGCTCCGCTCAATAAAATTCACTTTAGAGGGGTTCCACAACTAGGTACCCCCCTGATTCTAAAGCTGGATCCGCCACTGAGTGCTACATAGGGCTACAAAAGTTACAGGTTCTATAGGTTTCTCTGAAGGATTTTCTCCATTTTGATAGATGTCTTCCCAATCTATCTCCATAATCAATTAGGGTAATAAGGTTCATGCCCACATTGGTGTTGGAAGCATACTCGTACATCGTCTACGTTGCTTTGAAGTCTAAACTAGGTTATCCAATTTCAATCTCTGATAGTTTCGACTCAACAACTCATTAAAACTTCATAATTGAGTTATGAAGTTACTAGTTGACGGTGTCACTTATGTTACCAACTTTGATGCTCTTGAAATGCTTGGATATGTAACTTTTGTTTAGCTCATGAAAGCACAGTAAGCTCTCGTAAATTGGTTTGTTAAAATTCAGAAAACCATTCTTCCAATTCAGATTGCAATTATAGGATCTGATATAGAATTAGTTTTTCATTAACATGCATCAGGGATTCGATCAGATAGATAACGGTTAATTCAAATAACAGATATAAGGAATCATTATAGAAGGAATCTACAATTATAAAAGGAATCATTCATTATATGGCAATTATTCAACTTCGATTGAATACAAAATCAATTAAATATCTGAATAGGCTACTCCGTAACTACCAGCTTTGCCAACTGAATAAACAGCTTGAAGAGATTCGATGTTGCAGTGTACAGAAAAGTACTTTCTCATACAAAATATCACGAATTTGTCTCTTTACCAAATCATCCTAGCGTGCTACAGTTTATAAGTTTATTAGAAAAATTTGAAACATAAATTTGTTAGTAGCCTATCATATGAAAGTTTAATAATGACATTGTATTCAATGTTTGATACTTAGAATGAGAAATTATTCGAATAACAAGATTTTTGCTGCCCGAGTAAGATTTTATTGAGTGATGACGTGTTGTCGATTAATGGTTTCAATGAAAAGATTCAGGATTCAAAAGTCATGCATAGCATATTGATTATTCGAATATTTTGAGAAACACTTACTTCTGGACCAACATCAGCTGAGTTGGCGCTGGATACAAACTCTCTCAAGAATCCGTCAAGCTCTGTGCCTTCAATGTAGCCGTTGCCTGTTTCAAAATGAAAAGATAGGCTATTATTTAAATAAAAACAGGAATTTAGATGAGTTGTATAATATAGCTTAGGAGAAAAATGATATAGTTCAGGAGAGAAATATAGCTTAGAAGAGAAATAAGAAATTTTTCCTTCAAGGAATGTGACTCGAAGGAAAACGCTACTCAAAGGTGAAGGCTCCTTCAAGGAACTACTTGTTTAGACAAGACAGTTTACTACTTGATTGAATTCCAATGGTCAAGATCCGGTTTTATCCAATAACTCAAGCTAAATCTACTATGATTGGTAGTCTATGGTCTACCAACTCCGTGATTGGTCGAAGCTCCTAGCACCTGATTGGCTGAAATTGTCAGTGCAATAAACGTAATGTTGGAAACGATTCAACAAAATGATATTCTATTTGCAATGCTGTCTAGAATGCTAATCCTTAATTTTAAAAGTAAAAATAAAAATGAAATTGCTTAGAAGTAACACATTTCTCATTAGATTCATGTTGAGTTCATTTCAAGATTAGTTTGGTAATAGTGAAATAAATGCTGGAACCCGAATTGCTAGGACTTAAAATAACCAAAGACAAAACAAAAACTGTTCCAAGTGAAGTTGTAAATGTCAAAAAGCATCAACCAATAGAGTTTATGTTTTAAACACACAAGAAATGCTAAATGAGAAATTATGGAACAATACTGGAATGTGCTAAAATTAACTTTTACACGTGAGCTCCTTCTCAGTTTTATTATCAGGAGGAAAAACTGTACTTATAATAACTTGAAGTGGTTGCAAGACGTTCTATAGAACTGCATCGATTTAGACGCTGAAATAACATTGTATTTTGTATTGTGAAAAGTAGGCTTAAACTATTTTGGTGAAACCCATAACGCATTCCTATAATAATTATTTTCAATCGCGTTATTGAAGTTAATATCTGCAGATGGAATAAACTAAAGTTTATTATTTGTGTGTATGGAATAATGTGTATGTAGAATGTAAAATATTTATGACTATAACCAGGGCTTAAATTGTGACGGTACGCGCCGACCGGTACCTCTGAGAGGAGGGAGAGGGAAAGTGAATTTTTATCGAAAATATGGAAAAATGATGGTAAAAATACACAACTAAAAGCTTATAAATCACACTAAAAACGAGTTTTGAGAAGTTAAAATTTTATTTTTTCCGGGGGAAGACCCCCAGACCCAGATCACATCTCCGTACCGGAACCTATAATTTCACAAATTAAGCACTTACTGAACTACTTACCACCTACCTACTTACTTACTTACTTACTCAAGGTATTATAACTTGAGTAATACTGTATGTGTTTATATTTATCCTATTATTACCTACATGGATGTCAGATAAAATATATCATACAACTGTTTGGAGTGGTCCGTAGCCGAGGGCGATAAGCGCCTGTATGATAATCCAAAGGTTCCAAGATCGAATACAGTTGCCGGAATGGATTTTGACAGAAACGGTCTTTCGGAGGAGACGAAAAGCCGTTGGTCATCATCACCCCTCTCATTACCCACGCACAAGCCTAGAGCTCATGTGGGCATCACCCTCAAAAAAAAACTTACAACTACATGAAGCTGTATTGTCATGTATTGATAATTCACCTTATTTTGTTAAGTACATAGAGCAATAGGAATGATAAGCATTTTGGGCGTTTTCTTTTCAACCAGCCGCAAATCAGTGCTGCTGATGATTACATTCAAAGCTGCCAGGAAATTGGCGATAGCCAGCACGCAATCCAGCCAACGCCATCTAAATATCCATCATCACGTACTAGCTCCAACATCAGAATCATTCCACAATCAGAAAAGTAAAAGAATGCATCTTTCTGGAGGGTTTGGAATTTCCATTGTTGTAGTTTATGATGTTGTTGCATAGGCGACATTCCACGATCAATAAAAATATTATATTCCCAGTTATCTGGGAATCATCGTCATCTCAATACTTTGTTCACAAGAAAACCCTGAATTTGAATTATATTCGATCATTTTGTTTGAAAAACGTCATTAGTATCTTTCTGCGATACTTCATTCTTTTCTCCTCAGAAATAGACGTACGGAATAAGTTGTAACTTATTCTATTGTACATTTTCAAACCTTATCTTCCTGGATATTTTGTAATCAATCTTCATTAGGTACTGCCTTCTTCAAC
Source organism: Laodelphax striatellus (assembly GCA_017141395.1). Lineage (NCBI taxonomy): Eukaryota > Metazoa > Arthropoda > Insecta > Hemiptera > Delphacidae > Laodelphax > Laodelphax striatellus. The sequence goes on from CM029544.1 coordinate 26,522,432, forward strand.
TCTTATCAGCATCTCTTGAAATCAGTAATATGTTATTTTAAATTTATAATTTGTCCCCTCGTAATCTTTATTACTGCAATTTATTCTTAGTATCTTTAAGCAATATTTTTTGTGTATATTTGTGATCTTCATTTGTGCTTTATCAGCATCTTTCGAAACCAGTATCAGTAATATTTTCCAAGTGCTCCCACGTATTCTAATGCGTTTCAAATAACTTCTCTATGTCCAATTAGTTAGGATACATAACTGTATTTGCCTTTGTTACTGTAACATGAATGGATGTAGCGAGTATCAAAGCGCTGCGAGGTGATACAAGATCGCACTTGGAGACAAAGGCATTTCCGACACCTCTTTATCGCTTGACAGGCTTGCTATTGCTAACAATTGTGTGTAGCACCTTGTCGTGTCAAAGGACAGATTCTGGATTCCTCTTCCCATTCAGGCTTCAGCCAATCATGAACCTCCTCACAACATGACCTTTGAATCGTGCCAAGCGTTCAGCATAAAAACAAGAGAACAAACTTTGCAGCTGAATGCTCTGCTGTAAAGAGGCTAGCGTCGTAAGAGCAACGCTCCATTGTCATGGAGAAAGACTGACTCTCTTCATTCAGTAGAGAAATAATGGTAATGTCAAGTAAGGGATGAACCTAAAACGGAGCAAGATGCTATTCAGTCAGCTTTCAGAAGCACTTGCAGCTTTCAAGCAGGGTGAGAGAAGGCTTGACTTAATACGTGAGAGCAAGAAGCAGTGTCTACAAGTGGAGGCTGCTAACATGAGTGCCTTCTTTCTACAACTTGCTTTTCGAAAAGGAGATTGTACAGAAAATGCTGTCGAAGGAAAAGAAGCTAATAATTGTAATGAGGAATGAAGTTCTTATAAAATGTTTTTAGCTTTTCATGATTCAGTACTTGTGAGGATATTATTGTTAATAATTTTAACGGGAATCCTATCACGTGAAGAGTTAGTTATAAATAATAAGTTGCGATTACTGATTACGTGATTAGTGTCATTGATAGGGTTTTAAGTACGGTAATGTACAATATTGCTACTACTACTGCATGAGTGATAGTAATGATCACTGTAATGAGTAATGAGCAATACTGTATTTTCGCAATTTACCCTTTCATTCTTTATGAACCACTGATTTATTGAGACTTTTCATCAAGAATGTGCTATCAACAATTTAAGTCGAACATATCCTTGAAATTGAAATCTGCTTCCAAGGTTGATCGTGAATAGGGATGTAATGATAGCAAAGGATGTATCATCACATTCATATTACATTCTTCATGATTATGATATGAAGGCATCATATTATAAGATATCAGGTATGAAGGTATTAGGATATTAAGATAACTTATTATCACTCGTAATCTATAGGTATCAAAAATACACGAATTGACGTCCCCAATCGTGGATTGGACATTGACCTTCTATTTCTACATTAATCTTTATCTAAATTCCTACTTTCTATGCTCAATCATAGCGGATAGCTGTGAAGAAGAAGCCAGAAGAACTAAGAAAAATCGATAAATGGAGGAAGCTTTCAATATTATATCTTATTACGTGAATGAATCCATCAATTTTTTCAAATACAGAGTATGATTCCTGTTTTCTTTGATAGTGTATGATTAATTGATTCATGTGATTAAATTTCCCAATTTTAAGGAATTCCTTAATTATTCAGAAATTTCGTCGAAAATTGAGCTGACAATGGAAAGCATACAATTATTCATAATTGTAATGACAGAGCCAAAATCAATACTGATCGAATCATGTAAAAACGTGAATAAAACTGCAGTACATTTTATCAGATTATCAACACGCAAAGCCATAATATTTTCATAGTAGTTGACATTGAGAATTTTTCAACAATTTCATCATTCAGCAACGGAAGTTACTTTAGTTCAGAGGTGTCAAACTCAAATTTGCACAGGGCCATATTTTACATTCAGAATGCCTAGGCTGGCCGGATTAAAAAAATGTACTGAATTATCATAACATTTCATTTATTTAATTAAGATATTTTGAGTTTTCTGCATTGAATAGACTTGAGTTTCATAACTTGAAATAGATTGAGTTTCTGCATTTGAATAGACGATTGAACATTCTAGAGGCTCTGGAAATAACCAGGGTATCTAGGAATGATCCAAATTACAGTTTAAATGACCAGATTCATTTTAACCGGTACAATACCACAAATCTAGTTTTATCATAAGTCTAAGTTTGTTTGTCATTGAATTTTCTTGCTATTTTTATTCCACATTGTTCTCTTCAAGCATTCCTATTCATTTCATTTGTTTTTGTAACTATCAATTACCTTTCTTTACTTTGTTAGTTGTTTGAACCGCCATTGCTGTGATGTTTGTAGAAACCGCCCATTGTGGGAGGAGCTTATCTAGGCCAATGGCAGTCGGTCACCTTGATAGGCCATTCAACTGCCAATCACAGCGCTCGGTCACGAGTATAAATTCTGCTACAGCTACACTGTACTTTAGTTTTACCAGAGATTGATAATGGTGTAACAACCGAAACTGCAGTATCTCGTTGTTTTATTAAATAAAATGTGGTTTTGACAACATCAAGTCTTCTTATTCAGTATGGATAACTACCACATCACCTTCACTACTACACAGGAAGTTTTAACTCTCTTCATATTCGATATATAAGCCTATTAAATAAGTACATATAATATATTGAATCATTCGGTCATAATTGATCGCCAAAAATTGTCATGTGTAGAGAGATCCAATATATTGAATATAAACAGTTACAATTAATAAAATTGAATTTTCTTACTAAGATTTTCTTCCCAGTTCACTGAAAATTTGAGTTCATGAGATGTCTCTTAGATCTGTAGCCTACCTGTTCTCAAAAACGTCTACAATTGATTTTAGATTTAAAGAACATTCACAAAATTATATGAAAACAGCCAATTATGAATAAAATTCACACTTTTCAGTTTTCAAAGGCCTTCCTTACAATAGGATTATAATAATAATAATTATAATCCTATTCATCTATAGGATTATAAGCTTTCCCTATAATTGTAGCCTTTGAGCTTCGCGTCATGCTAAAAGACGTGTAGGTTACTGGCAGGCAGGTTGGTCATATGATCTTCCACTCTATACAAACAAATGTGTGCATTGCCCTATTTGTTTGTATAGAGTGGAAGATCATATGACCAACCTGCCTGCCAGTAACCTACACGTCTACTGGTATCGTGAAACCGCGCCATTATTTCCAAATCCCAAACTTTATCATCCCAATATTTAGAAAAATATTAACTTTCACTTTTAAGCCCGCGGATTTTCATCTAACAAAATCGTTTCACACACACATTTTGTCTTCTAGGTCTTTTCATTCTTGTAATTCTGAGGGACTCAGAAATTGTTCTTGGGCCCCGTGTAGTGAGTATCCATGCTCTATTGAACTCATAGTGGTGATACAACTATACGTATTCAATCCACTGTTTCTGTGATACCTTGTAATACTTTTATGTCGATACTGAAACCGTATATTGTTTTACTTAGTATTTACTTTCGTAAATTTATTCCATCATAAAACTTTTTATAAATAAATATTGTACTCTTTATTCATCATACACTCTAATATCATTGCAAATTTGCATTAATGGGGATCATGAATATTTTCCATGCAATGTATTGAATAATAATCAGTTACCGTCTTTGTCGTAGTGACTCCAGACGTCCATGAATTGATTGGCAGACAGCTTCTTCAGCTCGCGACTTTGTGGATCTCGGTATTGTCGCATGAAGTTGGTTGCTCTGTCCAGATTCAACTTCTTCTGGGCTTCAGTTGGGGAAGTCGCCATCATCTAACGAACAAAAATAGCAAAGAAACTGATACCGGCTGCTGACAGATAACCTTTTATGGTTATATCATATCATAAGTTACACCGAATAGAACGAAACGGCTTTGAAAGAAGCAAAACAAAACTTTTTGTTTCGACTCAAACAGTACAAATGAAACAGAATGAAATGAGACCAAGATATCCTTAAACTATTAGTTTGGAGGTGCATCTTCAAAATTAAGATGTACATTGTCTTTTATGTATCTTTATGATCATGTCTTGCGGGTGTTTTCTCTATGGTACAAGCCAGTACAATACTATATAGAACATAGGTCTATTTATAGGTTTATCTATATATAGATAGGTGTTATCTATTATATAGATGTTATATCTATATATAGATGATAGGTCTATCTATATAATATACCTAGTACCTATAGGTCTATAGGCCTATAGTACATAGGTCTATGTCACAACTCAGCTAGGACACCGAAAATTATGAATATCAGGACCGCTTGCATAGAAGTGGATTAAAGTTAATCAATGATGACTTATAAGAATATAAGAAAGACATTGTTGTTGGAGATTACTCTTAATAGACCTATGTGCAACTGGGGCAAAACGTTGACGCAGTCACATCATTCATTAAAAGACAAAAGTTCGTTTTTTCTATAAATGTCAATGAAACCAGTCTACAAGCATAGAAGAAGGCATCGACTTCTTGATCGAGTCCTTGGCTACAAAAATACAATTGAATATTATGTGATTGGATTTCAGAATTGTGGACTGAGTAATATAAATGCTAATAGGAGCTTATTTTATCCACACGGAATTCGAATGCTTGAAAGGAAATCGTGAATAATGCGTTTATTTAAGAATAGGCCTAAATCGATAGCATGACTAATATATAATGGAACTTCTGCTGGGCGGTATTTGGAAATATTTCCTAGAAGACTTTGCTCGTCAAATCATTTTGTAGTAGGCTATTATAGACAGCGAATCGGTATGAATATTCAAGAATGCACATACAGGTTGTTTCAGGAGGAATTTGCAAAACTTATCAGGTTGATTCATCACACCAAAATAATTAAAAAACTTCATAAAACATGGGTCCAAAAATGAATTGTACTGTTATACCTCAGAGAACAGATTACAGAGTATCGCTTCTCTATGGAGAGACAAAGATTTCACATGAAATTCAGTTCCCCAAGCGCAAGTGCCTCACACTGAAGCTTCTAATGACGCACACAGAGCGTTAATTGATGTAGCTTTTCTGATGAGTTTTATAAAATGAGCTGAGAAATCGAATAAAACAATATTTCACTTCAATTCTTTAATGTGTGTTATTTTGTTAATAAGTGAATAAATAAATAGGCTGAATTTTAATAAACGTTGAATTGACTATCCGATTTTCAGCAAATTTTATATGTGAACCACTTATTTTCAAGCAAGACAAAATTCTAAGGATAACAACTTAACTTGGTGCTCTCCGATATTCAACTAATTCCAGATGTTAATTAATTATTTCCAACCTTGAGAACAAACAGCTTTCCAACTCATTCTACAGTCAGTGGAGAAGCATTTCCCGGCCTATCATTATAGTTATAGATAGGAAATCTCTTCATTACCGTTTTCCAATGAGTACAGAAAGTCCTTGAGTATTGACAAAACGCCCTCAATAGAGGAATATCAGTATTATTTTGAAAATCCCTGCTACAAGAGGACACAGTATTCTTAAAATAATGTATTAATCACAATCAGACTCGCTTCATCCACAATCCTCTAAGATATTAATCTGTAAGCGATAGCAATCTTATCGAAAGAGTAGAAAAATGTAGAAAAACGTTAGCGCCCCCCATCCTAATGCCATTCTATCCATTATTCCATAACATAATAATTTATTCAGGCGTTTTCCGCGTATTGTAGCGCAATACCATCGGTTCTGCCAACCTTGGAAAACTTGCGGAGTTATACGCCGGGGGATAACTTGATTATTTATATATGATCGCCTTGACCCGTTTGCACCATATTATTCAATTTATACTCACTTATTTACTTCTAAACAGTTACTGATCGTCTAGAAACGCTGAGAAAATATTTAGGTGCAATTTCGATTGGCTCTTGACCGAGGTTATAATCTAGAATTAAAGCTGCTTCCTTCAGGTGCTAATTCTGTTCCGCAACAATTATTCACTTATTATTCAATTATTCACTTCTTTATAGAGTCGATCTTTACTACACTCAGCAATAAATGTTGGCTCGATGATCATTATTACGAGTCCACTTATTTCCAACGCTAAAATTCACATTCATCAGTACTAATTTACAATTGTATAACAGTATATTTATAGTAATTTTGAAAGAATGAGTGAAGAACTGTTTGATAGTTTAATTCGTTAATTTTGCAGCCGCCATTTTCTATTTAGTGAGAGGTCTTTCGTGTCTCATGAACTAGGGTAGAATATCAAATTTGTCATGAACACTCCAGATGATGTGCAAGAGAATTTGGAACCAGAACGGCCATAAAAATGTTAATTTTGATTCAAGATGACGATGACGAAGTCGCTTTCACTTGAAAGTTGTCAATTTTGCCAAGAGCCGCATCAAACATGGGAACGGGAAGTTCTCTATTTTAAAGAAATATTTATAACTGTTGCTTGGAGACCTAATCATAGTTAACTTGGATGAAGAAATAGAGTTCAGGTACACAGTGTTTAAAAACTAAGCATCTTCAAAAAATATCCAAGCATTGCATTGCATCACAATGAACAAGTTTTGCAGAAATCAATATGAATCAACATGGAGTTTCAAACAGTATTACTCAATTGTTTGGACAAGCGGAAATAGAGCTTTTCGAATAAACTTGGATAATTGGAAATAAAGATTCAAGATTTGCATTTTCGTTATTGATAGACGGACTTTTCCACGGACACAGGAGTTGTTTTAGCTAGTTTGGTAAAGGTCAGGGGTGATTGATAGACAACGATGGTTGAAAAATGGAAGAGCAGGCCATTATTTGCTTTATGTCTGGCCCCACAGCCTGACATACGTCGAAAATGACCTTGACGCACTCTGATCAAACAACACTTATTCCAACACTCAAAACCTCTTCATCTTGGAAAATGTTTGTCCCACAGTGCAAAAGAGTAGGGAGACATTTTTACAAGTGACAGATAGAGTACTAATAAAAATCACGTTTAAAGGTGATGCATAGCATGAAAAGATGGCAAGAAAGGAGATTTCTACATCCAAGGAAGGAGACATCTACAGTTATAGTGTTCACTTATAGGGATATACATCCAGGGATACACCCTGAAACATGCCGTGAGATCCAGGGGTCTTCCCCGGAAAATTCTTGAAAATTGTAACCTTGATGTTTTAAGCACTAATTTTTACCCAGAATCTTACACTTGTACAAGAAGGATTTTATTGGAAAGATTTTATTTTGACCTCAAAAACATCTCTAAAACTACAATAATTGAAAAGCGTCTTTCATATTTCTCATATGACAGTTACAGTAACAACTGTGATATTTTCCGTTCTAGACACTTGACTTATTCAACTACTTGCACTTAGAGCTCTTGATTTGTACTTCGATGGTGATTTTCTCTGATAATGATGCCTACAATATTCTTAGAATTGTACGTGGGTGATAATGGTCATGAAAGAACAGTTTTGAATGGGTTATTAACACCCGCCCAACCGGGTAGGCCTACCAATCGATTGTCGCTCATTCAATCGAAGTGATTGATTAGATACTAGCTTCTTTCATTATTTTTCCAATTGGAGCCTGTTTATTGAAATTTGGGAGTCCTGCAATACAAAAACGTGAACACCCACTAGGCATGAATAGCAAAGTGTAGAATTTATACAGGGTGGATGAAAAGTTTGGAAACGGCTTAATATTTATTTTAACGACTTAACTTTTATACGTGATAACTCTTGCTATTCGGAAAAGCTATCAACGTTTATCAGGGCTCTGGCAGGACTAGAAACAGCTCATGCAACTTCAATTCGAGTCATGTTCGTCTGTAATGGAACGTTGAATGATGGCGCAAACCAATATATACGTTTCCCTTAACCTCAATAATTGATTCGGTTGAAAAATCGTTGCAGAGGTACAGCTCCTAACCTAGCGCAACCGAATTATAACCGTGGCCAGTCTGGCGCTGCTTTGAACAATTCAATTGATCTTCACCCCCCCCCCCTTTAACCCCCCACAGGTCATTCTCTGATCCCACATAACTGACACATACGAAGGCGCAGGCTTATACACACGTACACACACCAACAGCCAAGTCGTTCATCATTGCTCACCCCTAGGCGCGGCGCATCTTCCCCGCTAAAACCTCATATCTAGACCTTCCATTCATCACACTGTCACCCTAATTCACTCCCAATAGAGCTGACTCTATCCCCCCTTCCCACCCCTCACCGACAACAGACAACTATCTTCAACGAATAGCTTGACACACGTTTTTCCGTATACAGTGTACTCAACGCGCATCCATTCTGAATTGCTGAAATGTTCGCTGTCATGCCCACACTGACTGATATTTTCCTCAGGGACCATGGCAAAAGTAATCCGCGTATTAGGTTGATGATTTAATCCTCTTATAGTATCATTTTTATTAGATGATGGTAAAGTACATTAACTGGATGGTCAAAACTTTAAATGATGGTAAAAACATAGACTATATCTGATAGTTGCGAGCCCTGATGACAATCGATGGAGCTGCTTGATTGATCAGAATCCATAATTGCAAAATATATATCATTTACGGTATTTTCTGAGTTACGAAAACTTAGTAGTTTTAAACTCAACAACTGTGATATTGACTCATTGCGATTTCAGAATATCATCTATTTACCACCAAAAACCCCGTATTTCATAAGCTATCTAGATTCGAACGTGCTCTAATCTGATTTTAAAAGCCGTAGTTCCGGACAATATTTCAATACAACAGGTTATTTATCTGCGCAATACAGTTAGTCATAAAATATCATTCATGTTCAAATCTGTGAATATACATGAACAATCTAACAGCGTAATAGGGTTATTATCATTTTAATAATTGATTGAATGAAATTACTTGTGTCGTGAGTTATTCTTCATAAGATGGAAGTTTATTATTTATTACAATAATCATTCAGATGCCTTTTGATCCTTATAATCTTCGTGTTTTGGGGTAACTGTAAGTGATTCTTGTGCTATTTAGGCTTATTCCATACGACGGGTCGGACCCAGACCGGACCGTATGAAAATGTATTGACTGATGAATTAATCATATGGGTGTAATCAGATGATTTCGGGTGAATATATCCATTAAGATCCTGTCCGATCCGGGCCCGGCCCGCACTGGTTGTTGTAAAGGAAGCCTACGTAGCACAAAAGTCACTGACAGTTACATCAAAAAAGAATATTAAATCGATTATTGGGAAAATTATTAGTTTTTGGATAATTTTTCAATGGAATATGAATAGCAGACTTGGAACCGCCTATTTCAACATTCGCGTCGTTATCGTTGAAAGCAATAAAACTAAATTTTCCTTCCTTTGATAGGGTTCTGTTGATGATATTCAATAATTGTCAAGTTTCCAGCACGAAAAATCTTTTCTAGCTGTGCTAATACAAAGTTTTTACAAACATTATTAATAATAATTTTAGAATAGGGAAAACTTTCAATTAGATTGAAGCTGGAAATTGAATCCAGCTTCCAACAATTCAATTTATTCAAAACAACGAAGCTCAAGCGATTATAAGAAGTGCTGGTTTAATCGTCTTATAGGATTGGGAAGCCCTCAAACAACGATTCTCAAATTGAATGCTCCGCTCAATGCAACAGCCCTATCTCTGCCACAGAGTAAAATAATTTACTGAAAATGAATCATCATCACAGTAGAATAGTGTATTTCAATTTCAGAGGTTCCATTTTTGAATTTAGCTTATTCTGACATCAACAATCTTCTAACGATCCTTGGAAGAAGAAAGAAGTACGCGAGATTAAAAAATAGATTGTGTGAAAGATAATTAGAAGAAGAGAAAGATGGAGAACAACACGGAGAAGAAAAGAGAAGGAAACTAAGAGAAAGAGTTTGCAATCGATCGTAGAAATTTTATCAAAAGCAAACCAGAGCTTCTCGTTGAATCGTTGAATTCCGAAGCAAACAGTTGAAAATTGAGAACATTCGAATGAAGTTTGTCCTGGAAGTTTGAATAATTTCTTGTTGTTTTACATGGTTTAAATTTTATTGGCACGAATACTTGTTAAATAGCTTGATGTTTCATGTATTTCATTACTGTTCATAACTATTTTTAGTATTCACTGGCTGCTGCTATTGGGACCTCTTCAAGCATGAAATCCGATTATTTCGCTGGTGCTTTATTCAATGAATCAGAACGCTTTTATCGGCTAAAATGGCGTTGATGCAGCCATTACTGGAGAGACCGAAGAGTTAAAACAATATTGATCACTGGCTCCCATCACAGTTTCCTTTCTTTATTTTTGCTGCTATTCTAAATGACATGGCCGTCATACACTGAATGGATTTGCCATAAATATTACATGATTCTCAGACTATACGATTGCTTGGATATCTCAATGAAAGGTTTTAGTCGAAGATTGAAATCGTTCACTTTCAATAAACGACAAAGCGCGATAATGGAAACATAATTTGCTATTTTGAACACTCTAGTCTAAACAATAGTTGAATTCAATTTTGAATCAGTCAACCATTGCCTGAATTATTAATTCATTCCTTAATTATCTACTTTTTCTCTCTATTAAACCATCTCCAACCAAGTAAAAACGAACCATACAGGGAGACAGAGAATAGAAATACTGGAAGTTGTCACAACCACATACTTATATGAATTGAGATGCTAGTTTCGGTTTTTACACAATTACCAATCCCTGGTAATCTTTGGTTCACTGGTTGATTACCCAGAGTTGAACAGAGATTAGATTGGTGTAATGATACAGTATGTTGATAAAAATACATGGTTGTGACAACTTGTAGTCTTTTAATTCCTTATGGACAACTACCAAGATCTTTTGACTTGATTAATTTGTGTAGGTCATATTTAAATGTGTATTTGTATTGGTGTCTATTTGTTTATATATGTGCATTTTGTCCATTATTGTTTTGTAGCTTTATGGCAAATAAATTTCATTTAATTTGATTGGAATCCATTGTTTTGGATCTAATCTCTGTCACAATATGCATTCTCATGTGGGTAAAAGTTTTTCATTTACTTTTGATATTTTAATTCAAATTTAAATCAATTTGCAGAATGTTTGTCTAATCATGTGCTGTAATTGTGAAGTGGGTTAATTTTCTTAATATAACACGTTGAATTTGAATAATTTCCGTGGCGAAGCGTGGTATACTTATTTGGTCATCGCCGGGTATATTTCCTATGGCGAATACCATAGAATAAGCCTGATAATCTCAAATTTTTGTGTCGTGGGACTGTGACAATATAACAGTATTGAATTTACTTTTGTTGATTTGTACCAGCGGTTTGAATACCAGATTGACTTCAGTTCGAGTGTTACTCAAGTCAAAGAGTGGCCGTAGTCGAGTAGTTGGACTATCACTGGTCTGATAAATTTATACTGGTTCGATCCCAGTTGAATGCAAGTTATTTTTCTCGGGCCATTCCCGTATCTTGTTGAGTCATCGGTCGCCCATAGAATAGTGATTTAATTCATCTCTCATTACGACCAACACCATTGCCCACGCACAAGCTCATGTGGGCAACACCCTCAAAAATTTGCAATATAAAGATCAGAAAAGATTTGATCATCTTCTTTTGTTGACGGAGAGATTTCTAGCTCAATCAAATGTTTCAATACTTCAAGGAGACTTATGTTTTTATATTTTCTCTCAGGTTCAAAATACCCTATGAGAATTGAAAATTTTGAGAATTTGAGGGAATTGAGAAATTGAGGATGAGAATTTTTTCATATTCGAGCATTCACAAAAATTTCAGTTACAAAAATTAATACAATCATTAACAAAGTTAATAAATTAATTCTCGCGCCATATTGATTCGCTGCCTATTGATTTCATGCGAAAGCCCCCTTCATTTATTAAATTGTGCACACCTGTTGTCTTGTAGCCAGGAAAAATATTTTGTTCAATTTATATCTTTCAACCAACAAACCACTATTTCAATCTTGAATTAATTGATTTAAAAAATCCTATTTATAGACGTCAAACTCTCAACTGATTTATAATGAATGTAATGTTATACTTCAATAGATTTTATTGTTACTAATTTATAATAAACATTTGTGTAAGTTGAAATTTTTTGCACAAGTGATCGATAAAGCTTATCTTCAAGCAAAATTCAAGTAATTTTCATTGAAACTTTCTATCATAAGAAATAATAATTATGCAAGCCGTGAATGGTGTACAGTGGATCCCTCTCCTCATGTAAAACGCAAAGATGAAGTTTGAACGGAGATTATAATTTTTGAACCAGTAATATCTAAATATATTCGAAAATTATAATCTTCAAGTATATTGAGTGTTTATGGGATAAATCATAATACATTCGTTAATCTTCTAGTTATTGTGGATTCTATGACAGGTAACATCTGTGTTACTCTTCATTGTATTAATCTCATCCAGTCTTCAGGTCCTGAAAGAAACATGTTCCCAGTTTCCTTACAACCACTCTTAATTAGTGGTCAACAGAGAATGCAGATTGAACTTCAGATTGGAAATGATAAAAGGGAGAAAAAAGTGAGTGTGATAGGTAGAAAAAAGGGAAGAAACTGGGTAAAATTATGAGAGTAAGAAGAAAAAGGAAAAGAAGGAGGAGAAGAAGAAGAAAAAGAAGAGAAGAAGAAGAAGAAGAAGAAGCAGAAGAAGAAGAAAAAGAAGAGGAAGAAGGAGAAAAAGAGGAAGAATAAGAAAATAGAAGCGAGGGAAGAAAGGAGAAAAAGAAAGGAAACTGAGAAGAAAGTGTGAGCAATGATAAGTAAAAATAATAGAAGAGAGGGTACAAAGAAAAATAAGAAAAAAGGAAAGTTGCGAGGAGAAGAAGAAGAAAAAGGAGGAGCAACAGCAGCTGAAGAAAAGCGTCGAGTAAATTTTATGAAAATTAAAAGGTAATAAGCAAGCTGATAAGCAATGTAATGATGCTTTGTCAACATGTCAAAATCATCTCTTTGTTGATAATCTCTGCTGATTTCAATAGAAAACGTGAAGTGCTTCTTAGCTGCTGGAACAATATTGCTGTCATTGTGATCCGTGCTGCCCGTGATACTGTGCTAAAGAGACAAAATTAATGATGAAAATTTGCATCAATTACAACTTGCTTCGCTTCGAACTCACCTTTATTGTCTTCGGTGGTGTGCTGACAAGAATAGTTGACGTTCACTGATACTTAAAAGTGTGATGGGTGAAGAGTTAGTTTTTGGAAATGGGTTTTCAAAGTTGAGTGTTTTAAAAGGGGACGGAAAAGAGTCGATAAGTTTTTTTATTGGGAGGAGATCTTTATTAGTGCAACAATGACGGAAAGTGGTTGTTATTTTTCAAATGGGGATTGTTGCTTCGGTTAGGCGCTGCGTTGCGAAGAGTACGTAGGTGCTGCGCTGCGACGATCAATAAGAAGAGAGCGTTGTGGTGGTGAGCTGCAGAATGCTACGGTTGCAGATTGCCTACTGAGGCACCCCTCACGACCTCATGAGGCTCACCGCACGCATGAGCAGCTCAACCCCGTCCATCCGCATAGCTCCGGTCCACTGCAGCCAGCGCGAATCCGAGCCAAAATTCCGGATACAGGTCAAAAGTTTAAACGGGAGTTGTGTGTGGCGTATTGCCCTAGCACGCGTTTTTGGGGCAACGTTTAGAATTTTGTGGGGGGTCGGCGGTCGTTATTGATCTTGAAAAGTTTGCGCTCACCTTATAGTTGTGGGGGAGGCGAGGAAGAAGTCCCGCCAGGAGATAACAATCAAAGTTAACAGCACTTCCAATTTTTTCTCATCTTACAAAAATGGGAAATTTTCAAAAAATTGGGAAAATGTTTGTCTACTCCAGAATCCCCTCCAAAATCGTTAAATTTCGAGCGCGAATAATACCTTCCATGTACTTACATTCAGGGGTCCTCATAAGGAATATCAATATGCAACTGAGGGCTACACTTACAAGTGCCATCGAATATAATGACAAAATTGAGGTTGTCTGTTCTTTTTAATTATTGTCATTTTCCAAGAATAAGTATTATTTTTTAAATTAGAAAATGCAATATCACTCCAGAAAACCTTTCAAGAACGAACCCTTCAAAACCCTTTGTGAAGCGAATGAATATGTAAGGACTATTATAATTGGATGTTTAGGGAGCGAAAAGCCCCAAAATATGGGAAATGGTCCCTTGAGGTTGAGAAGCAACATGAGTAACTTCATTCTCTGAGTGATATTGTCTCATTTTTCATTAATTGGTTCAACTTACAAACAATAAATTAAATTCATTTTTGACACCCCTAATGAAATTTTCATTGGAAATTATTAATTTTATCATTATCATATTTTATTCCTCTTATTTCAATGTATCACTTTATACATTAAATTTTTAATTGAAATGATAGTTAGATATATTGAATTCTCAATCAATGCTCAAAAAAGTTATATGCAATGTCGAATGAATGAATATCATTATGCGAAATGTCGAGAAAGCTTGAACTTACATCAAACACTAATAGAAGAGAGAGACGGAAGTCACGCCTCCAAATTTCACGTGCTTCTAATTAGCCAATGGGTTAAAAAGCCGCCATTTTACGGCTTGAACCAATCAGGAGACAGCTGAGCGCCCATCTGACGTTTACGAGCTGCTAGCTCCTGATTGGTCGAAATTGCAATATGGCTTCTGTTCAGCTCATCGGCCAATCAGACGGCTCTTTGAATTTTGCAGGCGTTCTATGACTTCAGCATTGCCACTTCCACGTTTCTTAATGCTTAGGGTTACTTTCAGCTTCCTCGGCAATCTTATTATACAATCTGATTCACAAATCTATTAATTCAGCTAATTCTAATTTCATAATCTATTGCAATGATAATTATAATAATAATCTATCATTCAAATCCTCAGAAATGAAACTTCCATATTTTGACCAAATTAATGTAAGCATATGATAACAAGTCAAGAACACTTTCATGAGCTGAAAGGAATGAGCTATCATTTCTTATGATGAGTCTACTTTTACAAACGTTAGAGGCGTCTTCATTTTATCATCCTTGAAATATTCGTTTTGCCTAAAAACAACATCTAATGACATGTTGTATTCTGATAGAGAATGATCTCTGTGGGAAAATATTTTCGTAGGAAACGTCAATACAAGTACTGTACGTATAAATTTGTATTGGTGTTCGTAACCAAAAATCGGGCTTTTTCAAATGCATGTTGATTTGCTAACAACTGTAGATCAAAAATACACAAGGTTGGAAAGTTAAGATGGACGTACATTGCAGGTGACACGGCGTGACGCGTCGGGGATGTTTGTATTCTCTGTCGTGGGTTGTATTCGTTTGAATGAAAGCTAACACATAGCAGGAAACACGACGCGAGGCGAGGCAACGACAGACGACGGGACGCAACGCTAGGGCGAGGAGAGACAAGTCAAAAACCGCCATTAAAAATGTCTCAATTATGAGAAATTACATTCTATTCTAGACCATATAAGCCTAATTTGAAATGAAGGAAAGTTGTAACTAAAATTATTGTATTATTTAAGAAATTGATTAAATATGGAGAGAGAAATACGGTGGTAGTATTCCCTCTTAACTGCTATTTCAACTTTTTTTTTGAGGGTGATTCCCACATGAGCTCTGAGCTTGTGCGTGGGTAATGAGAGTGGTGATGATGAGAGATGACGACTGTTTCAATGCAGTCGGGACCGACGGCTTTTCGTCTCCTCCGAAAGACGGGAGTGGCCGTTTCTGTCAAAATCCGTTCCGGCAACTGTATTCGATCTTGGAACCTTTGGATTATCAGACAGGCGCTCATCGCCCTTGGCTACGGACCACTCCACTTGCTTTCTATCATTACAAACAGATTGTTATTTTCGATTGGATATCAATTCTGTAGAAAGCATGATATTTTTATTAACGATTAAAAAATTACAGAATCTATTTTTATAATTTTAAACGATTCCTTGATGCAATCGGAAAATAATTGATCTAATAATTGTTTTTTGGGTGATTATTAACCAATGCAAACTGGAAATTACCATTTGGTAATGCGGTTTTAACAATTTTTAGAGGGTTAGACAAATCCGGAAGACCAAGGGGTTAACATACGCGGTTCAGACAAAAAGAGGTAAAGACGTTAATATGCGGTACAAACTTACTTGTCACATGGTGACGCGGCGGCGGTTCTACGATAACTGAGGGTTGAAGCTCTCTTCCACGCTGAGGTAGCTGCCGTTGTAGAGGTGAGGGGAAGAGAGGTACTAGGAAAGAGGAGTGGAATTACCTGCCTATCTATAATCGCGATAAACAGGCGAAAACAATGCTACTGTTCTAACCACAAACAATTAGTTCAAGATTGAATTTGAGGGGGCGGAATTATGAAACCAGATATTTTGGTGGCTCTTCCATTGGAGAATTTTGAAAATATTCTGAAAAAATCTTTCAATGGTCTTATATGAAATTCAATGTATGTAGAAAATCTTTATAAAAATCTATAGTTTCTTTTAAATTTTGAATATAATACCTTCAATAAGAAGAATATAAGTCTTCAATTAGAAAAATTCTGCTCACTCAAATCATCTGCCATCCTGAAAAATTCGACTTTACTAAAAACTAGATGTCTTGTATTCCCAAGTTGCTTCGTGTTTTTTCATGTCGAACAGATACAGCGTGACGCAAGGAGACAAGAGAAAACGTCGCGTTGCGCCGTGTTGCCTGTAATATGCGTCCACCCTCACGGCTCAAAATAAGAATGACTGGACTAGATCATTATTTTCGGTATTCTAATTTTTCATTTTTTTTTCTGTAAGGGTGACGCCAACCTGGTGAACTCTATGCTTATGCGTGGGTAAATGAGGGATGATGAGAGATTGGGCACCAAATCAGTTTAAATTTTATACTAAATAAGTTGAATTGGATTTATTTTTTGGGGGGAGCATAATTTGCGGGGGGCAATAAATTTTTAGATCCGGCACTGCAGAGGTCCCGAGTTCGATGCTCAGTCTGACGAAGTGGACCAACATACGTTATGCCGTCGGTCATTGTTGTCCAGAAAACAGTAATTAAAAACTCATCTCCCGTCATTATGCCTCCCATTCACCCACACACAAGCCTATAGCTCACGGGGGCATCATTCTCAGAAACAAAAAAGACGGATTGCCAATCGAGGCTCACCTCTCATAAGGTTGAGGGAGCCCAAAATATACGAATATTATACTCTATAATTAGAATGTGAGAGCGTAAAATCGAAAACTATGAACAGAAATACGCATCAAATGAGAATTTCATAACCTCTTTTTTTGCTGAGGGTGATGCCCACATGAGCTCAAGGCTTGTGCGTGGCTAATTAGAGGGGTGATGATGAGAGATGATTACTACTTTTCAGGCATTCGGGAGTGGCCGTTTTGTGGTCAAAATCCATTCTGTCAACTGGGATTGATCCCGGAACCTTTGGACTATTAGACCGGCGCTTATCACTCTCGGCTACGAACTGCTCCGATTCTTTTCATTCAAATTTTGTATCAATTTAAAATAAAAACCATAGTCGGAGATCTCTCAATACAAAGATTCAAAACAGATAAAATATAGATTAGAATTCATTTAATTTGTATAGAATACAAAAATAATTTTATTGATTTTATAGATAACAAATGTTGAAGATTCAAGAATTGTAATTACAAACCTGTAACGCTCACAATGGAGACCTGTTTAGCTCTTTTCAAATTCATAAATTTATAAAAAGTTATCCTATCAGATTTTGTATTTATGAATATCAGTATTATATCACAGAAGAGAAAATTCACGAATTGCAATATTGCTCAGTTGCATAATAATTATTAGCCTATATGAATAGAATTCAGGGAACAATAATTCTTCAAAACTCACTTGTCTAGTTGCAGGACATTTTTCTATTATTAATTGGCAGCACTGATTATTTTATCCGTAGTTATTCGCTGCGATTCGAAGACTGCTATTTACTAGTTGGCGTTACTTCACGTCACTCTAGTGCTGAATAGAGCTTCCGAGCCTTCCTTCAGTTCAGTTGACGTTCGTTCTCCAGAGTGGTGTTGAATAGTTCTGACGGGTGACGGTCCTTCACTTGTGATAGTTCGAACATTTTTTTATATCAACATTAACATTTTGCTAGAAACATTTTGCTAGAAACATTAAAATTGTTTCAATGAAAGTGATTGGACTTTCTACTTAATTTCGTTCTCAGTTTTATTCATTCTTCAATTGAAGAACTTGTCAAAAATCGATCACTGTCCTGTGCGTAGTCAACTGAAGTGATAATAAACAATTATCGGTGTGATTTTTCCACTCGTTTTTCGAGCTGAAATTCTTAGTTTGTTCGAATATCTACAATTTGTTGCTGTTCAGAAGAAATGAATAGCCAGGAACCCGTAAGTTCTAATTTTGTATTGATACGGAGCTTATTGACTCAACTAACAATAAGGATTCTGTGTTCAGAGAAGGAGAAGGACGTGGAAAAAGGAATGATCGAAAATAGAGCCTCATCTATGGATGCCAATGCAGATAGATGCGAGCTGCCAATGCTCGGGCCCATCACAAATACAGAATCGGTAAGCCAGAACAGATTATTTCAATTCAATTATCGTCCATCCGCACCACAGTGGAGTGATATCAAGCATTCCTCATCAGTTGATTCTTACTGGGACGATATTCCGCTCCATGAATATCTCGAGTTTATGAATAGATTCGATGATGAAGATGAAGACACAGCCTATGAGATTCAAGGAGGTAAATGTAAGCGAGTATTGTTCGGCATATTCATCCGCATTTTTTTCATCCTCGCTTTTATGGTGGGTGATCTTGGACTTGAAGACTTCGTCAGAGAGATGATGTTCTTCGAGAAAGACTCTACAGGACGTTCCACTTGGCATCCACTTGGCAAGCGAGAAGTGATAATCAACAAGCAGCCAAGATCGTGTTACAGCATCTATGCAAGTGACCTGGACCAGACTGTATCAACAGTCACTTCAATCTATGGAACTGCCATTGATATTCCGGAGACATTCTATCAGCATCCTGTCACCTTTGCCGGTCTGCCAGATTCTGGACCACATTTTGCGACTTCGGGAGACAATCACCGCAATTCGGAACCAGCTGATCATCCAACTCCACCTCCGAACGCCACCGTTGACTTTTATGCTCTGGCCACCACTGCTGCCATTGCTTTCATCATGCTCGGCATATTCTACGTTTACATGAAAATAGGTGAGGAAAATGCCGTATTCATATTATTTAAAATGTTCATCTTGTAATAGTCGATCATATTTTTTTTCTAACTTCCATGAACACTTAACTCTTTTGGTTACTGATGATATAACTCTTATTCCAACTTCTCTATAAGCCTACCTTGTTTCAACTATAGTTAATTTGTATGGAATCATTATTAATCGTGATTCATACAACTTTACATGATTCAACCATCTAATAACTTGTATGCTTGCTTATAATGATTCATTGATTGTAAATTCACGTAGGCCTAAACCTAAACTGTTTCATAATTTCAATAGCCTGAATGTGATGAATATTCTTATATTTATACTCTTTCTGTTCTGGCCAATTCAACGTTTTTCAACTTATGTTTTTCATGAATGCACGTAATATATTGATAAGCAGTTTTTGAAACTCTGTCATGGAAAATTCCATTTAAACGTAATATTCCTTATCCCTCAGTAATAATTGACTGTTCTGTTTGCCATGTTTTATCGAGCAAAAATAAAAATCTGTGTTAAAAAGCCGGAAACACACTTGGGAATAATTCGAGTACAAAAGTTGGTAGTTATCTTTATACGTTTCTAATTATTGAAATAGCATTTGTAGAGGCATCAACTAAGAAGCATGATTGTAAGAGTTTAATCATGATAATTGTGAAAATCAATTTCTAATATTTGAATCATTCAAAAATGAAAGTAAGTAAGAACACCTAACTAGCTTATGGTTGAGATGTCAATGTGCTAACCACACGTTACATCTTTTCTGGTTAATGATCATTCACCTCTGCTGATTCAGTCAAGTGGATGTGAAACTGGCAACCAGCTGGTAGGCCTAAGCACACATAGGGCTGTTGAGCAAACAAAAAAGAACATCTATACGTTTTTCTGTAGCTCTTCAAACCCGAATAGACAACAAATCATATTTAACATGTGTAGTCCTAATTTTTGGCTATGAATGTAATGTAATAATAATTACAGTATAATTAATGTTTTCTAGTATTATTATATCACTACTCAGATACAATAGTGAATCATAAACATTAGCGTATTTTTCAGAAGAGGGCATGTCACATTAAAACTCATCTCATTATGTAAATACAGTAATTACAATTATTCATTTATTATGCAAATATGATTCTTTCTTTAGAATCAGGTCTATTACATTATGAAATTCAGCTCAATATTCAAATCATACACATTCCAGCACTGCAGATTCTTTATTTACGACTTTGTTCGGTCAAAAAAACTGATCATGTGCTTCTGCTTACAACAGGAAATGGATTCCGTAATATTTCAGACAGGAAATTGAAATACTTTATTAATGGAACAATTTCTAATTGCGCGCCATCGTATCAGATTGGTCGAAAAATGTGGATGAGGCAGTGTGGCTGAATAGAGTGATAGAGAATTGATTAGCAATTACTGAACAGTTTCAAGCTTACACTTTGTGCTTGTCTGATAATTCATAGGCTAATTTCTTCTCCGTTTTTCGGAGGAGACGTTATGCCGTCTGTCCCATGTGCCTGAAGAGCCGTGATCTGCTCTTATCATCAATTCTCCCATTAATCATGCACAAGCCTGGAGCTCATGTGTGCATCACCCTCAAAAAAATTACCAATTCATAAAATTGTGCCGAGAAATACAGTGAACAAATGAATGATTAGGCAAGGGTTGATGATCTTCTTGTGAAATTGACTGTAACGATCTCTACAATAGCCAATTCTTGTACACCCAAATACTCGCATATGCAGTGTTAACTGCCTAAAAGGTTCTATAGATCTGTTTTTTGGTACTTTGTAATTTCATACTTGAGCAAAAATTAATGAAATATTCCACTTTAATGTAATAATTCCCATTTGCAACTAATGTAACTGCAGCTCAAAGACTTTATATGCAACAGTAATTTCTATAAAGATTTTATAATCATTCGTACAATAGGAATAGGGGGGAAATAACTCAATCTCAATCTATCGCTAAATTTTTGGAAGAGAGGCATACAAAAAAAATGTTGAGAAACTTATTCGACTCATTATAGGATATGTATGAAATTATCATTACTAGTACAAAAAATTACAAATAAATCAAGTTCATTATGCTAAAGCCTCACAAAAATATGCATGGAAACTTTAACTTGCAGAATGGCAATTCGACTTTTAAAAATGTCTACAATTTAAATTTTTGAATAACTGGGTATGACTCACTGCAGTCCATTTATCATTTATTATCAGCCAGACGCTCTTATTGATTTTATGAAATCAACGTTACACTCTTGACATTGCATAATCAACTGGCTATTCGAACAGAAATATCGTCGAATAAAAAACTCATTCTTTATCAAATAGTCATAAACAACTCACTATCCCAATATTTTTTGAGAATCGGAGAAAATTGTTTTTAGACATCCAGTGTCCTTTCTTCTTCGTTATTCTTTCTTCTTCTTCTTCTTCTTCTTCTTCTTTCTTCTTCTTCTTCTTCTTCTTCTTCTTCTTCTTCTTCTTCTTCTTCTTCTTCCGTCTTCTTCTCCTTCTTCTTTTTCTTCTTCTTTTTCTTCCTTCTCTTCTTCTTCCTCCTCTTCTTTCTCCTCTTCTTCCTCTCTCTCTCTTCTTCTCCTCTCTCCTTCTTCTTCCTCTTCTTCTTCCTCTCTTCTTCTTCTCTTCCTCTCTTATCCATCACTTTATGTTTTAATATTAGAATAATGATAAAATCGTCGTATTGGTATGCTTCATTAGGTATGCTCCTCATCACCCAACTATTGATAGTGGTGGAATACTACTACATTGTACATTATTTCTCGTCTCAAAGTTATTCCTCAGTCCCTCTATATAGAGCTGATGTAATGAGCGTGTGGCACTTACCTATCTCAATTATTTAGATTTCATGTACTGCGGGTTGCAGCCACAGCCCCGTCATCTTTATTTACAGATCTCGATGAGATAATCTATTGATAATGCGCTCAGCTGATAACAAGTGATTTCTTTTTATTAAGCGTATTAACTTTCATACTTAACGAAGCAATTAATTAAGCTTTTCACCACTTCGGTCTCAGGTGCTATTCCCGGTAGCTATCCCAATTTCATTAAAAATGCAGGAGCAATTTTTGTGGCATTATCATTTGTTATAACCCATGCAAAGCTTTCTCGATTCTTAAATAAGGAGAAGTGGAGGATGAGGACAAAAAGAAAAAGAAGAATAAGGAGGAGAAAGAGGAAGAGGAGAACATCAACAAGATGGTGAAGGATAAAGCTAGATTAGTGAATGGAGGAGAGTAAGATGAAGAATAAGAATAATAATGACGTAAAAGGAGAAGAACTTTGGAAGAGGATGAACTGGCTATAAAAGGTAGATAGATAGGTAGATGAAGAATTCATTGTTCCATTTGTACAAATCAATGCAAATGCAAGAATAACAATTCATTTCTTCGGTAATGTACAGTATTGAAAACTGAAATCAAATATAACATAATCTTAATTTCGATTGGATTAGCCGTAGCAGTCAGCCAGAGTTAAGTAGTCCCCACTATCTAATCTCAATTGAAGTGCCCAAAAATTTAATTTCTATTCTTCTTCCTTACCAATAAAAAAAAGGGAGAAAGGTAAAGATAATGAAAAAATATATTGTTACATAAAAGAATGATGAAGTTTAATATGACTCTTATTGTATTCTTGCATTTGACACATTTCATTGAATTTATTTTATTTCATTTGCCACAAAGATAATCAAATTGAGATATTCAACCAATTTATTGACGAACAATATAATATTATTAATATTGGATATTGGAGTGCCAATAGACCAATATCGAGATCCACCAATACACCGATTATTACTCATTGACCATTACTCATTACTCATTGACCAAAGATCGATCAAGTTTTCATGGATCATTAAAATCAGTTTTCGAATTGAGGAAGTAGTCTTGTATCCCCGCAATTGTATTTGGTGATAGTATTCCATGTATAGTAAGTTTCTAATTTAGTGATTTTTTGTTTGTATTTCAGGGCTGCAGATGTAGGAATGTGGAAGATTGCCTATTGATCTATTCATACAATTTGGCAGGAGAGCTAATTTTATCACCGTAAGGGTATTATGAAATAAGTATTATTTATAACATTGAAAAATTCATATTTTATATTATATAAGAAATTTTTTATATCATTACTTGAGAAGCATCTGTTCATAAAAGACTCTTGAATGATTATTTCCACCCATAGTTTATAAAACTGATAATTGTTTCTCTTCCAATTCTTTATTTCATTTAGTAATTATTTTATTTTTCTTAGTAATTATTTGAAAATATATTTTTCAGACCTTTTTTATTTTAACCGCTCATAATTTCCATAAAAGACCACAAATTCTTTTCAGAAAATGATATTGTCTCATTGTAGATTCAGATCATGTTCAACTGGACGTTTATACTATCAGCTTTAATAGCATTTTCTAACATTTTTCTAAATAATGATCCGACCAAAACGTGGTTAGATCTATTGTTTTAACAGGCAAAGATTCATATTTTTTGAAATATATATAAGCAGTCATTATTAATCCTCAATAATGGCCAGGGATTAATAAGCGACATTTCCAATTGATAATTTCATCGGACAACAAAAAATTTCTTACATTTCATATTCTATTATATAAAATTATTTTCTATACACTTATTAGTTCATGTACTGACAAATGAGAAACTATATCGATTTTTCGCAATGGTACATGAAAATATGAAATCAATCCCATTCCAATGGGATTGGAATCTTCATTGAACTGAACTGATTAAATGAGATCAGTATATTACAAATGATTCAGATAATCTGAGTATAATATCATATAATATTATCGATATTTTCCATTTGATTTCAATTATATTATCCCTATGAATATAGATTTATGAATATGAATTTTTATATACATATATAAATTTATTAATTCTTTTATTAACGTGATGTCTAAGCATGTTAAAGTGAGTTAGGATTGTATTAAATAAAATTAATTTTATCATCGATGAGATGCAGTTGACAGTGAGTCAGTCACGAGGCCTAAGTGCCTCTATTTCAATACAGTATTGCAAAACTGTGTAAACACAGACGTTCAGCGATGCTTTCATAGTCATTTCCGGAATGCTTGGCATATTTTTACATTACATTCTTCTTGCATTACATTCAATAATTGCTATTCAAATCTTCATTGTAATTACTTATTGATAATTATTAACTGGAAGGCATCACAATTATTGTAATACTCACATCGCGATGCTACTCGATACTCGACGACTCGGATAACAAACATGTGTTTTCAAATTATAACGTTCAGAGAATACGGTTGCTAGATCGTCTGAGCGCCATCATTTGAAAACACATGTTTGTTATCCGAGTCGCCGAATATTGAGTCGCTTCGCAATTGCAAGTGTGAGTAGTGCCTAAAGCTCAAGTTCCTCTTATCAAGTGATATATTTATTTGAAGGACCAAAAATGTAAAGTTATCACCATACCAACTTAATGACTTAATACCATCCTCACTTTTACCCTTGAAGACTAATTTTACCACTCTAGAAAAAATGTGACTTATAAGTTTTAGACAACTGTAGAAATTGCTAAATAATTCTTATTCTATCCAGATATTCGTATAGAAATATATTATTTTGTAATTCTTGGCAATACTTCTCTTATTTTTCGAAATTAGCATCTTATTGATTCTCTTGAGGGAGCCGATTTATTATTTATCACAAGACTGATAAATAAGAGATAAAATAGAGTTTGATTCTGAAATTTAGATGGAGTTTGAAATTTAATAAAGCGAATTATTGATTCTCTTGAGGTAGCAGATCCAATAATTAACAAAAGACTGATAAATCGAAGCTAAGATAGAGATTGATTTTTTAATTCAAATAAGAGGTTGTGTAAATGAGACTATCATAGACACGCTATGATAATTATTTTCGGGTGTCTCCCAAATATCACTGCCATAGCTCAATTTATCAGAATATTTTTGTCATATAAACACAAAATTAAAGAGTTTCGTGTTTCTTCTTTGAATTTTTCATCAATTGTTTAATTATTAGTTTATGGAAGTATGGAAATTCATATAATAGTATTGGGCATTAACAGATAATAGATTTTTTTAAAGTTTCATTTTTATATTTCTATTTCTAAAGTTACTATATTTATAGTTCCAGGTATATCTGAATCTTGTAAAAAAGAAAAGCAGAAACAAACTTTCATAGTTTAATGTAACCATTTTTTTGTTAGTTTCATACATAATATAATAATTAGAACACATACAACACTTTGTTATCAATATATCAGTTATACCGAGGAGGCATTTCCGAATAAATATATTATAGTATTAGCGTATAAGGAATCAATTTGCAATTTTATAAGAATTGATATTATGTTTGTAAAACAAAAAATAAAAAATGATAATAATTTTGTTCAATCACTTACCTTGAATCAAGGATCTAAGATTGATTTATTGGCTGGCCATTCAATCTGGATCCAGTAATTTAGCAATAAGAATTGAGATTTAATAGAGTAGAGTATGATTCAACTAAAATAACTGAAGCCTGAAATAGTAAATCTGAGTTCCTATTGCTGAATACCGTAGATCACATGATTGGCTAGACTTCTTTATTCAGAATCAGGAATGAGATTGATCTTTTACAAACTTTATTGAAAAAGATCAAACTTTTATTGAAATTTTACAAACGTGGAAGAGAGCTCGGACTGAGAGAAAGGACTGAAAAGAGTTCTGCCATTCACTGTAACGATATTTTTCAATTTTCCAGTCTTTTCTATACAGGCAAGTCTATGAAAATAATAATATTGAGCATGAACAGTTATTGAAAATGTTTAAAGTAGTAATTTTATTTCATGGTAGATTTGAAACTTATTAAAAAACAGAAACAAGGTTTCAAAGTTCTATGTTTAGGACGTTATTTTTCATCAAACAAGCGTAAAGGTCGAGCCTCCAAATTATGAGTTGATGTCTTTATAATGGCATGAGTAGTAAATGAACAGAGTGAATTGCTCAAAATTCAGTATTTTGATGAAAAAATTATGAGTGGTAATCAAATTTCAAAGTGCAACAATAATATTATTCTGACAATGCATAGAAAATCCAATCCATCCATCCAAAACCATCCATGCACTTCAAAATTAGGATCCACAACGATCCAATCTTTTTCAACAGTTCAAAGCAACTCGAAAGCGCTCCAGTCGAGTGAGTAATAATAATGTTATTCACAGTAAATATTGACTGCATGTCGTGAATTCTAATGTTGAATCAATAGTGTTAACTTCGCAGTTCGTTATGAATCCCAAAATTCAGAACCATATTATATTGTACGTCTCAATCAAATTACATTACCATTGATAGTTTTCAATTCATTCTAAACTTTTTCCGATAGGGTTGTGTTGTATTGGCTTTATATCATATTATTATCAATGAATTATGAAAGTTCTGGATTATGAAAATTAAATGATATGAAATTATTCACTGGCATCACATATCTTATAGTGATTATGAAATTGGTAAATCTAATTAAGAGTTTGCAACAATTCTACTTCATACGGTATCTATTGAAGCCTGGAAAATGTTGAACTCAGGCCACCAGTGAGAATTGTGATTCATGATGTGATTCTGATAATTCAGTGGTATGTTTGTTTTGAATCACCACATCACTAATACAAACGAAAAATTAATTGGATTTATGTGATTTGGATCAGTGGCCTCTTGAAATTTAATGACTTACATTTTAAAGACTGACTGTTCTGATTAATTTGATTTCGACAGTTTTATTTTATTATTCACTCACTATAAGTCACGTGACCATTTTGCAAAAACAAGTTAGCAGAAAATAAAAAGTGTTTTAATGCTTCTATCACTTTAAAATATGAATAAATCGATTTTGTTTATAGAGTTATCGATAGTTTTGTAGAAACATTGATAGCGTAGATTTTCGATTAAGAGGGAGGATTAAAGTATATTCTGGGGCCTGTTTCATAGGAATTTAAAAGTCTTTTAATACAGGAATAGGCAGACATTTGAGTTAAACATCATTGCATAGGCTACTATGCAATAAACTTGAAAGTGTGATGTGAGTTCGCATTCTTCCTGTATTAGGTTGCTTATAATTTCTATGAAAAAGGCCCCTAGTTTGAGAATGAATGACCGAAATAGAAAGTATCAAGTAGCATAAAGGAGTAATTTTGCAATTACTGAACTGTACTGCTACACTGTAGAGACACATAAACCCACCTTCGTTTTTCGTGAACATTTTTAATAGATATAAAATAATATATAAGCCGCTCGGGATAAACTTCCAGCAGGATCTCTTCAAGTGATGGTATAATTCGCTGCAGATTAATCAAGAGAAACTATGAAGTTTCTGTATATAATATTTACATTTCCTGAATTCCACAGTTTAGATTTTCGTGGACCCGGTGAACGTTGAAACTTCAATCGCAGAGTTGGAAACTCTTCCGAAAAAATAATACTCTAATTAGCATTCTTGGCAGTGAATTAATCAATAAATAATAGGCAGACGTGTTCAAGAAACCATTTTTCATTTAGTAGAACGTCAATAATCCAAACGTAGAGACTACGGACCGATGATGATAAGTTAATAGTCCAGATTCACGTCCGAGAAAATGAAAAAATGCCAAATGAGTAGTAACACGCTACAAATTGCATTTTTGGAACATCAATCAATACTTTCTCCGAACCCTGGCAACATATGGAGTGTATAATGTTATTAAACTTCCTTCTACACGGTACAGTACATATATTAATTTTTTTTAATTCGTCGGATACAGACACATGTTCATTGGATGCGCGCACAGACGCACCAACACGCTTGCCTGTCTCCATTTATTTCAAAAAAATAATGACTTCATCTATATATATATAAAAGTGAAATGGCACTTATTCATTCATCAGCAGAACTAAAAATCTACTGAACCAAATGTGTTTGAATTTGGCATGCATGTTCAGTTGGACCTTTAGACGCGCACTAGGAACGGATTTTGAAAACATCTCAAAGATACGCCCAATATTCGCGTTTTTCTAGCGATTTTGTGCTAGAACCTTGTGCAGTTGGACCTTTGGTCCTATTTCAGAGCCGCGTTGTATTTCAGAACCCTGTACCTCCTTCCAGGAAGACAAGGGTCAAACAAACTAAGACTATTTCGAACAAACAAGAATAAAATTGAACTTTTCATGTCATTTCACAAGATTTATTAACATTTTGAAGAATACATTAACTATTTAACTCGAAATACTCAATATTATACTCGTATTATATTGATACAGTATTATAATAATATAATAATAATGTATTACTCTCCTTGGATATTAATTTTTTTCTGCACTCATTACTATTTCTAAGTCAATTTTTTCGCATTGTTCTATAATATTTCATCTCAATACTGTATCGTATTAATACTTGTTTTATAGTATTACTATTATAACATACTCTTGTAATGGCTGCTGCTACGAAACATACGGGTTCAGCAGGATCGTACGTCATTAAACCTTCATCTTGGAAACATTTATTGATTGATTCGAAATGCTTCAAATCATGATACATATTTCATCATTAATATAATATTATTAGAAAAAGAATACAAATAAGTACCACAATTAATAAAGTATAATTTTGTGGATTATTGTCTTGGCACGCAATAACAACTATTTTTGTTGACAATATTTTTAAGAATATGATTGTTTTATTTAATATCGGAGAAACGTTAAGAGTTTGATATACGGTTGATAATAAGTTAGATTCAAATTTATTGTTATCGAAGTTATTAAAACAAAAATACTATAAAATTTTTCTCTAAAAATATCCTTCTATTTCATTCAATAGAAGGTAGAGTTGCTAATACAGTAATATACATGAGGCAATGGCATTGAATAATGATGATATTTAGTTGATAACTCTTCCAAATAAATTGGAAATTCCTGATGCTTCACTTTTTACCTGTGACTCAATATCAGATTCATGTATAGTATTAACATCAAGAAACAATGAATTCTACAATTTGATTGAAAAATGATTCATTTGGAGATCAACAAACACTGCATTCTATAATTTGAATAACAAATTATTCATTTGGAGATATATTAGAGCCTATAGAATTTGAATCTTCTTTTAACGGAAGGCGCGGTGCATACCGAGAAAACGCGTTTCATGTTCATATTATGTACACTGAAGGAATTTCTTTACATCAGTTTTTACGATGGATTCCGGCGAAGAAGATGTGATTCTGCTAAATAAGTATGAGAAACGGAAGTACTGGGTTCATCCCTTGATCAGGGATCGACAATACAACTGTTAGCGTATAACTCATCTCAATGGTGAACCTTGATAATTCTAAAGCTTTCTCAAGAATGTCAAAGCCACTTTTTGATCCAGAACCAGATAACTTTTTGATCCAATTAATAATAATTTTTTTTCAACTGCCACACTAGTTTGCAGTAAAATTTCAGCAATACTTTTCAAAAAGATATCAACGAGAATGTTGTCGAGAGATGGAGGAACTTGAAACCGAGTTTCAATTACGGTAAATCCAATTTTTGAGTTTCGATTAAACTCGGTGTGCACTGCTTTGGATTTCACTAAAACTGGAGTTTTACGTTTTATGAAACGCGTTTTCTCGGTGTGACTATTTACATGAAAGTCTGCATTTATTTAGTAAAAGAAAATACCTTTTTACATTTCAGGAATGATCTGAGTAGAATAAATAATTATATTTTTAATACTGTCTAACATAATTGAAAATTATTGATTATTGATATTATTCGACTCTCATAATTTAAGTATTCGATACTTTAATTACAGTTTAGGATTACGTGGTACTGCAGATAAATATTTGGTACTCCTATAATAAAATAAATAGGATAATAATGAGAGATTTATATAAGGAAAACGCTAACATAATAAAATTGTATTGATCATCACTGGAACTAGGCGACTTCCTAGTATTTGATAATGGAATAGAATTACTTCTATATTCAGAAAAGTGAATCGTATATCGTCTTATAAATATGTTGTCTACTCTGAAGATTATATTATATACTTGAAATAGAGTTTCCAATAGTTATAAATTAATATTCTCATACGTTAAGTATTGAAGCCTAATAATTAATCTAAAAACTAAGAATATAACAGACAATCTTACTAGCTGTTACTGGAGAATGATTTCAAATTCTTCATTCCTCGCTGGCAGGATACATCTAAATATTGTAACAAGCACTAAAAATTGGTTGTGATGAGATCTTCTTCATCGAGCTGCAAGAGAACAGAAAGAAATTATTTTAAAATTGTGTGTGGAATAGTAGTAATAAGACAATTTGATGAATTTATTAAGGTATGAATACACGTTGTCACTTACATGTCATTGAAATACCACGGCAAAAAAGTCGTACACTATGCATTACAAATACGCATACAAATATGTTTCGTGTATTCACACCTTAAATCTCAATGAAAATAATTGAAAAGTTTTTTTTCAGTTCCGGAAATGGTTTACAGATGTGAGAGGATTGTATATTAATTTCAAAAGCTTACTCATTATGGATGAGAAGAAAGAAGATATGTTTGGTGAGTCTATTTAGTTTGGAAGCTGGCTGAGTACAGTGTAAAATTGAACAAAATTGGAAAAACCTGTTTTAAGTTGAAAACTATACAATAGTTGTTGAGATAAACTTGAAACTTGTTGTTGAGATGAACTAAACTTGAGGACATGAAGCGTTAAAGTTTGAAAATGATTGATGTTCAAGCTGGCACCTTCAACGCGGTAACGCACAGAGAATTTTAGATTCTGAATGCGGAGTATTATGATCTTTCGATAACGCAGATGACACTAAGGATTCAAAATACACTCTTTTAGAGATTAAAATGTGAATGGCATAAGCGAAAAATTTTAAGCCTCATTCACATCTACCGACACGAAACGTGCCCAACATAGACCGCAAGGTATTCCATTCTTCAATGTGATTATTGAAGAATGACGTATTTACATCGGCAATCGATGCCATGTAAACGGAACGGTACCGACCGATGTAGATGTGAACTCTCCCATTCAAAATTACATTGATTTTCATTACCATTACCATTACCCAATTATTGCAATTCAAATTACATTGAAGAATACCATGTCGATCTATTACGGGCTCGTTAAGCGTCGTCAAAGTAGAAGATGTGAATAAAGTAGTCGAACGTACAATAAAAACCAAGTAACTTATATTACTATATCACGAAATAAAAGACCATAGGGAATAAATGAATAGATAAAGATCTTATGAGATAATAATCAATTGAATTTAATCAATATTGATAGTCTGCAGGGTGCTTTTCCACCTGAAAACCGTTCGAGTTCTTCGAGAACAATCAATGTACGGTTATCCGTTCTTAGATGGGATTTAAAATTGATTCGCCTAGAATTCAAAATACAGTATACGCTAATTCTTTTTTTATGTTTATGATAATTAGTATCAGAATATTAATTCTCTTCATTCAGCTTGAGGCGTGTTGTCTGCAGATCCACTTCCTCTGTAGCTCATAATCTTCATCAAAATTATCAAAGTACTTATCTAAGATTACTACAGACTTTCAACGACATGAGTCATGAACGGAAGGGAAATGTTTTGCGAGTAGCAATTGTAACGGATTTGAGTCATTTTTCGTTCCAATTGTTCCTGTGCAAACATTTACTATTCACTTCCAATTTCAACATATTCTGGATGTCTAGACAATATCCTTTCACAAATAAAGTACGAAAGCCAGTGGAATCTATAAAATTAGGCGAAATAACACTGATTCATTCATCGTATATTCATACGTTTAATTACTCATTTACTCATGTTCAGCAGAACTAAAAATCTACTAAACCATTACTAAACCTACTAAACTAAAGTAAGTTGATAAAGCTAGTTAATAAACTCAACTAAAGCCAATTATAGTACTGTATTTCAATAAAATGACACCTGCGATTGACGCATAAAATCTTTTTATATACATGCTGGCTCTTCTAGAAAAAAGTCCACATTACTGAGGAATGTGAAACATTTCATTTCCCAATCTTTTTCCAAATTTCTAATATAATTATAATTAACCTAAGAGAATGATAAGTGTCTACTGTCTGATGAGTGAATTATGAATGATAAAGTTGTGAGCGATAAGACAGTATTACTGTAATAAATGTATGGATTTCCACAGGAAAAACGAAATTTTTGTTTTCGCCTGTCCTCCAGGTCAATATTTATTCATGTAGCTCATCATAGATCACTTCAGTATACCGATTTATCGCTTCCAGAGGTTGTCTGTATATATTCACGTGTCTCTATAAAATATTCATATTCTTTGATGATTCAATTTTGCAAAGCTAAGCTTATCAATGGATAGATATGATTTGATTTGTTCTATAATGTATTAGCATTGAATAAATTTTATGTCACCCTTCTCTCTCAAGCTGTACCCCTGGTACAGAGTGTACCAGTGCACTAGTACCCCAGTACCTAGGTACCTAGGACCCTCGTAGTATCCTAGTACTCCTCCTTCTGTAGTACCATCATTCGCCAACTCAATTTGAGCGTGATTGAAAAAATAAATTAATAAATTTTCATTTCTCAAAACTCACACAATCATAATCAATATTGAAATGATTAATTAATCAAGGGTATAGCAAGTTTAAATATGAAGAAAATGACGTTATTCGCTCACCTCAATAGTCATTCATCTGCAAGGTATGGTAGAAGAATGTGATCATACATAAAATGATGGCGACGATTTCGCCAGCTACAATCAAAGACAGAAGATCGATGGTCCTGTCATGAGTGAGCCGTGGGCTGTCGTGCTCTGGCTCAGGAAACGCGTACGGGCACTGATTCTCGTTTTCATGACCTGGTGTTGTCAGATTTTCTTCCCCGGAAGAGGAACATGCCTGGAAGACATCACAGCTGATCGGGTCATCGCGGCCTACGTCCAATGAACACTGTCCATTGACATCCGAGGTGGAAGCTTCATCGCTATCTTCTGCCGTCAACTTCTTAGCAGGTGTGCTGTTGATCATCAACGAATTAAACACATGAAGAACGCGAATGAAATAGGGGAAAATCATTCGAAACGACGCAAAATGGTTGGGTGATTCAGAGATTGTGAGATCACTGTAGTCAGCCTCTACTTGAATTGATGTCTCCAGCTGAATTCCGTCATCGTTTAGCTGAACATCTTCCCACACAGACTCTCCAGCTTTAGATGAGCCGTCTTCACTATCCAACTCCAACATTTTGTGCTGAATTTTGAAATCAGACTGCGATTCCGTGGCAGTATTGAGAGTGGAACTTTGAATCTCAGCTGCAGAGAAAAACTCGGTTTCAAGATTTTCTGATTGAGTCATCGGGTCATCATGATCCTCAATTATGCCTACCTTGCACACAGGCTCAGTTGAGGGAATTTGATTGTGCTGCACCTCAACGGTTACACACAATTTGCAACGATTATCATCTTGTGCCACCATGTTAGTGGCCTCCTCTCCGCCTATACCGCGCGTCACTTGGATCTTCTCAACATCAACGTTCAAAGCGTCGTTTGTGATTGTTGATTCAGCCATCTTCTTCGGATAAAACTTGAAGATCTTGTTGGAGCGATCGAAGCACAGAATTGTGGATAAGAGCGAGTTGTCGGCTGCTAATCACCACCAACCAGTCACACGAACGTGATAAGAACTTTCGCTGAACTGGACACAAGCTCGAGCAATATGAAAAAAATTAATTAAGTATAGCAGTGATGCCAATTGATTTGAAAAATTTCCCAATCCATAATAATCAATCCGTCAACGAATAATTTGTTGTGTATCACATTTCAAATGAAATAACTTATTCTTTCATCTCTGATAATATTTTATGGATCGTTTTTAATAAAACGATTCATCGCTAACGGCTGACAAGTTTTCATAATTTCATTTATGTGAGGTGCGAATTCGATAATACATTATCACCATTTCCAATATCACCACACTCGATTCTTAAAATTTTATAATTTACGATGTTCCGATTCCAATAATTCGAATTTTCATATTACTTGTTATACAAAAATCAATAAGACCTGAAATTTATTAATTTTTTTTATTTATTGTTGAATTATTTTCATCAATACAAACGTCATTTCCTAGAATATTTCTTTAGGCGTTTTGACGTAGTTGAACAATCACAACATAGTTATTAGTCATTCAGCCGCCAAACTTTGAGAGTCATTATTCACATTTGCAGAATGAGAATTTTCAAATCTGGACCCAATTTGTGTTATTATTAATTAATTCCATCTACCAATAGCTTCTTATATTGATACACAATTTCTTTAACAGCATCTCAGCTCTTCACAAGTTACAAAAATAATATTTGAAATAATATATATTGAAATAAGCATACTGTCTGTTAAAAATTGTACTGTTTGTAAAAAATTAGAGTTTCAGAAGATTAGATAGCCCTAATTATTCATAATATTATTACAGTCACTTGAACTCAATTCGATAAATCCCTGCTCACCATTCAATACATCTTTTTGAATCATAGCCAATCCCCCAAAATAAACTTGATGTCCCCTCACATTTTTTTTCATGACTTCCTGAACGAGTGAGAGTGGGATTATTGACTATGGAATAAGCTGAATATTCTAGTGTAGTAACTGTAACTCAATAACTTAGTATGTCTTGCATCTTGTTACCCCATTACCCCTGCTGAATTTTTCCATTTCAAGTCACCATATACATTCTTTATCCTCTCACAAAGTAACTTTTGAAAGTAACTCCTAGCAGCCCAGTAACTTTGTCATCATAAGCATGAATTGGCGTAGTCGTTTTATTTTTTATATTGTATGTTATATTCCTGGGATGTCAATTATTCAAAAAATTTCATCGCAGTGATCTTCCGGATCACCACCAAAACTGTAAAATTTGGTTATTTTACATTTTTTCCAAGTTTGGTCAATTTTATACTTGAATCATCCATCCTTCATGAAAAACAATCATAATCATATGAAAAGTGAGTTTTTTGAAAAGTGAATTACCTTTCATTTGAGACCAAAATTGTTACTATAGGCCTAACAGTGTGCGAGATATGACTCTTCTTCATCAATGCAAAAGTTTTGCGAAATCTCGCGCGAAACGCGTTTTAAATCACTTGGGATGTCCTAGCATTCATGGTAGATTTGATGAATTTTGAAAGGCCATATCTCGCAAAATGTTAGGCCTACAATGACCATTTTGGTCTTAGATGATAGGTACTAGGTACTAGTTTAATCTACGTTTAAAATTAGTGTGATTGTTCTCAATAAGAAGTTATGCTTAAGGTTTGGAATTGACGAATCTTGGGAAACGTGCAAACCTCCGTCTTATAGCCTAAGCAACGCAAATAAGCGAGAATACCGGGTCAAAGTCCACTACTAGAAGACAAAATCGCTGTTTTTCTCTATTATAACAGTACTTTTTGAAGAAATTCGCGAATTTTTGGTTATGACGTCGAATATTCGTGGTATTCTGCTCCTGTAACGGTAGTTTGTGACGTAAGCAACGCGAATAAGCGAGAATCCCGGGTCAAAGTCCACTACTAGAAGACAAAATCGCTGTTTTTCTATTATAACGGTACTTTTTGAAGGAATTCGCGAATTTCTCGGTTATGACGTCAAATATTCGTGAGTTTCTGCTCCTGTAACGGTAGTTTGTGACGTAAGCAACGCGAATAAGCGAGAATCCCGGGTCAAAGTCCACTACTAGAAGACAAAATCGCTGTTTTTCTCTATTGTAACGGTACTTTTTGAAGGAATTCGCGAATTTCTCGGTTATGACGTCAAATATTCGTGAGTTTCTGCTCCTGTAACGGTAGTTTGTGACGTAAACAACGCGAATAAGCGAGAATCCCGGGTCAAAGTCCACTACTAGAAGACAAAATAGGTGTTTTTCTTGATTATAACGGTACTTTTTGAAGGAATTCGCGAATTTCTCGGTTATGACGTCAAATATTCGTGAGTTTCTGCTCCTGTAACGGTAGTTTGTGACGTAAGCAACGCGAATAAGCGAGAATCCCGGGTCAAAGTCCACTACTAGAAGACAAAATCGCTGTGTTTTTCTATTATAACGGTACTTTTTGAAGGAATTCGCGAATTTCTCGGTTATGACGTCAAATATTCGTGAGTTTCTGCTCCTGTAAAGGTAGTTTGTGACGTAAACAACGCGAATAAGCGAGAATCCCGGGTCAAAGTCCACTACTAGAAGACAAAATCGCTGTTTTTCTCTATTGTAACGGTACTTTTTGAAGGAATTCGCGAATTTCTCGGTTATGACGTCAAATATTCGTGAGTTTCTGCTCCTGTAACGGTAGTTTGTGACGTAAACAACGCGAATAAGTGAGAATCCCGGTTCAAAGTCCACTACTAGAAGACAAAATCGCTGTTTTTCTCTATTATAACGGTACTTTTTGAAGGAATTCGCGAATCTCTCGGTTATGACGTCAAATTTCCGTGAGTTTCTGCTCCTGTAACGGTAGTTTGTGACGTAAGCAACGCGAGTAAACGGGAATTTCGGGTCAAAGTCCACTACTAGAAGACAAAATCGCTGTGTTTCTCTATTATAACGGTACTTTTTGAAGGAATTCGCGAATTCTTGGTTATGACGTCAAATATTCGTGAGTTTTTCCTCCTGCAACGGTAGTTTGTGACGTAAACAACGCGAATAAGCGAGAATCCCGGGTCAAAGTCCACTACTAGAAGACAAAATCGCTGTGTTTCTCTATTATAACGGTACTTTTTGAAGAAATTCGCGAATTTTTGGTTATGACGTCAAATATTCGTGAGTTTCTGCTCCTGTAACGGTAGTTTGTGACGTAAGCAACGCGAATAAGCGAGAATCCCGGGTCAAAGTCCACTACTAGAAGACAAAATCGCTGTTTTTTCTATTGTAACTGTACTTTTTGAAGGAATTCGCAAATTTCTCGGTTATGACGTTAAATATTCGTGAGTTTCTGCTCCTGTAACGGTAGTTTGTGACGTAAACAACGCGAATAAGCGAGAATCCCGGGTCAAAGTCCACTACTAGAAGACAAAATCGCTGTTTTTCTCTATTGTAACGGTACTTTTTGAAGGAATTCGCGAATTTCTCGGTTATGACGTCAAATATTCGTGAGTTTCTGCTCCTGTAACGGTAGTTTGTGACGTAAGCAACGCGAATAAGCGAGAATCCCGGGTCAAAGTCCACTACTAGAAGACAAAATCGCTGTGTTTCTCTATTATAACGGTACTTTTTGAAGGAATTCGCGAATTCTTGGTTATGACGTCAAATATTCGTGAGTTTCTGCTCCTGTAACGGTAGTTTGTGACGTAAACAACGCGAATAAGCGAGAATCCCGGGTCAAAGTCCACTACTAGAAGACAAAATCGCTGTTTTTCTCTATTATAACAGTACGTTTTGAAGAAATTCGCGAATTTTTGGTTATGACGTCAAATATTCGTGGGTTTCTGCTACTGTAACAGTAGTTTGTGATGTAAGCAACGCGAATAAGCGAGGATCTCGGGTCAAAGTCCACTACTAGAAGACAAAACTGGTGTTTTTCTTGATTATAACGGTACTTTTTGAAGGAATTCGCGAATTTCTCGGTTATGACGTCAAATATTCGTGAGTTTCTGCTCCTGTAACGGTAGTTTGTGACGTAAGCAACGCGAATAAGCGAGAATCCCGGGTCAAAGTCCACTACTAGAAGACAAAATCGCTGTGTTTCTCTATTATAACGGTACTTTTTGAAGGAATTCGCGAATTCTTGGTTATGACGTCAAATATTCGGGAGTTTCTGCTCCTGTAACGGTAGTTTGTGACGTAGCCTATACGGGTTTTGCCGGTAATCAGGAAGGTACACTGGTAGGTATACAAAAGTGCCAATTCAAAAGAGCCAAAAACCACAAGTGCCAAAAGCCTTAAACGCCACTCAAATAAATTTCCAATTATAAAATATGCCAAAACTATATGTTTATTTTATATCAATTTTTACGTATAAACGAGAACGTATTTTTACGAGAAATCTACTTGTGTAATACTTTCTCTCTGATTTTTTGTTTGTCAATGGCTCAACAGCCCTATGTGGGCTTAGGCCTACCAGCTGGTTGCCAGTTTCACATCCACTTGACTGAATCAGCAGAGGTGAATGATCCTTAACCAGAAAAGATGTAACGTGTGGTTAGCACATTGACATCTCAACCATAAGCTAGTCTTCGCAACCCAGTGATGGGAACAAAGCACTGCTGGATAACATTGTGTTAAGCAGCTATATAGTGCAATGCAACAATTTAATATGCCTCCAAATAATAGGGAGTGACTGACTAGCCTTACTAACGATTACCCAGACTTCCAATGGAGAGAACTTTCTCTATGCTATCACCTTCTAAAAGGCGAGTTACCTCTACTACTGCTTCTGAAACATTGAAGTGTTTGTTAGATGTAGGCCTACATGTTGCGTTGAAGGTTTAAAATAAATTCAACAAATTTTACCGTAAGATGAATGCCAACCTCCTCTGTAACTAGATCATTAATTGATAAAATAATTATAGGGCTCATCTCCCCACTGTTCATTGTCATGTCCAGTTTACGAAGCAATAAGTATAGTATTATCACAATTGGAATTCATCGAGCAGCAATTAGGATATCTGTTTGTGGAATCCTTTTCTAATATTATGGTGATACTATAATAATCTACTACTTATAAGTATTCATTTTTAATAAGACTTCTTTGTTCTTTGTAAAAAACAGGCATGTAGTTTCATATCCAGAAAAATAGTGCTGAATTCCTGCCGTTGAATGCCGCAAAGAAGAACAGTCTACCTCCAAAAACAAAAAAGTTATTTAACTTGAAAGTTTTTTGCCAGCCCCACCCAAAGCGTCAAAAATGAAATGTAATAACATGGAATTGAAGAACTTTTTTCGCGCTGTTCAAAGGTGTGTATATTTGTCCATTTTCTCCCAATACAACGGAGGTCCAAGAAGAGGATCAAGGTAAGATTTAATCACAACCAATACAGGAGACAGAAGGGGTGTTGCAGGGAGATTCGTTAAGTCCTCTTTTATTTGCTCTGTATACATATCACATATGGAATCATTTTTTAGGCAGAGAGAATACAGCGGGCTGCGACTTGATAAGGATAACAATATCTTGATGCTGCAATACGCCGATGAAATAGTAATTTTTGCGGACAGTATCCCAGATATTAGAAATAAGTTTCGATGTTTGTACAAATTTAGTGAATCACTGAGTCTGAAAATTGATTATAATAAGACAAAAGTATTGCCATTCCACAGAGGCCGACTAAATGTTGAGGCTTCAAATGCCGACTAGGAGTGTTGCATGTGAGGGAGGTATAATAGATTTTTGTAAGGAATATAATTACCTTGGAGTGGAATATAGGTTATTATCTGTGATAAAATCGTAATCCATTTGAAATTTGTAAGACTTTTTTAATAAAAGAATGTGGATGAATAATGATAATATAAAAATTTCAAATTTGTGAATAAGTAGAAAGTATAAAGATACAATATAGAAGTTTCAATAAAAGAAAGATGATGTGATAGCTGAAATGAATTCTGTGATTAGATCTTGCTAATAATTATCAAATTTGCGTCGTTATCTATTACTAAAACGATAAAACCACAGATAAGACTTGTATTATCTGCGCTAATCCGTAAACAATCAGACTGAGTCACCAAAGCTTCTAATTTTTGTCACCCAGAGCACTTGAATCACTAACGTAGTTCTGGTCTCGGACTCGGTCCCTATCGGAATCGAGGCACTCTAGATGTTTAGTTACGAAGCAAGTCGAAGATATTGCTCTCTATCACACTTGGTACGATTCGAGGAATAGGGAATATTCGTCTTTTTGGGGTAAAATCTTCCGAACAAACGAGCATTGGTTAATTGTATTTAGGCTGAGATAATGTTGACCATTCTTTATAATCCAAGTAAACCTTTGTGTATGTACAGTGTCTAATTCATTAATAAAAGTGCGAATGTAAATTACTTCGACTCGATTGATGTAGGCTCAACTGTTGAAAAGTGTGTTATCGCATATTTATTGTTTTTGTTGTTTTCATGGAGGATCAATAACTTGAATGCTCAGTTCACAATTCTCTATGAACGTTTCAAGATACATTTATTTAACGTTTGAAACTATGGTATTCTTTTCCACTTAAAGGTTATTGCAAACAGTCAACATTTTCATTTTCAATTGTCTGATTCAGTACCCATCTACCGACACTTCATTCGTAGGTTCCTAATCCATTTATTATTCGTGGCCAAGTGATTGTTTATCAGAAATGCTATCAAACTATCATTGGTGATATACTTATTCAGGTGAACGATATTTTCTGCTGCATTTCGACATTTTATTTTTTTGAATTGTCCAATTCTCGTGTAGTATAACAGAGGACTGTTCCAATCCGGAGTTCTGAAAGCTAACCATAGGCTAGCAATACTAACTGTACTATGAAGTTGAGGGATCGAATGTTATTGTTTAACAGTGTCAAAAATAGTGATTACTGCGACAAAATGGCACTATAATCAAGGAATTGTTCCACCAGGTGAGAACTATGTTTCTATTATCAGTCACATTGCTGAATTGTAACTTGGTAAGGTTATATTCACAAGCAGTTTGCTTTACACAAATAACTTTGCTACTTGATTGAATACTGTATTATTTTTGAAATATTGGTTATAATATGAAACAGAGAGCTATTTGGAAATACTTTTTTGTAAAGTTAACAGTTTAGTAAAAGTTAAATTTGTTTTCAATTCGGTGATTTTAATTCAGATCTGTCAATAAGTTATACCAATAAAGAACTAATCAATAAATCATGTATTTTGTTGAAAGGCGTAGAGCTTGCGCAGGACATGCAAGTTGATGATAACTAGCGAAGAGTAAGGTTTGATGCTAAACTTAACTGTACTTGCATTCAAGTTAAGATTTACACTGAACATTTTACAAGATATATAGTGTGTAAGCACTATGGTATATCTCAATCTGCATGGTTGCAAGAACTGTATTAGTTTTATGCAAGTAGCCTAAGAGGTTTACGCGGGAAAGTAACAAATGTGTGCAAGTCCGGGTTACAAGTTAAACTTCCGTGCATTTTAGTGTTTACATTTGCAAGTTGGATGCAAGTAAGACATGCACAAGCGCTACATGATGAGTAAACGCCCCATTATTTGTATAATTATGATAACTGTGTATAATATGCCCATTATTCTTATAATTACGATAATTGTATTCTTAGTTTGTTTGTCAATGGCTCAACAGCCCTATGTGGACTTAGGCCTACCAGCTGGTTGCCAGTTTCACATCCACTTGACTGAATCAGCAGAGGTGAATGATCATTATATTATATGATCATGTATTCTTAGTATCAATCCAAATTACAAGAAGCTGGAAATTAAGCTCTATTATTACACATCCCTTTACACAAGTTAAACTACACTTAATTATTAATTACACTTATTATTATTATTAATGTGTATTAATAAATAAGTGTAATTAATAATTACTTATAATTATTCTCTATTACACTTAATTATCATTAAAGTATTAAATAATAATTACACTTTATTACACAGCCTCTATTTAGATTCTATTATAATTGTTTATAATATCTCAATTATTCGTTATGCTCTTATTACCTTCTGAGACCAGTAGTTAACTGTGGAACAACTAGTAAGTAATTGGAGAATTCATAGCTGAGCTGCATTTCAACAATTTATTCCAAGAATCACTTTAAGATTGCCTACCGAGTTTCTGGAGAGTATCACTAGTCCAGAATGCTATAAAGGTAGTTTTTATTGGTTAACTTACTGTTTGGATTTTTAAATTGAAACAAAAGTTATTGCTACATTCTAAACAAGTTTTATTACTTACATGACGCATGTTATTATGATACATCTAATATTTCTCATTTCATTCTAATTGTATACTTTATATTTTCAATTTATTTTTCAATTATTTTGCGAACTCAGCCCTTTTAAAGACTGAAATATTTAGATGATGTTGTTTATTAGGTGGTGCAGTCATGGGATTCTGCCCTGAAGAAGGTTGAATTTGTCCGGAAGTTTATTCAGTTGGAAACGTTTTATGAAAACAATTAAATTCAATTTATTTATTCCAAATGAAATAGCACTATAAACTTACAGAATAAAATAATTACAATAATGAAATAATGGGCTATTGATCGATGCACGGGAAAAGAGCTCATAATCCAGAAGACTTATGCCCTACCTTACATAAAATAAGAGAGCTTAAAATTAAGAGAACAAATAGAACACTAATAGGTTACCTGTGTCTATGTCTTGTTCATGTTGGCTCACTGCTAACCATAATGACTGTCTCATGTTAACATGCTAATTGTTGAATTTATAGCTTGAATAACTAAATAAAACCAGATTCCTTGATTCCACTTCAAACATCAATAATGAAATTAGCATATGAACTAGCAAATATCGCATTGGAAACCATTCAGTTATTTTTAACGCACAGTAATATTCTAAAACAATTCTAAAGCTATTACTATATTTTTATCTTCCATTAACTTCTGGAATTTATTTTTTCAATTTAGTCCAGTCTTGTTGAAGTGTTTATAGTATTATATATTTATTTTTTAATTGTTTCATCTAGATTAGAATGAGCTGGAAGAAAAAAGAGCGTCGCATTGAAATCAG
The DNA here is from genome assembly GCA_017141395.1 of Laodelphax striatellus. Lineage (NCBI taxonomy): Eukaryota > Metazoa > Arthropoda > Insecta > Hemiptera > Delphacidae > Laodelphax > Laodelphax striatellus. The sequence goes on from CM029544.1 coordinate 26,565,420, forward strand.
AGACGCAACAGGTTCAAAAGTAAATCCACCTTCACCAAGTGAGGACGAAGAAAAAGATTTTGTGAGTATTCACTTATGAATTGTTGTTATTTTTATCGCCAACTGGTAATAAAAATCCAGATAGCCTAGACATTTTTCATAAAATGTTGATGAAATATAATAACAGCACTAAGTAATCTTCTAGATGACACGATATAAAAGAAATATAATTATTTTGAAGTTATTGAAAAAATTGTGTAATAAATCAAGTATCATGTAGAGTGTAAGTTTTAAAGTTGATGGTTTAAAAGTTGATAAGTTCAAATTTACTACTAGTTTTATGCCATAAAATTCTATAATATGTTCTCAATCTCAAGTCTGGGAACGTGCTAATTTATTCTTTCAAGTTAACCTTAGTATTTTCCAATAGTTAAACTTATATCTTTGATGCTTTTTCACTTAAAAGTAAAAAAGCATCAACAAAAGTCAACCGTGAACGGTTGGTATAAATACCAACCGATCACGGTCTAAATTTTTTCTAAAAACTGATAATCTTTGAATGGATCTGAACATTTAATCTTGAGACATAAAATCCTTGGGACTTTGTTCTGTACGGTATATTTGTAACTTTTTTTACTTCTAGATCCAGATCATTATTTTGGTCCTATTCAATATTGTTCATTGCTTGTTGCAGGAAAAATCTTATAAAGATAATTTTTCAAATTGCGAAGAAAAAACTATCACTGATCTGGATTCGCCATCTGGAACTCAAGTGGTGAGTTCTATTTATGCTCAATTTCACCTATTGTCTTGAGAGCTCACTTCAGGGGCGGCTGGTGGGTGGAACTGCAGCACCCCCAGCGAAAATTAATTCAGCAACTGAAAATTGAAACTTGAAGGAACGTCCAACAGGCTTACACCCAAAACGGTCCCTTTCCCAATTTATAGAAGCTGTCCAGCCAGATCTAGGTTATGTTACATATCTCACAGAGACTTTTACATAATAACTGGATGAAAATTCGAATACTTGTGTATATGCTCTATATCTCTGTATAGAATTTACATTTTTTCCTTGATCCAAAGTAAGAATAACGATTCTCAAGGTAAAAGAATAGTGAGGTACAAGAATAGTGATTTTTAATGGAAAAAACATTACATGTAATTGAGAATAGTGAATTGAAATTGAAAAATCATCAAATGTAAATAAGAAGATACCAATTGAAAATGATAAAATAGTCCACTTCATATTTATTGTGAAATATTGGTGCTCAAAACTCAAATTGTTATGGGTTTTGGCAAAAACTCTTAATATTTCTTTTCAACAATCAATTCGGCAATCTTGAATCTTATTTAGGGCCTTAAACTCTGTTCATGAAGAAACATTCTAACAAGATATAAAATATTTTATTGTATTTAATGAATTATACAGTATGGAAAAATATGTGACAGTAGTTTAATTAATCTAAAGATTTGTTGTATTTTCATTCTGAAGTACATTACAGTTTCATTAAAATCATTCAAATTGACAATTCATCTGCATCTGGTGTTTTCTCAAATACAAATGACTATTCTAAATTTCAATTTATGCTTTCTCAAATACAATTGGAAAAGGTGTGATATCATTTTCAATTGTTTCTAATCTCATTATTTTCAGTCCAGCAACTGAACGACCTTCCATATTTTGTTTAATTTGTTTTATTTTTTCTTACTTGTACTGTAAGTGAAGATTTATTTGAATTGATGGCCATTAACTTTGATTTTCTGGTAACTTTCCAGGTCGGTGTGCAGGAAGGCGATGTGACATACATTAAAGTTAACCCTGATCCTCTTAGCATGCTAGAGGTTATTGATAATAGCGAAAATAGTACTACTAATCCATTGACTGCAGTAACCGATAACGCGATGAACGGAACTAGCCACGTTATGACCTCTAATGGCACCGATACTAACAGTGATCAGAATGCAGTGGCCGCTGCTAATAGATGCGAGGTACGTTATTCAAACCATAGAAATAATAATTCATTAACTTATTTTCTTCAAATCTATGCACAACGATTTATGACCACAGTTTAGAAATAACCAAAACTTCATCCACAGTCCGTTATATCGTATCGTATCTTTCCTGGTGTATTTTCTGTGTATCCTTCCTCTTGGTGTATCTTCCCTGTCAGAATGAGACAACTTGCCGCAGGACCAGCTCATACAAGGACTGATTCCCCCGGCATTTCATTTATTATCACTTTTCAGGGATATTTAGATGCAGCTAACGATTCGACATGATATATTCATTAATTTTTAATTCACTAATCAAATAATTTATTGAAAAAACACAACTAATGTTAATCGGTAATCTGGGGAGGAGGATGGTGATGATGATGATGAGATATGAATGGCCCTACTAGTCCAGTCATAATAAACATTCATGTGTTTGCAAAATTTATTGTAGAACTGAATTTTAAGTAATATGTTGATTGGACGCATAAAAGTAGTCTGCATTTGATTTTGCACCAAAAGATACCTTGTGCTCATCTAAAAATCTTTATTGAATAAAATTAGAAGATCGAATGTGAAATAATATCAAGTTATGTGATCAGTTGGATGTTAGATATAGAAAGACTCTCACAAGGGAAACTTTTTTAGACAAAAGACCGAATATCATGTCAAGTATTTAACTAATTATAAAATTTGTTTAAAGAATGGTAATATATCTAATAAATAACTAATAAATTGATAACTAATTAGTGAATTAAAAATTAATTTATACATCATGTTGAATTGTTAGCTGCATCTAGATATCCCTGAAAAGTGATAACAAATGAAATGCTGGAGGAATCAGTCCTTGTATGAGCTAAGTTATCAAGATCTAAAGTCTTCATCCTACTTGAACTGTTGATTAAATACAGCAATATTTGAGTATCTAGTTACTTCTTGTACGCTGAAGATGGGGCTCATCGCCTCGAAACGTGTCCGACAAGCCAAACTGTGAGTGCTGTTATAGATGTGAAGGTTTATTACATTCAAATTTGCTATTATTATTATTTGTTGGATTGGTTCCTGTTGGTGATATATATGGTGGTTAAATTCAATTGGATTTTCGTGCAAGTGGATGTTGGACTTTATGAAGGCATAAATAAGTAAAACAGATTATATCATTGCTTCAATTCAATGCAAAAAAATTAATGGAAATAGATGAGCAAAATTATTATATTCGATTCAGGAACCTTTGGATTATCAGACCAGCGCTTATCGCCTTTGACTACGGACCACTCCATGTAAATAACCACTTCTTATAAATTGAAGATTTTCGATTTGGTTTTCAGGAGAATGTTTTAATGGTAAGTGTGGAACCCGAGGCTGTTAGCTTGCTGGAAATAGGCACTCCTGGTACCACCACCACCCAGCACAGCTCTTCCAACTCAGGTGCCGGACAAGACACCATGCCAATCTACCAGCATCAGCAGCAGCAGCAACAGCATCATCACCCACAGCATCATCACCACAATCATCATCACCTGCAGCCGATGGCCCCCGATAATCTGCAGACGATGACAACCATGCAGCCCATGGAACATCACATTGGCAACGGCGATCCTGTCGTACACATGGAGATGCATCATCAGGCCCAGCCGCAAATGCATCCGGCTGATGACCAGGCAGCTGTCAATCAGGTAAACAAAGTGTCTCTTGCTCCCAATTATATCAACTCCGAGTATCGGGTCGCATGAGTTGGCTGTATGTGAACTCACTATATTATCTATTAACTTTATTATCTAACAAGTTAACTTGATGATATCACGTCGGTAATCGTTGAGGGTTTACTTTGAAAAAATTTAAATTGATTACAATAATTACAAAAATTTATTGATTTTTTCAATTAATTTTGTATTTGAACCTGTATCAACGATATTCAGAAGGCATCCATCAATAACATGTAGTGGATAAGGCAGTGTTATTTTAACTGCTCTAATACTAGCAGATTAACAGCATTTCATTGATGCCAATCTTGAGTTAAATATGTGAAAAGTGTCTGATATATTGTAATTATCTATTAATGACAGTGTTGATAATTAATCATTACAATTAATAACAGTGATGATAATTAACAATTGTTGTGATTTACAGGAGGGAATGATGCGGCCCGACGCCACTTGGATGATGTCCGACGGTCGCACTTACAGCTGCACTTCGTGTGAGGAAACCTATCCTTCTCTTGAACAGCTTAAACAGCACATGACCAAACATCTAGCTGAGAATCCATACATTTCAAAGTATTTCGACACAACCGTCTACGATGGCACTGAATTCATGCGTGGCGGTGCCAACACGGGTAAACCCAACGAGTGTACTATATGTATGGAGTCTTTCTCGAAGCCAGCTGCTTATCGTCAGCACATGAGGCTTCATGCCGGCGAAAAGCCTTTCAATTGCAAAGAATGTGGTAAATCCTATGCTGAAATATCCTATTTGAAAAGGCATATTTTGAGTCACGCCAGTGAAAACCAGAATTTTTGTTCAATCTGCAACACAAAGTTTGCAGATGTAGCGTCGCTCCGTGAGCATGTACAATCACATGCCTCAGGAGGTGCTAAACCCCACAGCTGTATGGTTTGCGGTAAACTTTACACTCGTTTAACTATTTTGAAACGCCATATAATGTCCCATTTCGAAGATTCGAATACTATCAATTGCTTAGATAAAATAGAAGACTTGTTGGATACCAACAATGGTGCATTGAAAAACGCGCGCGCCAACTCTAAACGTGGCTCAGCATCAATGTCCTCGAAACGACATGTCTGCTCGACATGCTCGAAAGGCTTCAATAGCCTGGGCAACTTGCACCGGCATTATAGGGTTCACACAGGAGAGAAACCGTACTCTTGTGAGACTTGCAACCATTCCTTCTCTCAAATAAGCCACTTGAGACAACACTACCAGGTGCACAGTGGCGAGAAGCACATATGTCCTGTGTGTAATGTGGCCATCAGCAATGACCGCAATTTCAAAAGGCACCTCAAGCTACACACTGGTGATCGGCCATTCAAATGCGACACATGTCCAGCAACATTCACCCAGCAGGGCCATCTCAAAAAGCACGCAAAGGTTCATGAAACTGACTCGTACATGTGTGGCCAATGCGACATACGCTTTCCTGATCTCTTGCGTTACAGAGAGCATGTGAGAACACATGCTGGCGATCGGCCTTACGCCTGCTCTCTCTGTGATTCGAAATATTCCGACATTGATCTTCTCAAAAAGCATATTGATACACACGATGAGTTGAAAATCAACAATAAGGCGATCAATTCAATGTCGGCTGCAGTTGCGGCTGCTGCTGCCACTCACCGCACCGTGGCACCGCACCCCAACCCCGCACCCGCCGCCGCATCCACCCAAACCCAAACCCACACCATGCCATTGCCTGTTCACAACCAGAAATTCTTCCCGAGGTCTAAGAGCAGCAGTCATCTGGTCAACAACCGCGTCAGCACCACTGTCAAGAAAAAGCTCACTTGCGAGGTCGGCACTCAGAGCGATCTCATTGACACTGCTACTTGAGCACACCGCAACCGCACCTCGTCTTAGTTGCCACCTCTTTCTCTCTCATTTTTATGTAAAGAATTTACACAAATTCTTCTCCACTATCCTTTTCTGCTTGATTTCTATTTATTCGTATTCTGCTAATTGTATGGGCCTACCGTGAATTAAAGCTATCACATAATACTAAAACTAAAAACATCCCACTTTCAAACATCACGAACGATATTTTGAATTTGCAATTTATAATTGGAATGTGGTGAGTTTTTGACTCATTTGTAGGCTACCTATCGTTTTCAAACTCAGTTAATTATTGCTTCTTAAACAGGCATTTATTTGATAGAACTACTTCTGATCGCTCACAATATCTTATTCGTTAATTAATTTGAAATTGATTAATAAGTTGTAATAATCCGCAGACAATAATGTTTGTGTGCAATCTAGACAAATGTCTTGTAATAATTATTTTTATTCCTGCATATTCATTTGATAGTTCAACAATTTCAAAAACGAAACAGTTGTTTACTATTATGTTTGATTATATTTCCTTTGCTAAGGCATAACTATTGTTAGACAGTTATGACTCACTTCACCCAATTATGCGCAGGTGTCCTCCAATACATGTAGAAATCCTTATCAAGTGAACTTTTTTTAAACAATGAGTATTTTCCCCAGAATTATACAAAGGGAAACCCTTTCATATTTCCTTCCCAAACTAGCCTATTGATACCATATTTAAAAGAGCCAACTCATAGTTTCATCTTGTGTAATAAAATTATAGGCTACTTGGAAACTCATGTTCTGATTCAGCTTTTTAATAATTTCTTTCCAGATGAAACATAATAGTAAAACGTATTTGGGATGAAAACATGTTTTCTGCCAAAATTGATAAATTTCCGTCTCCTATACAATGTGGTTTCGTGAAACTGGGAAATAGTTGGTGCATATAGCAACCAAACAACATCAACGGTCAAACATGAATTTTTGCAGACTTATTTTCCATTTATTTTAGAGGGCATTCTCTTTAGGACGCACAGTTACTCACAAACATGATACTCTAAAAACGATTAGGAAAAGATTCATTCTAATGAATCAACTGAAACGACAAAATATAGATATTAAATGAAAAATTCGTTTTTGAAAGAAAAGACTTTGTTGAACGCCAAAGGTGTCTACTTGAAAATGCTGTATTTAGACTAATTCTTTTTTCTCTGGAAATACTTCTACAATAAGTATGTTAAAATGAGATATGATTCATCACTCTTGAATACTATGCACAAAAATTTGTTGTAATATTTCAAGTTACCATTCTGTTTGTTTACTGTTTGTAAACAACAAATTGTTGTCGAACTACAAGTTTTATGTTTGTTTAATATTCAGTGCTACTGTATTAATAATTGCAAGTTATTAGTACTGCGTAATAAATCACACGCACAGATGATCTGTTGAGAATTTGGCAGTTGAACTAAATCAAAAGAAACTAGTATGATGATCGATTTTGGAATTTTCTTTCGAAATTTGCTCAAACGTGCAATATAAGCTTTTTCTAAAATACGGAATGCTATAATTCAGATTATTAATTATATGTATTTTATTTTTTGTTTTGGCTTCTCTCATATTTTATGTGTGTTTCATTGTTACAAATTCATATTTATATCGTATTATGTTTAAGGTTATGATCTATGTTATGGAATTTATTTGCAAAACTATTATCTTATCTGTTTGCTTACTTAGTATGGCAATTGAATGGAACGTATCGTACAAGTAAAGATACTCTAGTGATTGCTTTGAGCAATTGAGAGCTTGAAGTGAAGTTGATGACTTCAATCGACCTCAGGTCCGATTCCTGGTTAGACTTACCATTTTTGTCTTTTTACCTGTACTTCAGGCTGGTTGGTTTACATTTTATTTTCTTACGCGTGAGAAAAATTCGCAACAAAATCATCCTTATTTGCTTTATTACCGGCTAGGCTATGTAAACTGCTTTAATTTAAGTATAAACCGATCACGTTTTGATCAAATTTCAATCCAATATGAATTCCACACATGTGTTTGATTTTGAAAATTAAGAGTCTCCGCTTAAAATTATTATTAGGTTATTGTAGGAGTATAGTCCACTTTATTTGTTAATTGAAATTTTTGTTGAAAGAAGGAAATTTTAAAGATGTAATAGTATTAGTACATACCTATATTATTGCTATGAATATGAAAATATATGGAAGATCTTAGATCTGTTTGTATTATTGAGTATGTGATTAATTGCATAGATCTGTATTAAATAAAAATGTAATCAATTTTTAAATGTGTTCTTTTTCTAGAGGAAGTCCTCTAACAACCCCCCCCCCTCCCAATTCAGGGTTTTTCTTACACTCTAGAGAATTCACTTTAGAGTAGTTTTCCCATTTTCAACGCTGGTGGACCAGGTAACTTATTTCTGTACTTTTCATGACATTCATCAAAATTATAATACTTCTTTCAATATTTCTATTCAATTCCTCAACATTGTTTATTGGAACAAAATAATTTTTGCTAAGTAATGTAATGATTTCAAAAGACACTCAATAATAGCCCTTTACTTTAAAAAGCATTTATCAAAGCTGTAAAAGCCTACACTTTTCAATTTCTTGATTTTCTAATTCTTCAACATCACTCAAGAGAAAATCAATCTCAAAATTACTATCATCTTGAAAACAATTTTTTAGAATCCCTTTCAAGCATATATAATAGAGCTTTATGCTTGATAATATTAAAAGATAATACAATCATTTGACTTGTACAAGACTAACCCCCGGTCTCTAGAACCGTTTAACAGGCAGTTAAACTAATGCCACATTAAACTAATGAATGGTTTGATGCCACATTACATTTTTCGCATTTGGTGGAAAACGTGTCTGATCATACAGTATGTTTCTCTTCCAATTTTTTTCGCAGCATGGTTAGGCCGGTTTGTTTTTGTTTTGATGTTGGTTAGTTTTGAGAGGTTTTGTATTGTGTACTGTAGTCCTTATTTCTTTCATTAAAATTAATTTGATATGGAGATGAAAGAAGAAAAAACTTTAGTGAAAGGGAAAATGAGCAATTGATGCTCATTGCATTGAAATATGAAACGTTGCATTGAATATATTGCATTGTAATAGAAAACAAAAAACTGATAAAGAAAATAATCAACAAAAAATTGAAACGTGGGAGAAAAGTTTGGGATAAATATAATGAAATCCAACCTCGGGCCTGAGTTATGTAGAACAATTGAAGAATTTACATGATAATATTAAAATGAATGTATTCCAGTAAGCTGTAACAAGTGTATTTTTATTGTAAACAATGTATTTTGGTGGAATAAATAAATAATTTTGATTCTATAGTTTCGCAAATTGGGTAACAGTTCAACAACTTCAAGTAACTCCTACTCTCATCCGAACTACTGGAATAAAAGTTTATAAGTTTATATTCATTTCTATAAACTTTCTTTTATAATTATATTTACTTTTTCAAATAAGTTTCTAACCTTGTCACAAAAAACACTTGTTTTTTCCTTTTCTTCCGTAATACTGTTTCATTTATTTCTTAGGTTATTGTAACTATTTATTGATCTTCAATTATTGTGTTTTCTGTTCGAATCGCCATTTTGTAATGTTTGAATGAACCGCTAATCGGGGAGGAGCTTGTCTAGGCCAATGGCAGCCGTTCACGGTCATTGGCTGGAGCGTCTACCAATAGCGGTGCTTTACCGTTAGTATAAATACTGCTGCTCTGTACGTTAAGTCTCAGTTTACCAGAGATTGATAATGGTGTAACAACCGAAACCGGTATCTCGATTTTCTAATAAATCAGTGGTTTGACAACATCTTGTCTTTTCATTTATTATGGATAACTACCACAATATCACGTTCACAACTACTCAAAGAGCAAGTATATTTGTTTATGGCTGTAGCTCAAAAGCTACATAAGATAGGCAGGCCAATTTGGTCTCAAATTATAAAGAAAAAATTATACAGAGGGATTTTGAGTTATTGTTTTATTGATTTTTGAGTTTTCGTGTTATTGATTTAGTCGTTAGATAATAATATGAGCAATCAAAAATATGAATACTGGGAGTTTTGTTTTTTCTGAAATCTACTTTTTGAAAAATTTTAACTCGTTACTCATTGGACACAGTGATGAATTGAACATCAATCTCTTCGAAGTTCTATGTACTAAAACAATGGTTTCCATGACTTTTCTGTATGACGCTTTGCTTTGACAAAAATCATAGTTCAATGAAAAACGAGCCGAGATTTTGCGGGTTTTGGGGCACCCTGTATTAAGCATAAGGTTTACAAGGTCATGTTTTTTTGTATTCAAGTTGTCCAAAGACTAAGGATTATTGCACCAAAAATTCGCTTGGTTGGGAATTTTTCCCCACGATGAGTGTTTTTTGTATTCAATGACTTTACTAATGCATTTGCATTGAATTGTGGAAACAAGTACTCTGTCATGTATTTTCCATCACTTTTGTTTATTCCTTCAAAACTCCACTCATTCAACTGGAATGGATAAACGTAAATATGTTGATTATTCCATATATTCTGTGTGTGCCAATCTAACAATAATTATTTACTATTTGAGCATTACCAACAGTTTTATACTATGTGCCACCGATGAAAATCAATTTGTTGACTAGAGAATTCATCAATGTCTCACCTTTTACCATACAAAGAGGGGGACCGGGGGTTCTCCCCCGGAAAAAATTTCCTGAAAAGTACTCTGAAATTATATATTTTTAGAAGTTTTAGACATCATTTGTAGTTGAAACCCCATTCTATCTAGTGAGCCCCCCCCCCCAAGAATTTCAATGACGCAGTTTGCGTCACAACCCCCCCCCCCCTGTGGGCACCCCTGAATTAACCATAAATGATTTCAATTACCAGTATTCATAACAATAATTTTCAAATTAATATTCCATCATTCTCACTTCTTATTAATCGATATTGATGATAACTTTAATGATGTTGGATAATAACTTTTTACATTTTCAATATTTGTCATTGTCGATGACACGGTATCTCTACACTCTACTCGTCGATGCGTGTAGTCGTCTACAGGTCTACTAGTCTACACTACACTGTTTACAGAAGAACGCACATGATGACATCAATTTAGTACAATTCATAGTATTTATCTTTAATTGTCAAGTTATTTATGAATTAAAACGGTCTTTCTATTTAAACAAAATGGCATCAGCTTCCAGTAAAAGTGCTAAATCACTATTTAATGAATCAAAAGCTAGATTAGCTGATAGAGTGCAAATAAACGTCAATAACATCGCATCTGTTGCTAGGCAGATTCAAAGGGGATCCAAGTCCAATGAGGTATGATTGAGTAGTATTATTTCCGTATTCAATGTCTGTAAGAATTTATTCCACTCATTTACTATAAATTCTGCAATTTCCTTATGTAGCTCCACTTGAGGAGTCAAGGCCATTGGCCCTTTAATTTTGTCGTGCCTCTTTTTTGAAGCAACCTCAGCAAAACGGTGATTTTGCATAAATATGTGTGAAAATGCTGAGTTTCATCTGATATATTTAATGTTTATAATACTTGAGGTTCAAATACACGATGTTATAAATATTGATTTGAGGGTGAGTTTAGACTCTCTAAAATCCCTGATTCCTAACCTTACTTTCGGGTTACCCCAAAATGAAAATATCCAATTAGATCTCAATCATCATCCCTTGCTGAACTGAGCGGATATTATTCCGCCTTAATAAGTTACCATCTTCATTTGTTACCATTTTTCTATCAATGTGCTTCAAGTATCTTATTTGTTTCAGATTCTGATGCATAGTGCTCGGAATTTTGCACTACAACAGCACGCTTTGGAAAATACAGATCAGGTAGGTGCATGTTTCACAACTTCTAATTTCATTGTCCAAATGTTGATTGAGAAGCAAATCTTTGTATGTATTTCATTCAACTCACTCATTAGCCTACAATGTATCATGAAAATAGCCAATTTTAAAATAAATTTTATTATTAATTGACGGTCTTCAAAAGCTAACTTTTTATTTGAAATAAATCAATTGAATGAAAATATGTGAGTACCGTATCTAGTATTCTTCTCTTCGTAGGCTACATTTTTCTGCGTTTAATAGTTCATTAAGGCTTAAACAGATCATAAGGTATTTAATATTAGTTGCCCTACAGAGGCTGTTTTTCGTACCTAATACATGCAAAACCTAAACTCGCCTTTCTCTTCAAGATAATACAGCAAATCAGTCTCTAGTTTTGTTTTAATGATTTTGTTCACAATAAGCGTCAAACGCTCAACAGTAAAGTTTTTGAATCACTTTAATAGTTGCATTTTTTTACAGAATATAAGAAAACTTCAAGTTAATGCAGTTCAACTCAAACTCCAGTATGAACCGATATCAAAGAATGCGACTTTAATGGAGGAGTTGAATGAACAAGTTCGTTCCATGCAACGATGAGGTACGATAATGCTCTAATCTGAAGTATATTCAAATTATTGATCTTTTGTTGTCATTTTTTGGTCGCATTGGAAAAAGTTCAATATCCTATTGTGATTTGTCATGAAAATTCAACATTTAATTGTGCTGCAGCTTACCAATGTTCCTCTATCCATGAAAAGGCTCAAAATACAAAATGTGAATGATTTGACCCCAGTTCTTGATTGTTAAAAGTTATAATTTGTTTGGCGATCAATTTCCCCTGTTAATTTTGTTTTTTTATCGTTGAAATACTTAGTAATACATTCTGCATCCACAGCTAAATTAATTTTAGCTGAGTAACTTCAGCTAAGCTAATTCTATTTAGCTTAAGTTCAGTGTATCCTTCATGTTTATTGTGTTTCCAAGAGTCATGAACTGTTCCGATACCTAGTTAAAATAGATTGACGTGAATTGCTTCAATCAAATGTGTATCAATATTTTATATACTTTGTGCAATCATTTCTCAATATTATACAATTATTTGATGCTGCAGTAAATCCGTGAAATTGATTATATAAAGTCAACTATATTATTATCCGTAGTTAATTTTATCTATGTTTCTTGTTTTTTATAGCATGTCAAACAAAAATGAACGAAAAGAGAGGGCTCTTTCTTCAAATTGTTGATGTTTTTTAATTCGTTATTTTCATTCATTCTAAATATTGAGCTGCAGAAGAATGTCTTTCGAGTAGACGTTGCAAGTTAAATTGATTTTGTTTATAATTCATCATCATTGGAAAAATTAAAGTCTCTTCTATTTCATACTAGAGAATGTATTTTTTTATTTCATAGATATAAGTTATATTATTATCCATTAATAGATTGTAATACACATATTGTGCGGTAATAACTAATATAATATCATTTTCAATAACAGATAATATTAGGATAATAGATAATTGAACTTGTGAAAGAATTCCATAAACAATATTTTCAAGATTCCATCTAATAAGGGTGACTACTACGAGATATAATTATATTCTCAAAACAATTCAAGAAACTCTGAAGTCCTGGAAAAAATTAAAGCCCAAGATTTCGGACAATGTCCGTATGGATCAGGAAAAGTAAGGTTATTTATACTTGGACACGCAAAAATGAAATTTGTTTGGATAAATCTTCTAAATTTGTTCGGAATCTTCAATAAATAGCGTTTTTACAGACTCAAGGTTAAGGTAGATGCAATGTTCGTATTCATATATTCAATTGTACAGTATCGGCCGTTTTCACACACCGATTTTACAACGTCACGATTCTTCGCCGATTTCATGACGTCGGGGTTGAAATTCTATGCTCCCAAATGGAACAACTTTCAGACTCAATTCTTGCCGGCGACGTTGAAGTCAACGAGTGTTGTTGGAAGCATTGCTGCCTCCGGTGTCGTCAACGATTCTTCGACGATTGTAAGGTTAGGTTCCACTACTGAGTAGGCCTACTTCAGTTTTAACTTTCTCACTTGAAGTTCATTTTTCTTACTACTTCAAAGTCAGTAGTTTGTTTGATTTGTTATTACTTCAAAGTAAAAACTTAAGTTTTAAAATAAAACCTTTACTTAAAACTTAATTTTTATTTCAAGTTCTTCAACGATAGCTAGGAATCGTGACGGTAAGTGTGAAAGGCCTCAACGATGTCGTGACAAAATCTTCGACGGCAACGACAATCGGCGAAGAATCGTGGCGTTGGAATAACGAACGGTGAGTCTGAAAACGGCCATTGGAGGTTATGGAACGTCAGTGTTTGATTGTACAATTTAAGTAGGGTTCTTTGTTGCTTGATACTGCAAAGACAGACGATCCTCTAATTTCGCACATTTTCAAAGTTGAAAACTCGATTATAACCCACTGGGGCTTGTTTAACAGAAATGTAGTCTTGTAATGCAGGAAAAATTCATAATAGCGGTTATATTTATTATAGCAGGATTCTTTTAACTTGTCAGAAAACAGCTGATTTAACGTTAGTAAACGAGCGTACATCATTCAGCTGTCTTCTGACAATTTAAAAGAATCCTGCTATATACCTAGCACATCGTGCTGTTCATTTTTAGTGTGTGTCCGCCTTCACACTGTTTTAAATTACTTCTAGATTTTCATGATAGGCTACATCCATTTTTTCGTTAAATATTAATTTTTACATAGGATTTTTTAGGGTATGTGAACAATTTAGATAATAATGGGAGAGTTAAACGACGGTTTATTGTATAGCTTTGCGGTTTGTTGAAGCTTTGGGAATAGATTGTATAGGTTTGGGAAGCCTCCATTAAATAAAGATGAGGCCGCACAGCTGGATGGTGGATGGAATAAATATAAATCATACATCATCCATAATAATAGTCCAGCTAGATGGTTAGCTGGATGGTATATAGATGGAATATCTGTATATCATAGATCATCCATAATAATAGAACATATAAAAAATTATTTCGGCCTATTCTAGATACAGGCCATAGCATGTTCAACTTGACAACTTGTGGTTCTGGCCGACTTCACCCATGTTTACTTTAAATTTGAAAATTGTGATTGGGTTCTATTATCACAGTAGCCTACTATAAATCCAATGAAGTACAAAATAATCGAAGAAAATTATGAATTTTTCATGTACTTTATTTATTCAAATAGTTTAAAAACATAAAAAATGGGAGGTATCACTGAAAATTGATGATAAAATAGAAAATTTTGAACTCGAATCAATAAATGAAGTAATATTGAAGGCGAACGTGCAATCATTACACAATATATTGAGAAAATGTTAAATGCCATTCTATTCTGAAAATAATTCCTGAAACAGTACCATGAATACCATTAGTTCAAACCTGCCTGCCTCAAAAATTGGTAGAAGTTCATCATTCTTTCTGTGAATTTCTCTGATCAAATATACTTCAAAACACCAGGACATGGTGCAATCATCAGTATCTCCGCCTCCAATGAAGTACTCATTGTGTTGGTTTTGAAATCTATTCTAAAGAAAATTCCTGAACTAGTATTTCATGGATAGGAGTTTAACTCTTTTTTCTTTATCTGCCTGCAAGAAAAAAGTGATCCATTAATGTTTCTGTTCCAGTACGTAGTGATGTCAGAATCCCTGGAGATACTTTGGCTCAACTCAGAGTTTTGCCTGGAATGAGTAAGGAGCCCAACTGATGGGCTCCGTCGCTTCAAGTGGAAATTAGAGTGGTAAGTTTCTCATTATCGTTTTAATAATTTGATATTTTCATTGATTTAAAGATCTGTGTAGAATGACTTCATCATACAGAGATTTAATTTCATTAGCTTTCGTACAATTGGCAGTAAGTTTTTGAAATCTATTGTAATAAAAATTCCTGAAACAGTGTTATGGATAGGCACTGACAGGCATTTTTTCCAATTCCATGTAAAATTTGTAGAAAGGTACTTTATTCGTCCATATTTTTTGTTTCAGACGAAAGACGTGGAGATACTTTGGCTCAACTTGAAGAATTTCGGATTGGAAGGAGTAAGGAGCCCAACTGCTGGGCTCCGTCGCCTCAT
Source organism: Laodelphax striatellus (assembly GCA_017141395.1). Taxonomy (NCBI): domain Eukaryota; kingdom Metazoa; phylum Arthropoda; class Insecta; order Hemiptera; family Delphacidae; genus Laodelphax; species Laodelphax striatellus. Next base: position 26,580,922 of record CM029544.1, read on the forward strand.
ATTGAAATAAGGGTGGTAAGTTATTTCCAAATTATTCCTTTATGTATGAATCTTATCAGTAATATATTGATCTACAATTTTCCATTAACCTATTATTCATCTATAATTTTCCATTCACATGTTAAAGTTGAAATAGAACTAAAAAAACATAACAATTATACTGTATATGTGGGAATTCAACTGAAAAACCAATAAATCTAAGTTCAAATTCAACTTGAAAATGGGAATATTTTACGGTCTGCTCTTTGTATTGTTGGATCTGTTGGGGTCATGAAAAATCAACTGCGGTATCTAATCGCTCAGATTAGATAAGAGACATGCACTTGTTAATCTCGTTATGAGGGGGGCCGCTTGAGGTCTGCTCCACTGAATATAATGTTTTAGGAACAACGGCTCTAATGCGATTGATTCATCGGTAATTTTCATTGCTAACTCTGATCATCTTATACAAGCCAGACAGATCTCTTCACTTGCCTTGTGAATTAATTCACTTGCCTTCCTAATTTCAACTATTTTTGACAATTAGTTGTTGAAAGTTCTTTTTCGGACTGGAATTCCAATACCTCCCAGTTTTGGATCCAACATGTGCAATTGTACATTAAATATTATTTTATTAAATTCCATACAATACCGTAATAATGTTGGAGCAATACTGAATAAACATACAGGGGAACTTAATAATAATAATACACAATCAAACAAGCAAAAAAGTATTTTTGAAAAGAAATTTCAACTTATCTATAACTATAGAGATGATTATTATTATATGAAATAAATAGTTCAGTAATCAGATTAGAAAAACCACTATACTATGGAGTTCAAAGTAAAAGTTTAATGTTCACTGTTGAAACAAATAGTGAGTAAGCTATATTTTGATCACCAAAAGCTAAACGTAGATTTAATACAGTGTAAGAATTATTCTTGAAACATTGATTTCATAAAGTATCAATTTCAAGGATAGAAATTATTATCTGTTGATGTTTTACAGAACAAAGAAGTTTCTGAAGGAGGCAGGCTACCGTTGAAAGATCTGCATTTGATGTTCCAAAATAAAGAATTACACCTGGATAGTATGCAAGTGCGCATCAAAACGTCATCAAAGAATAAGGCAAGAGACTACAGTGCCCTCTCATTAATTATTTTCTACATTGTCATAAATAAGAAAAAAATTAGTTTTTCTATATTTCTTTGAGATATGCGGAAATATTAGATTTTCCAGCTTCAATTAAAAACAATTGATCATTTTTATTGTTTATAAACGTATTGTCAAAACACAGAAGTGAAAAAGAAACTTACTGTTTGTTTTGAATCAATAAACCTTGATGGTACGTGAGTGCATTAGATGGAGAGCGCACTTGTTGTCAGCTCTGTATTTAATGCATTCAACAACAATAACAAACCATACCATTCACCAAACAAGACCTATACCATTCAATCAGCCGATTGAACAACAATACTATGTGCATCGATGATATATAAATTCATTTGGTATCTAATTGTATTAATTCCATTGAAATCTTGATTGATTATAATTACCCTAAATGAGATATTTGAAATATGTTCAATATTAATGAGAATCCGACATTATAAGCAGTACAAAATGAGTGACCTTGAACTCCATCGATGACCTTGATATCCATCAAAAAAAATTTAGCTCAAGCTCAATATTACAAACTTTACCGGTTCAATTTTAGAAATCTCTTGAACAAAATAATTCGAACTTCAACTGACTGAGAGTTCCTTGACGAGCAAGGCATTCCATACCAGAAATCCAGCTCTCCAATCAGGCATAATTGTATTAAATTATGTCTATTGTTTTGTTTAAAATTCTAGATCGATCTCCAGTTTGATATTTGGTAATTTTATCTAAATTGTCCTTGTTGTTCTCTGTACAAAGATAATTAGCAAGGCGATTAATGATTAATAATTAATGATAATGTATTAGATCAAATCCAGAACTTGGTCATTGCAAAAGCGCAGCAAAATGAACTTCGTAGTTTACTGCTTCGAAAACCATTTTTTTTAAATCGTGGATGAAGATCTCTAGAATGCCTCTCTAATTGATATTTTCTCTTTTGTCACTTCGACAACCCGTCGAAGTTTGAAGTATCTTCTCTTCTTTCATTCACTTATTTACTTAATTCATTAAGTAAGGTAGGGTTGGTATTCTTCAGATATTTCTGAACAATTTGTTTCAATTTCCATGCTTGTGGAATTTGGTGTTTGAAACAGTAACCTGCGAAAGATTGTCTGTTATTTGCCCCGCATCGCTAAAATCTGAACAGGTGATAGGAGTTTAATCAATAGTATCTAGATTATTTTAAAAAATGACTAATGTCTGTGTTTTCTTTTTCAGAAGAAGGCTACGAGCAACAACTATTGCGGAAGCACAATTTGAGGACTAATATTGAAGTTTTTTTATATTTATTTTATCAATAAATTGAATTCGAATAGTGAAGAACAAACGTGCACATGACAGCTGATTCGCAATATTGAATGTACATGTATTACTGTATTATTATAAATGATATAATCAGTGTCCCACTACACAAATCGCAATAAAGCGGCACATTCAACTAAAATTTTCAATTTTAGGCCTAACAAACATTTATTGAAAAATAATTGAAATGATGGAATATCCTTGATTTTGGGATTCAAAGTTTATAATTAAACAATTGTATTAATTTCTTTTGCAATAAAATTTGAGAAATCTTGTGATTTGATTATTTCACTTTCATTCTATTTCTCTCGATATAAAATAGAGAAACAGAAATTTTGTATGTTCATAGTAAAATGTTGTGTTATGAATAAAATTTATCTCATTTTATTTTATTTCATAATGAATTAATATGATCAATAAAGCGGCACATTGAACTATGATGAGAAAAAATTGAAATAATCTAATATCCTTGATTTGGGCATTCAAAGTTTATAATATTGTACCGTAATCGTATTTTTTCCCAATAACTTTTTCCAATCTAAAGCATCAACTTCTCTCACTAACATCTGCGACTAAACTTTATGTTTTTATTATTTGAAGTGCTTTGTGCATAGATTTTATGAGTCAAATGATTGTTACTAAAAGCTGAAGTCAGTGGTTTCCTTGATAAGAACGGCACGTACTTTCTATTCTATATGTACCGGTAGTGATTGAATTTTTTGCAGAGAGAAGCACTGAGCATTGTTTTCATACCATTTCTCCAATGAGAGAATGTAAATATCAAAAACTAAATTTTAAAGTGGGATATAATTATACTACCATAGCATTGAATTCTAATTCTGTACAGAGACCGGAATCATTATGATGAAACATTTTGCTTTGAACCTCAAAGTATACCATTTTTATGAAGTAAATGTCAATGGAACTAATGTTATTAAATGCTATCAACCCAGCTGACGGCTTCGGCTAAGATTAAATAACCTTTTAAATAAGTTTTGAAAGAGAATAAATATTATCTAAGGATGGGAACATGTCGGAGCTGTGATAAACGATACCAGCTGTGATACTAGCAACGCTTTTATCGATGGTCCATTGCCCAAATGCAATTAACATCGCAGCTCCGACATAAACAGGCTGATTAGAAAACACGTCAATATTATCTACGCACAGTTAGTATCACAGCTGATATCGCTTATCACAGCTCCGACATGTTCCCACCTTAAGGAATGTCTACAAGAAAAGAAGAAATGTATTTTATTAAAAATTTATTTTCATTTTCTCATGTAGGTAATGTTTGAATTGTGTAAATGAAGTTCTATTCTATTCTAGTAAAAATTGAGATGATTTTCGGTTGATGTGCTAGGAATAATATAGAAACATTTTTTGAACTCCAATATTTTTCGTACAAAGATTATTAATTATCAAAGGTATTCATCATCATTGAAAGGTGACTGTGAAGTTTCATCAGTACTCTGTTAAAGAGGAACTTTCCAGAGGTATTTTGAGCAGGTGATGAACTTCATTCATAAGAATGAATCAGATATAGAATTAATAGTCCTCTGTTGTAGAAATTGAAGTTTCCTCTGTGTCTGTGGAAGATAATGACTCTGTAGTGGAAAAGGAATCAGATGATGTTGTTTCATAGGATGATGATGAGGAAGAATCAGATGTTGAGGATGGTGAAACTGAAGTTTCTTCTGTATCTGCAGAAGAAGAGGATGTCTCTGTGGTTGAGGAAGAGTCTGATGAAGTGGATGACTCAGAGGAAGATGAAGAATAATCTGTTGTTGAGGATGGTGAAACTGAGGTTTCTTCTGTTTCTGCAGATGAAGATGATGTCTCTGTTGTAGATGAAAGATCTGATGAAGTAGTAGATGATTCAGATGTTGAGGATGAATAATCTGTTGTTGAGGATGGTGAAACTGAAGTTTCTTCTGTCTCTGCAGATGGAGATGATGTCTCTGTTGTAGATGAAAGATCTGATGAAGTAGTTGATGATTCAGAAGATGATGAAGAATCAGATGTTGAGGATGAATAATCTGTTGTTGAGGATGGTGAAACTGAAGTTTCTTCTGTCTCTGCAGATGGAGATGATGTCTCAGTTGTAGATAAAGGATCTGATGAAGTAGTTGATGATTCAGAAGATGATGAAAAATCAGATGTTGAAGATGAATAATCTGTTGTTGAGGATGGTGAAACTGAGGTTTCTTCTGTTTCTGCAGATGAAGATGATGTCTCTGTTGAAGAAAAGTCTGATGAAGTAGTAGATGACTCAGAAGATGGTGAAGAATCAGAGGTTGATGATGAATAATCTATTGTTGAGGGTGATGAGCTTGAAGTTTCCTCTGTGTATGTGGAAGAAAGTATCTCTGTTGTGGAAGAGTAGTCTGATGAAGTTGATGATTCAGAGGATGATAAAGAAGAATCAGATGTGGAGGATGAATAATCTGCGGTTGTGGATGAAGTTTCTTCTGTATCAACAGATGAAGAGGATGATGAATATGTAGGAGAACCTGATGTGGAGGAATAATCTACTGTTGAAGATGATGAGACTGAAGTTTCATCTGTTTCTGCTGAAGAAGATGATATCTCTGTAGTAGAATAAGAATAATCTGAAGTTGAAAATTCAGATGTTGGTGAATCTGAAGAATAATCAGATGTGGATGAGTATTCTGTTGTTGAGGATGAAGTCTCTTCTGAATCTGTAGATGAGGATGTAGTTGGAGATGTGTCTGGTGAAGTTGATTGATCTGATGATGTTGAATATGAAGATGAGTCAGTTGTAGATGTTCCACTTGTATCAGTAATTAAAGAGGTACTTTGTGAAGTCCATACACTGGTGGTTAATTCAGGAGATGGGGAAATATCTGTTGTTGTTGCCTCCTCTGTTGTAACCTCAGACTCTGTGCTTGTTGTGATATCTGGCCCATCAATGCTGCAGTCTACCAAGAAGTAGAAACGGCAGTTGCTCTGAATTGCATCAAAACGATACAGAAAGGAGCATTTTTCCAAGCTAAGCTTTCCGTATTCACATAAGTAATACATACGACAGTTAGGCTTGTATCGTTTTTTGAAGTATTGGCCTGGCTTGCATGAGGGTGTGGTCTCATATAGGCCTAAATCGACACTCAATATCTTTCTCCTTGGATGGAACTTGTTGATGTCATACTTGTTTATATTGTTGATGGAAATTGAGTGTGATGAGGATTCTTCTTTTTGTGAATCTAGCCCTTCTCCTTTGTATTCTTCATCTTTCTCCACACCATCCATGGTTTGCCCCAAATTCCTCCAAATGCCTTGTATAGGCCTCTCAGTTGATTCCTCATTGTCAATAGAATCCATTTGAACTTGGCATACAGCACCCCATATGAGACAAGTTCTAGTGATGCCATCAAATTTTCGGAAAATAGGACATTGGCGATGAAAAATACTTCCATGATAACATTGGTAGTACATTTTGCAATTTTGAAAGTCAGGATAGTTGAATGTTTTATTTGCATCACACTTGAAAGGACTTGGTGTGGGTGTTGTGGTTACAGTTTGGTTCTGTGAACTCTCACTTGATGTTGGATAAGCAGCTGTTGTGATGCTCTGATAACACTCAGCATACAAGAAAAACAGGCACTGTTTTTTATAGGCATCGAAAAGTTGGAATACACTGCATTCTTTCTTTGTGCTCACTCCCCATTCACATTTGTAGTAGGACCTACAATCATTGGGAACAGGATAATTATTGTTTGAACCATCAGGACATTTGAAGTTTTGAGTTGCTAATGAATGTGATTTGGAACTTTGGTGAAGTTCAGAACTCTGGAAAATGTTATTATATGAAGATGAATCTTCATCTCTAACCTCTGTAGAATCCTGTACGTATTTTGTGAGACTCTGATAGTCATCAAAATTTTGCACTTTTTCACTATTGATTTTGGATTTGAATCGTTCGCTCCGTCTCTTGATTGAAAAGTTCAGCCCGGACTCGTGTCCTGATGTTGGTGATAGCTTGAAGATGCCAATCAATAGTAGAATTTCTGCAAAAGAAAGATCAAATTATTTTTGGATTACTCGATTTCTGATTTTTGCGCACTAATGTATATATTTAATTAATGCGTAGGCTAAATATATTAACAGAAATAAGATTAACAGAATATATTAACTTGAAAAATAATAATCAATGTTTTGAAGAAGGCACAATCACTCTTCATAAATTTCTAACCATTTGAAATCTGTGATAACACAGAGAAAGTGGAAAGCTAAAATTTACAAGTGCATATTCTCTCACTTCTTAATAACTGAATTCAAAGAAAGCTTTATAAATTGCTCTTAAGACTTCTGCAACAGCAAACATTGACAACAGAACGAAATAGAAAGAGGAGATTTGAATGAATGCCACTGTTCAAAAATTATCATGTATTCATTGCAGTTGATTAATTGGATTTTGACCTCATTTCATTGCATTTTTTCCATATTATAGTTCACGTGTAGCTTGATATTGGAAAATAAAATGCCTCTTTTATTAAGTGAACTTTCATGTAACAAGTGCTTCTATCATGATTGAAGTATTTTTATTTGACACATCTTGTCACTTGACTCTCCAAAAATAAATTGGGTTTTTCCTGCTAGTTTTCCGTATTATTATTCTCTGATATCATCATGATCAAACTCGACCTTGATTTTCCTACTCATTGAAATAGAAATATGAATTTTTTCTTCATAGAACAACATGAGACTATGAAATAACAATAGTATTATAATGTTTAATGATTTTCCTATGGCCACATGCTTTGATTTTCAGTTAGAAAATTATATTTTACTCTCGATTGATAATATTTTAGAGACCTCGGTTGTGGTGCTCGTAAAAGTAGCCTACTATATAGAACAATTTTTGTAAATCGCTCACTCGTTCTCCAGGATATGATCATTGAATTAATTATTAGAAATAATGGGTTCAATGCATCAGATGAGTAGCTGGCTTCTCTTTCATGCCAAAAATTTAGAAATAAATTCACTAGTTCACATTTTACATTGATTAGTTCCCAAAAAAAGTGTAGCCTAAAAATTCAAAGATAATGAGATGATTGTGATCCAGTACCATGTGTAGATTTTACTGAAGCACGTGAAACAGGCCTAATATTCTTCATAATTTTACGATTAACTTTATTCAGTACCTAAGTCCTGAAGAAACCTTAGCATTGTAAGCAAGGCTAATTTCAAACGCTTATAATACTGTATTTAAAAACCAACCTCTTATAGACACTAATTCTAATTTATTCACCACAAGGAATTAATCAATAAACAAAATCAAAACAGTAATAAGTTTCAAACACACTCCAAAAAGTTTATGGATAATCAAAATACACCAATTTGTTGAAATTAATGAAACAACAAACGTTTTTTTCGATGGTGTAAATTCTAGAATCATGCAGCTGTTTTTGTTATCCATGTTATTGTCAGTTACATTACATTAAGGCTCTGTAATGTGATTTGACTTCTGATTCACCTGTGATCTTCTTTTTGTGAACTATTTTCACAAAAAGCTATGCATTCTACTCAGCTCTGAAATGGGAATCAATAGTTTTCTTGTAGAGTAGCCCATTAAATTTTTTAGCAATTTAGATAGATTTTTCAATAATATTACCTTTATCCACTCAGCAATTGTATTTCTAACGCACAATTTAAGGGAAAATATGAGAAATCAAGATAATTTTCAATTAATACGGTGTCAGTTCGGTGTGAAACGTTTCTCTTAACGAATCATTTGTTCATTTTATCGTATTGAATCATTAATAATTATATACCTATTATAGAATGAAAAACTTGCAATGTTAGGAGGTTTTTATTGCGGGGTTTGGATGTTAGTTTGCATAGCTCATGGAGAAATTCGTGCTAGAGTTACTGTAGGCTATTAAATTCAGCATGACACATTTGTAGTACACAGAGGATGGCTACAGCCTACACTTCAAACGTCACAAATTTTAGGGACTCATGATCTTAAAATTTGAGATGACTACACAATTTAATAATTTATTCTGTAATCAAAGGATTATTCATAATATCCTTTTCTAGAATGATTATCTAATATTTAGAAAATCAACTTATTTAATATCAAGTATGAAAGTGAAAGAAGGGAATAGCCAATTGATTTGACAAAAAACAAATAAAAGTTGATGAAAACTGATGTGAAAACGCCCTGGAGATACAGGCCGCGCAATCTTGTGGAGTTCATTGCAAATAGCCTAAATGGATTGGAATGCGTTCAGTTAGACTCTGTTCATAGATCGTCTTGGTGAAAAAACAAAATTTCGATTTTTTGGCATTGAGCAAAATGAGCTATTCTACGCTTTATGCAATGGACAGAACAAGGTGTTGTAATAATATCGTTACTATTCATAACTTTTGAAAACATAAAAAGTTGTAGTTGATTTTATGTTATGTTATACAAATTATGCTGTTAATTGGTAGTAGCGGCCGTGTTAAATTTTTAATAAATGAATACAACTTATAAAAACATCTTTCTTACTCACGCAAATATTTCATCCCGTCCAAAATTTGTAAAAATTGAAGATAATAATTGCACTGAAAACTTCTTGGAGAAACAATATCACTTCTAAACAACTCTTATTTAAAATCATCAACTGCAGCACAGGACGATTAAGACAATTAGAACGAGTGGAACTAGAGTATGTGTATAATTTGATTCATGTTTTTTCTCTAAATACTTTTCTCTGACCAAGTCGATTGAAACTTATAATAATTTATCACAGCAGCGGATCAAGTATTAAAAAATCAAGTATTAAATATCTACAGAAAATTTCTGATGTTACCGTACATCAGTCCACAAGATGAGTGACACATATTCTCATCATGGCACTGATAAACGTATTTTCAAGTGTATATCTCGACTAGGTAGTTTCCAACTGAGCTATTTTCAAATTGATTGCAAGTTTTTTGATCACAGAAAGAAGAAGGTGACAGCAAAGAGTGTACTTGATAAATTGGGTGTTTATCTCAAGTGTTTTTATTGCATATAGTACAGTAATTGATAAGTGTTTGAATCATTTTCCCTGATAACTTGTCTGTTGAGATACGATTGAGTATTTTATAGATGCGGAAAATTAAGGTAACATACAGTGAATTTTTCAAAATCAACAGATTTTGCTACACAAACCCCACAATACATGAGTAGGCCTATAGTATTTGAAAAATTTAATGAGTATTTACAGTAATAAGGCGGCCTAAAGAAAATGTGCTAAATATATAGAATAGTATTTTGTATTTGACAAAGAGTTTTTACTGAAGAAAATGTGCTAAATATATAGAATAGCATTTGATACATGTATTAGAACATTTGCAACACAGTCCTTATACACAAATAATTGAATGATAAATTATATAAAGGTGAGTAATACATATGCATATTACATAGGTGTCAAATTCCTGTCCTTTCCTCTCAATTATTTTTTTGGGAGATCTGGTCATCAACGTTTAATTTCGCGGTGCACCTGATCCAAAAAAACTGTGGATATAGGAATGAAATATTGTTTTTTTATAGTCCTATTCAACAAAGGTTTTAATTAATTTTTTGATTATCATCATATATTTCATTTTCTATCACTTATTACTCAACTTGCTCTTGCAGTTACAGCATCCTACTTCGAATAAAATCAAAATTATTGAAGTGTTCTTATTTTAATAATGATTTAATCATCAATTTTACATTCATTCTAGAATACAATATAGCTCAATTTATTATTAGACTACTGATAACTTCATTGGATCTCTAAATTTTTATTGTTGTTACTGATTGATGCTTAGTTTTAGATGGAATATTTTATTGCTGATAAATAATTATTCGACTCTGATAAAATCATTTAATTTTTTATTTTCATTTTGTCGTTGACTAACTGGTGCTGCTTAGTTGAAGATAGTCCATTGCATTGCTTTATTATTATTTATTTATTTCGCGTATGGCTTTTTATAGTGGGGAGACCCGAGTAGGGTTGTTCCACTTCACCAACATAACCAATTATCCCTTGATAGGGAACATGGTGAAAGTTTGTTTTCACATTGCTTTATCAATGGTATAAACTCACTGATGTTTCCAATAGCAATGCACTGTGCTTAAAAGAAGAACACATTCTTATTTTTAAATTGAGACGTGAAAATAGCAATCAATAAATCAAATAGAGGTGAATTTTCAAGTAGGCTATACACAACTGAAATTATCTTTGAGAATCCCACAGCAGGCTATGAGGAGGAAGGGGTTTCATCTCCTAATTACTCTGGCTCATAGATTCAACTCATATTAAATTCAACCTGAATTACTAATATATTTAAATATTTTAGTTATTTATTATTGAAATTTATTCAATAAATCAAAACTAAAGTTGTCGAGTAAATATGTAGGTCGTGAGAAGCTTGACATTGTTTTCAAAGTTCTATGTGCTACGCAGTAAGAAAAGCCTGCAATGATTGGACAAAACTTGAATAACGAATGAGAAACGTGATCTATCTCAATTCGCGAATGGTAAGTGTTTGGTTAGCACTCAAATATTATGCTTCTTGGCTTCGTAAAGTAGGCAGTCTGAATCATTGTGAGAATTGTTCGTCGTCGTTCTCCTCCAGGTCTTTTAAATACACAAATGTTGTGCTTGTTGTCAAGATGTTTTCAGTTGAGGAAAAGGGAAGTATATTTTGCAGATTTCAAGTGGTGCAAAAGAGTCGTCTCTGAAATGTGAACCACAGTTGATGCGTCATTCCTCTTTCCGATTTATATATGATAATAATATTCCTTTGAAGACGCCACTGACATTCAAAACACTAGTTATTCAAATACATCAATAACAGCATGAAGGCTGAACGGATGCATTTGAGATTTGAGTTGCGAGATGCGCACTCATAGAAAATCAACTATGAGAGCAGTTAGTCATGCTTCAATGGAAGGAGTACCTAATCAAGAGATTACTTGCTTTGGAAGGAGATTGTTGAGCAGCTGATGTTGAAAAAGAGAAAAATTGTAATTTCAATACTATAGTTGAATTGACATCCTCCAAGCAGTTTAAGAAGTTATTTATTGAATTTGATTGAATTATGCCCCCTAATTCTATTGTTTGAAGAAGTTGATGAGAATTTGTAAAAAAATTTCTAACCTCTTCAATTTCAACTCATATGAATTTCACTCTTGTGTAGATTGGACTCATTATTTTGTATTCTCAAATCAAATCAAATCTTCCCATAAAGTAACAAATCACAAATGGACAAAATATACAACAAGGCTCCTATTTCTAAATGGAAAAATCTTGATTATTCAATTATTTATCTATCTCAATTTTATTACTCATTATTTCATTATTTTATCACATATTTTTTCGCCATAAGGTCTGAGGGTACTTGTGCATGCGGACACAATCATATTATTATTTGCATTCAGTATTATTTCTGCAAATGGCATGCTATCCAATTTATTTTGGCATTTTACGAAAATAGAGTACTTTAGTACAATAAAGTATATTGATTTTAGTGTTTTCATTAGTATTAGTTATTTAGTTTTCTATTATTATTGAAGTATTTCACCATTATTATGTTTCTATTTGATAGATATATAATTATTTATTTTATTGCCAATATGCAATTTATCTAGTTTTATTTTCTATAATGTATTGCTTTTTTGGGAAATTAGAGTCCATTTATATATGCTCTAAAGATGCAACACAAGATAGACGACCATATCTGCTATAAATAAGCAAGGCAGAGTTAAAATATTTGATATTGAAATTGCTGCACGACTAGCATTATAGTTAGAAGATGTGGACCAACACCATTTGAAACACCATCTCTCGTTTTTTACCCTTTTTCATGTATGTGACACCTCATGCAGGATGAAATCTTGTTATCTGCAGAGAGATTGCATCAACAGTTGCCTTCCTTGACATTTTTATCATCAGATTTTCACGCAGACGATTTCTAGTTAGGTGTCAAAATTCGATAGATATCTTTGTTTTGTTTGGTGATGCACTTTCAGCACTGATGCATCCATTGTCATTCTCCATGTGATAACACTGGCCAAAATTAGGATCGCTCAGTTAGCAAGACAGAAAAATTATTATCTTCAATAATAGGCTTACCTCATTGTTCACCATCGTCACGGGAGGCTCACTCAGATCTTGGATCTTGACTCTGCACGGAGCTTAATCATCATCATTAACTCTTTTTTACTTTCACTTCCGAAGTCTACTGTACAATGCATGTCCCTTTACTTAGCATTAGAACGCGATTAGGCCTATCCTACATTTTTTGTCTCACTCTAAAGCAGCCAATGTTATTTGTTGCTAGTTCTCCATCTGTGATGGGCTAGAAATATTGTCCTTGTTCGAACAAAAGAATTGGGGGAAACGAAAAGATGAAGGTTGTTACAAGTGCTATTGACTCTGTACCAAGTTATTTCTCAACTAGAGAAGGTTTGATACATTATTATGTTGTGGTTTCTTATTGTCCTCCAGCGTATTTTGAAATATCAAAATTCATTTAGGTCTTTGAAAGTGTATGACTGGCTTTAAGAAATTTAATCACAGATTTCGATCTATCAACAATGATTTATTTCGTAATACTGTATGATGGAAAATAAAATTATGATTAACGTTTGTACAATCGGTGGCACTGTCTTGTAAGGCTTTTCGACTGTTACTGTAGCAATTATTACATACAATTATTACAAAGTGCAGATCGTGATTGATTTCATGAATTAATGGAATTCATAATGTTATGAATATTGAATAATTCATTATTGTTAGAGAAGATGTTCAACATTTCAATTTCATGTAAATATTAATTATTAAAAAAGGTAGATGTTAATATTTATATGATATTGTTTTATGTTGAATATAAATAAATGAATGAACGATGAAAAAACTTTCTCTATCAAACATGTATCGTGGATTTTTAATTTCACAGCTTGAATCTTGCATCTTGGCCGAAGGTTAATTCTTGTACCGAAATGTAATTGATAACATGCGGTAATTGTTAACACAACGGGAAACTTTGCGAAATCTATGTAGAGAGAAGAATCAGAAATTTGAATGATAGACTTCAATTAAATTCACCGAAATTATTTGATAACACTAACAGTAACGGCTAATTATTCGAAAGCAAATTAAATTTAACTGCCGTAAAATAACGTCACTTGACAAGAGCTGGATAGGAGCCTTGGTTCCGTCAATTGATGTCATTTAATGTTGGTTAAATCCAATGTGCTTTTGTGCAATTGGCCGCAAAAGGATATTTTTAAAGTCATCGTTCAGGTAATGTAGTTATCATTTTTCAAATTGGGGCCATTGCTCCACTTAACCACCGATTCAAGAATAACATAAAAATATAAGTAGATTTATGTAGGAGATGTACTTGTGTATTGAGGGTGGCATATACGCTGTATAGCCTACAGTCATAGATAAGAGATAAGAGATTCTAATCTCTTATCTATGCTACAGTATACTGCCGCGTCTTTAGCACCTAGGGGCCTATTTCATAAAATTCTAGAAGTCCTATAAAACAGAAAAAAGTTGGTACACTAGACATTGACAGCTCTTCGTACTAAGCAATAAACTTGAAATTATAGTGTGCGTCAGCCTTTCTTCTGTTTTACAGAACCTCTTGATATAAAATTTTATGAAACAGGTCCCAATAGATCACTGCCTTCAGTATACTATTAGTTCTCTAGCATAGTGTACTATTACCTATACAATAAATGCTAGACAGTATTCACTGGCGCAGGATATAGAATAACATTCGGGGATTCTATGTCCTAGACGCAGTGCGTGGGAAAGAGAGAGTGAGTGTCCGAGAGAGAGAGAGTAAGTAATAGAGAAATACATTTGAAAGAGTGAGCCAAGTGGGAGAGAGAGAGTGAAAGGGAGTTAGTGTGAGTGAGTGGGAACGAGAGACATTTGAGAATGAGTGAAAGAGAGTGAGACGTTTCAGAGAGACATCTCAGTAGAGGGAGTAAAATCGAGTAGTGGTTCTTTCTTGCATATCACCTGGTTATAGAGGAGGTTGTCGGACGGTCAGTCTAGGTTGAGATCTGATCCAGTCTCTAGCTTGGTCTAGCAAGTGGTGGTTGAACGGTATACCAGTATCTCGGATTTAGCCTAAACTCTGACTGACTCTTCTTCCTTCACAGTTCTTCCCGTCCCTTTATTTCAGCTCTATCAAATTATTGAGGTGAGTTGAGTATTGTTTTTTTTCAGTTATCTGCAGAAACGGATTCTGAATGAGAATTTTTCCAAGATCTAAAAACATGATTATATCATACATAAATAATTATATAAAAATCGAGTATAATATAGGCCTATATGAAAAATAGATAAAGTATGGAAAACAAAGATAATATAACAGTTTAAAATAATTACAGTACTCCTTACGTCAGACTCAATTCCTTTTTGGATCTGTAATTTCGCTTGTTTTCATTTTTAATATTATTCCACTACCGCCTCCTGATTTTTTGATATTCATATTTTGTATAATATTTTACTCCATAGAAAAAAACAAACACAAAATCAAATATATAAGGTTCATGTTGGCACATGCTTCAACTGCATGTGTTGACCAATGTATCAAACAATATTATTATCAACAAATATCTATATAGGAATAAAGAATATTCGAATAATTGATGATTAATACATTGATAAGTGGTACAATATTATTTTCATGTTAATTTCATAATTTCAACATTTTGAAACACATTTTTTCTAGTACAGGCTGAAATTATACACTAGATTCAAGTACTGTACAATATTATAGTGGCAATTATTTGGATGTCTACTAAGATTATGTTTGGGGAAACAAATGAAAATCATTTCTCTCCTTTTGCCGGTTTCCATGATAATTATAAATTGAAATATTACTAATGAGAAGATTGAGTAACCAAATTTAATGTTTTCCTCAAACTTTATTAAGTCATTTATTTCAATCTGTCTCTTAAACCACGATCTACGAAAATTTCAGTTAGTATGGGAGATTCAAGTATAGTATCTAGAAAACAAGTATAAAATCAGGCTTTCTCAAAACGATTAAAACAGTTCAGCATATTTTTATAAGTTTATTCTTATGAAACTCCTTCATGTTGTTGATCAGACTCTTGCTTATGCTTTGATAAAGTCCTTTAAAAGGAATTATCTTTTAAAAAATCAATAAGTTAACAAACTTACTTGAGAAGAATGTATTCAGCTAATTATAGTATTCAAAATATTGATTATCAAAATAAATTATTTACCAGTTTATTACAAAAATTATTGAATTTTCAATTTTAATCAACTGTATTCCTGATAAAATCCATGCTTGTTTCAATACAAAAAACTCACTATTTTTGTAATCACTATTCTTTTGATTGTTTAGAATCAATTGTAAGTAGGCCTATTATTATATTCCGCCAGGTTATTATTTATATCTTTAATAAAACTTGAAAAAATAGTTTCAATGTTTATGCAATTCCTGAAGATTTCAAGTAAAACTACAAAAATTATCCTAATTTTGTTATTCTAGTTTATACTATACTATAGGTACCTGGAAAGGAAACGCGTCTCGGCTATTATACTAAACATTTCTTTCAAATGTTGAATAATAAAGACTGGTTATATAGAGGCTATCTTTAAAAATCGAAGGTTATTAGTGCAAATGAGTAGAAATTCTGTAGTTAATTGCGTGACATTTTTGTTGTACAAAACGGAACCGGGTTGCTTTTAAAGTTAAGTAGCAAGTCTATTCAGTAAGAACCTTGAATTGCTGTATTAAGCTTTTCACACTTACTTCATCCATCATGCGAAAATATTAGTCTTGAAAATATGCAATAATCAAAGCCAAAACTAATAAATAAAAAATACAGGAAGTACAATGAGTTTGACCAAGAAGGCTATAGCTTTATTTCTACAGTACGATACCTCAATTTTTTATATCATTATAATATTACCACCATTTATCCCACTCTTCAATTTTTTTTCCATCGTGATTATCTTAGTTGATTATCAGTTGAAAAGTTAGACCTTGGTTCATGGTTAGCTCAGGACTTAATCAATCATGTGAATTGAGATCGGGTTTTGGATATTGCCCCACTTTTCACCTGAGGAAAAAGTTGTTGAAATTATTTTATATTTTTTGAGAGAACACACACAGGGGAAAGACCTTAAAATTGGTTCGTTGGTGTCACTCTAGGTGGATACCAAAAAACTGTGCACATCGTATTTTTTCATGATACCGACTATCACGTTTAAGGCCTTTCCTCTGTGTGTGTTCTTTACCATGATATCATTAAATTTAGATAACATACATACAGCTCCACAAGAACATAGGGAGAAGTTTCTAAAAGTGACTAATTCTCATCGCTATTTCTCAGTCAAGTCTACACTAATTTCTCTGAGAGGTTTAAAATTATATCCAAACATACGAAAAATTTCATTAACTCTGCACAAAGACATGAATTTTATGTTTAATTTGAAGTAAATGAGCTTTTTCTTTGAAACATCAATATCACACATACTGGTAGCGCTACTCAGCGGCAAGCGGTAGAACTACGTGATGAGAGCCGAATTCTGCTATGAATAGCTGCCGATAGGTGCACCAAAACTGCATCTCGTGATCTCGATCCCAAACACTTTACAAAGTTTTACAAGGTTTGTAAAGTCATCCCATTCTCTTTGAGATAGAGAGTCTGCAAGACCCAAAACGCTCACATATAACGTATACCTCGTTCTCGTCATTACACAGGCGAGAGCTGCAATTATAGTAATTATTAGAAAGGCACAGATAAAGGAATATTTTTAATGTGAATATTAATAATGTGAAGAAAACCTTAGAAGTATTTAAGGAGGGAATATAACTAAATCTGTAGTTTAATTATTACTGCCTGTAGAATTACTTTCTTTTTCTCTGTAGAATTCTTGCTGTCTAGTTCTGCTCAGTTTGCTTAATTTTGCTTACTGCTTTAGTTGAACTCCTTAGTTTTAATTTTAGTTTTTAGTTTAATATTGAATTGTATACTTTTACTTTTTATTTTCTAGTTTGAACGGGTTTTTCTCAAGTTTACTGTTGACTGCTTTTTGTATTCCAATAATGTTGATTGGGGAGCAAATTTTGTGGTTTCCCCGTATGCTCCCACATTGTGTATCAATAAATAAATAAATATTGAGATTAAAATTCAAAGGTACCCGACGAACATTCTTGAGATTTTTTTAATAATTTGGTATCATCTACATGATTTTGGAAAATAGCGTCCGAAAGAGAAAGCCCGTTCGCCCCTCTTCTCCACAAAATCGCCTACTTATTATAAACTAATTTTGTAGTAAGGTCTCTTTTAAAGCCAAACGTAGGAAGCTTGCTGTCTGGTTCATTAAAGCTGATTATTGCCAGACAATAAGTAATGAAATAATTTCTATAATGGAAGAATATGATTGTGAATTTCCTGATTCATTATGAAGAAGACGGTATGGAATATAAAAGTTTAATTTAGAAAATTTAAACGATAAATTTTATTTGCGGTGATGATCAGTTCAGTAGAGGAGAGAATATTCTTAAGCCTCTGAGAATGAGAAATTGTCAAAGTGGATGATTTATTTCATATAAACATAAAAATAATCAAGTAAATTTTACATGTTGTACATAGTGCTTACACAAGATGAATACTCAATCTTCTATTAACTCAAATGTTGAAATTTATTTATTGGGAAAACAAAAGTAGATTACATATTATATTATGATTAAGAATCATATACTTGTACAGTATCATAATATAGAAGTGTGTTGTATTATTTACATGATATGTTTTATAGGGAATTGCCAGGGTCAATAAGTTGCCAGATTCAAGATGAAGGTTTAGTATTATCAAAGACAATTAGAATACTTATAGTTTCTAATAATACTAATACGAATACTAATAGTTTCCTATCGTCTTTGGTATCATCATCACACATTATAAACGTCAGGTTGTTAGATTCATCGATTGAAATTAGAATCTACTTGGTGATTCAAAATTTCTCTTCATAAAACATAACAAGGAATTTAGTGGAATCGAAACAAAACTTTGAATATTTCAGAATCAAACGACAGTAATGCAACTTGAGAGAAAGTGGATCATTGAACTGAAAATAGCAAGTAGTACGGTATTGACTTCCAGTTGTAATAGCCTAATCGGTTTATAATCTACGATAGACTAGTTAACCACTGCTGTTGGTGTAATCATGTTCAATCTAGTTCTGAAATGATGCTAAATATCACAACATTCAAGGAATCATCACCATAATGTCGATATGTGTAGAATAACTTGATCGTTAACGTAGTCTACTTTTTTGCACCTTTCACCTCATTTTCAACTGGATCTTACTTATGCTGTATGATTCCGATAATCATGATTTCAAAACAATGCCCTCTGATAATTCCGAGAGTTGATCGCGCTATTTATAATGATCATAGTATGTAATAAGTGATCGTTTCTGGTCTTCTGGATTGATAATAATTTCTGCATGAGTTTTTTAGGTGAGAACTATTCACTGTATACCGTAGGAATAGTAAAGGAAGTACGTAATAGGGAAACTATCATAATGGGATGAAGAAATTAACGAGTACAAAATAAATACATTAAGCCTACATGATAAATTAGCTCTAGCACAATCTTGCAGCACTGTAATTTCAAATTCAATTTATTTAGATAAAATATACATCAAGTAGATGTGACGAGTCGTGAACTGAGTTGACTGACTTTAGTTTTTTTTTGCTGTGGTGAAGTCCACAATATAAGCTCTTAGCTTGTGCGTGGGTAATGGGAAGGATGATTATGAGAGACGAGTAGACCTACAGCTTTAGGTGGATTCCGATTCAATACGGCGGATCCAAGATGGCGGACCAGATTTTTTAAGTCACAGTAAAGTACTATTTTCAATTTGAATACGATCCTCAATGTCACCTACCGTTAAATTACCTTTGTAATTTAACCTTTGTTACAAGAAATATTAAGCCGTTTCCAAACTTTTCACCCACTCTGTAGCCTATTATTTTGTATGTTATTCTCGGGTATCTTTTGAATACTCGGCTCTGTTAATTACAAAATCAATGAAAACAGAGTGAATTTATTCAAGTAAAACAAATAAAGACATACTTCAAGAATAAAGAAGAAAACTCATGAATAATAAGTTATATTAAAAATATCATGAATATAAGCGTTTACATCTCAACCTTTGTACCAATTGACAATGACAATTTGCCCTAGCAATATTTTGTCTGTATTTACAAAAAATAACTGATTAAAATGAAAAATTCCAAGTTTAAAGAGATAATAATGGTATTTTGTATTGATCTTATAATAGACTCAATAGCTAAAAATAAAGCAACCCAATAGAAAACCAATTAGCAATGCTATGTCAATGGTCAACATTGACGTCAACTTTCAGAAGATCTTAATAGGGTGTAATAGCCAGTGAAACTTGAAAAAGGTATTTGAACTATTCATCTCAACACAACACTTATCAAACAAAAAACAGAACGAACAGTTATCAATTAAACTTAAAACATGAAATTACTTTATTCATGTAAAATTACAAAAGTATATTGGCTCAAATTTCAGAGTATGATTGTTAAAAATGTTTGTGATTTCAGTATTCGATTGGTTGAACAAAGCTTATACACTATGAAAACTTATTTGATTATATAGATATAATATTCGAAAATTGTACTAACGATTCATGATTGTGCTGTATTTACATGAAACGGCGGAGTGTGAACATATAAATGTCCATTCTTCGAGAAGGATATACAAGGTCATCCTTTCCATAACCACTCAACCATAAAAGAGAGAGAGTGAGTGAGAGAAGAATAGAGAATGAGAAGGATTCAGGAGAAGAATTTCTCGAGAAGAAGAAGATACGTGGAATACGAGAAAAGACTATCAATGAAGAAACAACATTTAGAGTTCAGGGTTTTTGTCTGCCTAAAAAATTCAAATCATTCTCAATAGTCTAAAGATGTAATAAGCAGTGTTATAGAACTCGTGGAACAAGTATCTTACTAATCAAATATAAAATACAGTGGGACTCTCATTAGAATCTCTTACTGCTATTGATAATTATGTACACCTAATAACTGTACTAAAAGCTGGATTTCACTCAGATCACTGCTCTGCTTTTTCACTGGACACCACTTGAACACAAACCAAAAATAACAGACTTTGCTTTAACTGTTATATATTTCTTTATCTAGTCTACATCCTTCTGTTCTATTCCTTTATCTGTGCTTATACTAACCAACAAAACTCAAACCTCCTAAAGGAGATGCACGACAAGAATAAGATTAATACTAATAAAATACTGGATTAACGACTGAATGATTTAAGAGGGTATTATTATAATTATTTTGATTGAAAGAAAACTGAAAAATATACATTGAGTAGTCATCAGTAACAATACATGAGTCTCGCAGAGCGACGTAACCTTTCAAATTGGATTTTCCACTGTGACAAGCCATTGACTGGGGAACATGAAGAAGCAATAGAGGCTGGAGGCTGGAGACCGCTTTCACTCTCTGACTAGATTGCTCCAGTCTCTTTCGGAGTCTGCATCATTGCATAACAGCATGGAAGTCAATCTCCTTGACCTCTTTAGTGCCCAACTTTACAGATACCGACTCAAATACACGATTATCGAACTCCGATCACAACTGTTATTAGAGACGACCATCTTCCACTCAACCAACTGCAAGGTCAACTAATCACCGGTCAAAATTTCAATTGCTACAGTCAACGCCTTTGTCTTACTTTACCATACACTCAAACATGAAAACACATTGACCCCATTGCTAAGCATCCATGAAAAAAAACATGATCGATTAATAGACGACAATTATCCACATGGTAATAATTACTTAGTTCTAAAAACTGCATCGAGTAATCACAAAAACTTGTTTTTATTTCTAGGACGTGGTTTAACTCTTGTCATTATCTTTCTGCCTGGTCCACTGATGTCATTTTCCTCTGAAAAAATTGAACGAAGTTTAGGATTGAATACGGATAATCTCAAGAATTTGTAACCCTCCAAAATCTGCAATCATGACTCTTATGTCATTTTCCATCTCAATTTTTTGTTAAAATTTGAAAAACTTCAGATCGTGATGATTATTTATGATTGAATACGGATAATTTCATTTTGTTCATATCATCTTCCAAATCCGCGATAAATCCTTATACACGAGCGACATTTTTCATCTCAAGTTTTCCGTTAAACATTTTCAAAAAGCTTGTAAACGTGATCTACGATTGAATGTGGATCTTAAAAAATATTTTTGGAAAAATGGAACAGGCTTTTTCACCAAGAAAGTCCAAAATATTAACATGCACACTGTTGACTATATCGTAAACAAAACATAGCTTCCTGTCGCCTTGACTTTTAATTTCACTTTTCATGAACAGAGAAGCTACTCTATTTAGGAAGTAATATTCACTGAAATTCAGGAAATTAGACCAACGTAACGAAAAGATAACATCAGAGTTGAAATGATTTACCTCTCATTACCTATGTAGGCTTATCTGAAATGTAAAAAGTATACAGTTGTTGAACTTGACAGTTGGTTGAACAATGGTTGTAGATGAGCTACTCGTAGCTTAGTACTTCCAGGAAGTGAATGCTTCCAACTTTCACTCTCGCTAATTGCTGGTTGAGGTCTCTGCTCGCTTCGCTCCAACAGCGCTTGCTGTGGTGTCTTTTTCTACAATGTTTTCTTTTATTTTTCCTCAAATTGAATCTTCCTTAGATCACAGAACATAAAACTGACAAAAAATGCAAGCACGATTCTGTACACAGAACTCCACTAAACTCCACAAATCTCTACATCAGGTGTCTCTGATACTCAATTACCATAGAATGCACAATTACCAAAAATGCTGTATGGTTCGGTGCTGTACTTTTTTGTGCTATATTGGTTTAAAGCTTCATTTTTTAGGTATTATGCTGCATTGTGTTAAACTTACCAAAGGGTGTGAATCAGTACGGTTTTTTAAGCTGTACGGCATTGAGTAAAACAACATTTAAGCTGTCAATATTGGGCTGTAAAGTATTAAGATAATTGGGTATCAAGCTATACAGTTTAAGCCAAGTTTTCAAGTTATAGGCTATAAGAGAATGTCTGCTATCACTTATCTCTGCTTAATTGATGAAAAGGACACATTAACAGATTCAAGTTGATAACAAAGAGTATGTAATACAGTAGTATGAACTCACTGTCTTAAATCTCAATATTTTCCAGTAGCAAGGTTTCGAAAACATTCAATAGAGCACCATGAAAGCGCAATTGAGCTGCATTTCAGGGAATATTTCAAATAGTTCAAATCCTTTCGTTTGGACTTGTCAACCATTTCTAACTAGATTAAATTTTATTTGGTCCAGTTTCTATGAATTTTATTATTTAAAAATGATTAGGAATTATATATGAATATGATGAGAATAAAGATATACTTAAACTCTTATATGCTATATCATAAACTTATAATGAAATAATAACTATGTCCACATTTAGGATTCATGCTTAGGAGTCCATACATATTCAGGAGTCCAAAAATATTTGTATATTCAGATCATGTGGAGGATATGCGTCGTTTAGGTCTACGTCTCGTGAAGGGTCTGTGTTATGATTTTTTGAATAATATCAACTGATTTGCAACTATGAAGCAGACATGATTCGCTTCTTAATAGAGTGGATTTGCTCAGGCTATAGAATACATCATTTCCGGCGAAGATACCAGATAGAATTTAAAATAGGTAAAAGAATTTCGTGCTTTCATTGGACAATCTTTTCTCTTCATGATAGAACGCATTTTTTCTTTTTACACATAGGGTGAATGAGGATTCTAGGCGCAATTCAACGAATATCTAGCGTTTCGTCCGACACCCAAATTCTTGGAAATTAGTAGCGTTTCGTCCGACTGGTTTTCAAGCTTCTGTGCGTATTATCAACGAGAGCGTTTCGTCCGATTTTTGAGTCTTCTACATGACTTCAGAAACCCTTCTATCACTGGCTAATTACTGTTGTAAATAATCAGTATCAAATAAAATTTAAAATCTGCTTCTTCAGATTCTATAGCTGCAATAGTTGCCTCTATTAATATTGCTTCATGTGAATTATTTCTATCGAAGCCACTGATTCGAAGTCAAAGCCTATTTATTTGGATGTAATTACAAGTTTTCCTCCCTGTAAAACTGTATCCAGAAGAAGCTCATATAGAAATTTATGCTTATTCATAAACATTGGCAGAAGTTGAATCAATCCAATAATAACAATGAATTATTGTAAATGAGTACATTTTAAAAATGGTAGCTTGGATGAAGTAATTTAATCTACTTTCGGCTTTACTTTGGGGATTCACTTTGGGTAGAACACCTCTGACATCTAGACGGCTGAATAATGAAGTTGTAACTTGAATGACCCAGTAACTGCTGCCATCTTACGACAGAATTCAGAACTAGCTGCGTTGTGCATTACTGACCATTCAGGGGAGGCGGAGCTTGGAGGCGTGTCTGTAAAAATTGAAGCTGTAAATCACCCAGTAACTGCAGCCATCTACCGGTCGAATTCAGAACTAGCTGAGTCATTCATTTCTGGTTTATCAAGAGATAGTAGGCGGTTGGAGGCTACATGATTTACGATTTTAGAGGCTACGATTGTGGAGGCTACGATTCATGGAAGAATTTTAGACACAGTCAAGCATTGTTCAAGTATTTTCATTGCTGAATAAATAAATAGAAAAAAAATTGTCTTGGAAAACACAATAAATGATTGAATCACCGTTTCTGAAATATGTTTGAATTGTTATCATAATGAAATGGTTACACCCCATTAACCTATCTTTTTTAAAGTCCTCAACTATTTTTGTATTTGAGCTGCACTATATAGTTTATTATACACTGTATAGTGTGCTGAGACTATTAATTTTCAAGTTGAGTTATAGTTTCACCTTTGAAGTTTTATTATTAATTTATCAATCGTATTTTCAATCTCCATTCACTAAATCGTTTCTATTATGCATTCTGCCAATGCAGACATTCTTGTTTTTGTTATTATTTGTCAAAAGTTTTGTCGGACGAAACACTACTCCTTCAGGTATCCTGCCTAATCCCAAAACTACCTGAGACATTGCTGTCGGACGAATCGCTACTCGGACGAAACGCTACAGGACCCAATTCAACAGTCATTTGAGAGTTACCTTGGGTATCTCTATGCTTATTTCAAAATATTTGCTTATTTATGAAACTTAAGCCAATGCCGTAGATAGTCTACATTAGTAGGCCTATAGGATATAGAATACCAACTTTAGAATACTAACTTGAATAATTCATTGTAAATTGTTTCCTACCTCGCATCACTATTCCCTTTGAATGCGTGACACATTTTGGAAACGAGTTTAAAAACTCGTCAATTCTGATCTGAGGACCGATTGCTTGAATGCCAATCAAATTCAACCGCCGTGATATGACGTCATTTCACGGAGATCATTAGTGTTAGTGAATGTTTATTCGAACTGTTACTAGACGCTCGCGTATTGTAAGTAGTAAATTACAATTATTCATATAAACAGAGCTAGAAATAAACTCGTAAATTTGATCTTTAAATCAAAGTAAACAAAGTGAAAAACATGAATATTAATAGAAAGAAAAATGAGAAGACTCTCGTTTCAAATATTTGAATACGACCATAAAATTCATAAATTCAATTACTGATACCAAATTCTTGATTCTTGGAAATACGATTATAATCTTGTATCCTGAATCATTGAACTTATTCCTATTTTTTTTCAATTGAAAACCTATTTGGAGTTCTGTAGAATTCTGTCAAATATCCGACTGATATTTGTTCCAGACATCTGAAAAAACAGGTTTTCCAAATTCGCGGTTCGTCTTTCTTATATAATTTATGCCGTTGTCCGTAAACAGGTTTAAGCGAACAGGAAACTGAATTTATTTCCGTGGAGATTTTGTCATTGGCTTTGGAGAGGAGTCGCGTCTGACCACTCATATACAAGTTTTGACACAAAACAAGAAATCTGGTCACAAGTTACTCTACTAGCAGTTTCTTGTAATAGAGTAGGCGGTAATTGCTTACAATTAGCATCTTAGTCTATTTTTGTTACGACGAGAATTTCAATGATTTGCCGAAAACAAAGTGTCATACAATTATTACTGACATGTAGAATTCTATATGCCTGACATAGCGATGTTATGATGTTCTCGCCAATAACTTTCAGACCTCGTTATTTCAGACCTACATACAGATTCATTGCGATTCTGTATGACACAAAGACTGTTTACAGAGTTACATATTATACTGAACTCATAAATAAGTAGCTGATACAATCACTAAAATTTCAAACACTTGCAATTGCTTCATTCGTCCATTCACTAAAATAAAATAATTACGTGTAACCTGGCTGGCTCAGGACGGCTTAGCGTGTCCTCCGAAACACGAGGAGTGGCTCGAGCTAAAATCTTACTGTCTTACCAGGGTTTGAACCCGACCTCTAGGTTACAAAGCCAGCACTTAACCCACTCGGCTATGGCCACTCCCGTCCATTCACTTATGTACTACCTATACATATCACCTATCAACTCGATATATTTAGTCACCTATCAACTTGATATATCACGTATCTATCAACTCGATACATGAGCTTGACACATTAAAGCCTGGTTTTCATTAGTAGAGTTAGTGGTAGAGTTTCCTGGGCAAGTACTAACTATCTTGTGAACTCTCCCAATGAAAACGTTCATAGTAGAGTAGAGTGATGGTAGAGTACTTGTTTTTAAGTACCAAGTAAGTAGAGTAGAGTTAGTACGGTAGAGTTAGTATGCTAGTTACTCTACCACTAACTCTACTAATGAGAACCAGGCTTTAGGGATACATAGATAGTTGAAGCATAATAAATTAATGCTCATCCCAAAGAAAACATAAATTGCGCAAGAGCAACTACAATGTAGCTAGACTAGAGTTGAGAGTCTGTTGAGTAAAACAAGATGAAGTTAGAGATATCTTAAGTTTACATAAATGATATGTCTATTGATTTATTAATAGTGTATTTGTTTGCAGAATGGGAGGATCTGGCGAGAATTCGGAGCAAGGAGCACCAACCAGTGCTGAACTGTGTGAAATGGCCTTAGCCGAACTGAGGGAGAGTGAGTCGGTGAGAGTACATGCTTTAAGCCAGATGAGGGATTGGATCAGTAAACATCCTGATATAAAGCACTGTCGCACGGGTGAGTGATAAAATATAGAATTTTTCCAATCCATTAATTATTTCTCATTGTTTAATTGTACAATTTCAATGCCAAAGCTGGATATATTAAATTCAATCGGGGCCAGCAATGGTATATTTCATGTTTTACTTTGAAATTGCTCAATTCAAACATGCTATTCAGTTGTCCAGATCATCGAACAATTACACAATGACGAATAGAATATGTCTTTAGACATGTTTAAAGATAGAAGAAAATTTTGTTTTTAATACAAAGTATTACGTTACGTCGTAAGGATCTATTTTTAGAATAATTACTTTTGAAATATATATATTCTTTTATTAAGTTTGAAGAAAATAGTATTTTCTCAAGAAACAAGTCTTACTTAAAGTTAATTAAAAAGGTGATTTTTGCTCAACTATTTACAGACCTACTAAAATGAGATGATTCTAAGTTGAACCCACTACCGTCCATACTGATATCTACTAGACTAATATAAATTTCTTTTTAAACAATATAATTTATTGTTCCTGCAAATTTATGCAAAATTAATATTCGCAGGAATTCTGTTATAAACTATTAGGCCAATGTAAGAATTTAGTTTCCTAGTGCGAAAGTTGTGTGCATGCTTGTTGTTATTGAATCTGAGTTTATTCACCTAGTTTGATGAATTGTATTACAGGGTAACATTTCTTTCTAGTGTTTACATTGACACAGATCAAAACAGCGCAATTTTGTTCATTAATATTGTTTTAAATTGGGTCTACTATTTCTGATAGTGACTATCTTTTTCCCCATGCTTAAATATTAAAATCCTGGTCTTGAGAAAATAATATTGTTATAGAGCGATTCACGTCAAGAAGTCTGAAGTCAGCATTGCTTGGATGGGAGTTTGCTATCCTTGTTCAGCACAAGGCAGTTGCTGATGTCTCTATCGTATTCGCACTGTGCATTGTTGCCGCACTGTGCATTGTTGTCGCACACAGTCCCAACAAACACGTTTGGTGCAGTTTTCTCTTTCTCTCTATGAAACTTGGCATCAATGCTCCTCATATAAACAATGCTGACTTCTTGACGTGAATCGGACTATAGCCTTTCAACCTCCTTCTATAAAAAGTTTTAACAAACTCTCACAATTATTTCAAATTTTAAAGCCAATTATTCATAATAGTTATTTTATTTTGAATAAACTTGTTCAATGTTCAATATCCCATTTTACAATGAAATACATCTCTTTGTATAGCAGGACTCATTTAATTTGGCAAAAAACAGCTGATTAGGCGACCAGTATCACAATACTTAACCTACAAATGCTGAATCTCGCAGATTATTGAAAAGGTATTTTAAAAAGGTATTCTTTGAAAGTTCTTCTTTAAAAAGGTATTCTTTAAAAGTTCTTCTTTAAAAAGGTCTTTTAAAGACTTTAAAGGTCTTCAAGACTTTGGATTATTGTATCAAAGCTGCCTTAAATCATCAGTTTACTGATTGCTAAATCAGCTGATTTTCGCCAAATTAAATGAGTCCTCCTGTAGTTCTCTTGTTCTAATTCCCACCTAAGCATGAGCTGGAATTTGATAGATAATAAAAAATGTTATTCGCCTTACGTCTTTTTTGGCTGTATATTTTTTCACTTACACTAATCAAAAATGATTCTTCATTATTTTCTAATGCTTCTCAGACACACCATTCCTGCTACGTTTCCTTCGTACAAAGAAATTTAGTGTGCCACAAGCTCAAGAGATGTTGGAAAGATACCTGATTATCAGACAGATGTACCCGAAATGGTTCCATAAATTGGATGTGAATGATCCAGCTATATCTGATATTCTTGACAGCGGGTAAGTACCGGTATCTCTGTACAAAATGACTTTAATTTTTCTATCATATTTTGTACCTTAAAACCACAATTGATCCGCCAATAAGTTTCTTCATTGTCCCCCAATCCACCGTTTCAGTAGAGAATCACTGTTCTGTGATTTTTTTATTGTAAATTATTGTATTTATTCTATAATAACTTGAATCATTTCATTCTATAGTATTCAAATATGTTTAAAATCATGAGTAAATATGTTAGATGATAGAAAAAAGGTTTACTGGTGTAAGGAAAACTTTGTTAAGTCGAGACCAAATGTTATTCTTTGATACAAGGTCTAGTTTTTGAATTTTAGTTAGCAACTAAATTCGATTTGGTACCACCACGATAATATGATAATTATTTATTGTTAACTGTTACGGCTACGTTACATGCTCTTGTATAGATAAAAATAATGATAAGATGTTAATAAAAGTCTTTATAAGATGCCCTTCCATACGATAAATAAATGGGTTAAATTTGGTAAGTTGTTGATGTAGGACCTATTTTCATTTTTTTTTTTTTGCTTTTGAGGCTCTGAGTATCTGTTTCAAAGCCACGAATTATTTTTTACTTGCGTTTTTCATACACTACCTTTCTCTTTTCTATTTATTTCATGTTCATTACTATTTTCTACTACAAGCACACTATTTCCTTGACATTAATTACCACTATCATTATATGATTAAGCTAGCGTAACAGTTTTCATCATCTCAGATCTTATAGAGGGAAACTTAACTGAGTTCAGATTGGATATACTGAAAAAATGAAAATTCAAATCAATCACATAAACTTTATAAATTCACTTGAACTCTTGAGAAGTTCAGTTATATTTTGAAAATTTATATTTTCGATATGAATTTATATTTATATTGAATTAACAATGCCTTACAATGATATAAGTGATTGATTAATCTTTTTGATTCCAGTGGTCACTTTAGTGTGGTCACTATAATAAAAATAAAATCCAATTATTATGGATTGCTGATAATATTAGATAATAGCTTGCTATAATTATTATCGAGTATTGTTATTAGCAAGTAGGCAAAATGAAAGAATTTTGTTTTAATTGAAATAAATTTCACAATGATTATTATGACGTCTTTCCTATGCAATCGAGTCAATTCGTTTTCAAACTTTATTCAGCTTTATAAACAATTCTAGGTAACACGATTTTATTTTTTGCAGGTATCTTATACCACTACCAGAGCGTGACAGTGATGGTAGAAAAGTGATAATATCCTGTGCCGGAAAGTTTGATCCTGTGAAGCATTCATCTACTGAGATGGCCAGAGTGCATAGCTTAGTAGTGGAGAGCCTCATGGATGACCCTGAAAATCAAATAAGAGGTATTTCAGAGAGAATTCATCAAATTTCATTAGAACTCATTCTAGATCTAAGGTTTTATTATCATTTTAGAGCTCTGAAAAGACTAAAAACAAGTGGAGATAATAGAATAGTAGAATTTGTGTCCAGATATGATTGTCAGTTATGAATTTAGTATTGAGGTTATTCAAGAGAATTGCTGTATGTCACTGAGTATGTTATACAGAACGTATGCATGAGGTTTTGAAAATGAAAGGAGTACAGAAATATATTTATTGTGTATCACGGAGTTATGTGTCTGTGTATTGAGATATTGGTCCTGTTTCATGAAATGTACAAGAAAACACTAGAAAAAATTTCCCATAATCGCTTCACAAAAATACTCATAGAAAAAACTTCAAAATCAATTGGCTACTTGATACTTTTAATCCACTTCTTCTACTTATCAGTTCGAGGAATTGACGATCACAGTAATCCATAAATAACTAATCTTAAACTTGACAACTCACTCTATTAGAATCGATTGAACTATTGATTACTGTTATTGGAGTAATTTCTGTAAACCTTTCTTGTTCAGTCAAATTGAAATAGTTTTGAAAACTATTAGCATAGACTAACTATAGATAGTCTGACTATAGACTACTGACTATAAATCTGACTATAATCTGACTATAGTCTGATTAGCATAGACTGACTATATTAATGATATTAGTTTCTAATATCATTTCAAAACTAATAGTTTCGAAATTGAAAAGTAGGTTGCTAGTCTCGAGTGAACTTCAAGTGTAACAGAGCTTCAATTGTTCCCAGCTTTTTCCATTGATCGGTTGCTCTGATTATCTTATTTCTCGATTAAAATAATAAATTAATTCATTTCCCACAAGATATAACTATAACACATGGTTAAAACTCACATACTTCACTCTCAGGTACAATGAATGTTTTCGAATGAAAAAGAATGATCATCAATCATTGATCAGTAGACTCCATTAAGCATTTGTAAATGTTAACTGGAATTAGGTTTAGAACAGGCCCGGATTTCCCACTAGGCACACTAGGCAATTGCCTAGGGGCGAAACAGCCTGAAGAGAATCGCCTCACCAAGAAAATAATAAACCTGGTGTAAGAGACAGATATAGATATATTGAATTGAAGCTGCAGTTCTTCACAGTATTTAGAGTGCGAATTGTAAAGAAAATTAGAGTGCGAATAAAGAAAATTGTAAAGAAAAGACTTTGTGTCTCTTTTCAATATTCTGTCATATTCAGATAATTATTTTTAGAGTAGCTGAGTAGGTACTTCACAGCAAATACATCTACTACTTTCAAGAGTAGAATGAATCCGTGTACGGTATATTAGTAATATTATTCGTTATTTTACTTTTGTATTGTTAACCAATATTATTGTTGTATTTTTAACCAATTTACTTTTTGGCAATATTGATTGATTGATTGATTGATTGATTGATTGATTGATTGATTGATTGATTGATTGATTGATTGATTGATTGATATTTATATTTCTGCCTATATAATATAAGTAGATATAACGAGTATATATGGTGCTCAACACTACTTATCTTTCTTCTACTTAGCATTCCTTTTTTCCTGTAACCTATAATATTATTTTTTTCAATAGATTTTTTGCATTCCAGGTTACACATACGTTAATGATGAATCTGGCCTTACTATGGGACACATATGCTTATGGTCGTTTAATGATATACGCAACATGCTACGGTGTATACAGGTGAATGAAATCATTTGAATAATGATTCATTTTTTGATAATATAATTGTCGTGGAAAACTAGCTACAAAATAAATTTTAGAATATAACTTCTCATTAATTGCTTAAAAAATATGTCCAGAGACATATTATTTTAATGTGAATGTTGAAATGAAATTATAATTTTATGCCAATTTTAGCATTACAATGAAAATTACGTTAAAGTTATCTTATTAAAGATAAACAACTTATCTTTCTTATCTTGTTTCTTATTAAATTGTAAACAAGCTATATAAAGTGCAATACAACACATTTCTGAAGCTCAATTTTTATAATATGTGATGCGGCCTGAGAAATTAGGTTGGAAATCATGATTTTGAGATTGTCATGCCATCTGTTGTATTAGTTTATCAACTACATGCTAGTGGCAATCACAGTGTTTAAAACCGCTTTTAAAATCTATACTATAAGAAGAGGTATTTCCTGTAACAGTTTCCATGCTTTCCAAGTTAGTTTTCTATGTGTTGTTCATTAATTTTTCTTACCCATGTTGTTATTATTGTTTGGTGCGTCTTATCAAGAAATATTTGTTACAAACTCGACTTGTATTATTGAGAAGTTACCCAAGAATATACAGTATAACATAGAAAATGATTGACAAAATTCTCATCATTAAAATAATTGATGGATACACTAAAAAAGAGGCAATTCAAAAAAGACTCTAAAATTTTTCTCTCACTTTCAATGAAATATTACAAAAATAATAAAAATACTCGTACAGTATGCAATAAAAAATTGTGAAAATGAAATTGTTGCAATTTACGAACTCGAGATGCAAACTTTCAGAAACTTTGTTAGAAAGCATTTATAATTTATTACTGACAGATACTAACTACACAGTTGGTTATAATCATATTCTACATATTCTTATAATCATATTCTTGTATTATTGTTGAGATGCTACAACTTTTAACAAAGTTGATTCATTGTTTACTTCTTAGAGCTCGTTATTTCTTTCTGTTGTGATGAGAATTTAATAACTGATGTAGTAGAGGAAAATGTGAATAAACTCTTCATAATTCGTCTGAAATATTTATTTTACTTCATTGTTTCAGAATTCCACCCCGATGAGGCACAAGTCTACTCACTTCATCAACATTCCTGCTTGTGCCAACAAAGTGTTTGATTTCATAGCATCATTGCTAAGTGACAAATTGCGAAAACGCTTCATGGTGGGTGAAAGCTTCCTTCTCAGCAATTCATAAAAATCCTCTCAAACGCTATCTTCTATTTTCTCAAAAATAAGCTATGAAAATAAAAAAAGTACAAAGGACTGTCTTCTCTTCTCAATTTTATTGTAGGCTGCATTTTGTGAACTCTAGAGACATCTATGTTTTTTGGTGTCTATGTAACATTACTTTGTAGCTTTTGTATATTATCCAATAACTTGTTAATCTTTTTGATATTTCATAGCTCACTATATCTTATAATGATTTGATAATAGATTTAATATTATTAGGAAATTATTAAAACCCACGTTGCAATGTAGAATTAGAAACTTCTAACGTTTCTCTTCCAATTGTGATAAAATTACTGAAAACCATTCTAGCAAATTGAATTGAATAGTTGAACTGTTTAAGACTTTAATGGCTTCAATTTTGGAGTATTTTATATTATTAGATAGATTACTGTTAACTGTTTTTGTGTACGAATAGAATTTATCCTTACAAAAAGAAAAATGGAAAAATTCTCAGTTGCACAAGGGTCAGTACAATTATGTTGATCTACATTCAACAATGTTAATTGATATGAGTAATCGACGTTGAACCTTTATTCACTTTTGTGCAACCGGTCCCAAATAATAAGAGATTCTAATTCATGGAAGTGAATATAATTATTCTACATAAAGTGATGAGATTCGAGAAAAATTCTTCATTCATTCAAACATTGAAGAAGAATTAATAATTTATCATAAGATTTTAATAATAAATTTTACAAATTAAGAGGTTCATCATAAAGTTAAGAATTGATGATGTGAAAAAAACAATATTTCTTTCCCCTTTAGTACAGTGTACAATATAAACTTGCATAAGGAGTTAATTATTCTTTCTCTTATTAATATTAATATTTATTTCTCTTATTTAAGCGTTCATCAACCTATGATCAACACAACTTTTATTCTTTTCATCTTTTCAACACTAAAAGAGTTGCCCTTGATCAGATAATAAATATTGTCTCTCTATAGTATATAAACTTTATATCTATATTACATTTTTCACTGGTTGGTAATATAATACCGTATGAAATTACAAGCTATGAAAACTTGAGCTGCTTCGGGATGTTTATTATATGAACTCATATTCTGTTACTTTCAAATAGTTGGTATGGAAATTGAACTTCTAAGTGATTAATTTTACTTACAGTACCTTGCTGCGTCCAGTAGTATGTTGAATACCATAAAACGGTCACACATATTTGACATTTTACTGTGAAAAACATATTTCACTCGACTTATCCAATTTCATATGAACTAGAGATAATAATTACGGGGTTCGCTAATGGAACTAATTATAAAATAAATTTCGCACTTCTATGTAACATGTATTGATTACATGTTACATAGAAGTATTACATGTATCAATTACATAATTCAGTATGCAAATGAATATGACAAATAAGTCATCAATGAAAATCACTCTACAGTCAGACATTGGACTCTCACTCGCTCTCGTATTTCATGTAATGGACCACTGGTATCCATGGAAACCCAGCTTTACAATGCAACGATATAACTGCATTATAAGGCACCCTTTATACTCCGAGCTTTGTGAAACAACCCGGTGGGAAATGAACTGAGCTGGCCCACACCGCGCCTAATCTAGTTTCGTTAAGATACAAACATTATCCTAGTTGGTCTTTTTCTATAGAAAATTTTCATTCATTTGAAAAATTTGATGTAAAATGCAGCAATGGAACACCTACATAGTGAGATGTAATAAATCATATTAGAAATGAAATAGTGTCCTTTGCTCAGCTGCAAATAATGATCACTCTTGTGCTTTGACTGTTGATTTTGATAATGTTACATTTGAAATTTTTAAACAGTGGTGGAACAATACAAGTCTTAATACTTTTTTGACATTTACAGGTTGATTCTTGTCCGATGTACTTTCTTCATGTCGACATTAACTTGGATAACCAGACTTTTTGATTTTCAGATTCATAGTACACTGGATGACCTGAAGAAAACAGTGAACCCAAAAATTCTTCCCAAGGAGTATGGTGGAGAAGTACCTTTGTCAGATATTATTGGTAAGTACGGTCATAGACTAACCAAAGATTTAAATTATGTCTGTTACGGTACTGGAATTTCATAACCAATATACTTGATCATCTATTTTTGTAAAAAAGCGAAGTGGCACTCACTCGCGCATTCACTCATTCATCCGGAGAAATACAAATTTCACTGGACAAAGAACTTTCACATTTTGCATACATGTTCAGATGGACCTCTGGACGTGCACTAAGCATGGATTTGAAAAAATAACAAAGATGCACACAATTCACAATCACATCACTCACTTAATGTTGATAAAGTAATAGGGTTTGTTAACACATAATTATGTATTCTTTTAATATACATGTATTGTATTTTTTGTTATACTTATTTTTATAAACCGTGGAATAACAGGAAATATTCCCAAGTATTTTTTAATAAGATTGTGATTGGATAACTTAGGAGCGAAATATAAAATCTGACAAGTGTGTTGATATAATTGATTTAGCTTGGACACTTATCAAATATTTCATCAAACTGAGTGTATTATGCTCCTTCAATTCAATTCAAAATGGCTGTAGGTTCAATTATATTGGCACAAATCCACTTCATGATTTAGTGGCATGCCATAGGTCAAATATTTTCTCTGGAGAATCATTCACCATATAATGCAGCAGAATCCTATATCAACCAGATTGTCAGAAATACTGTTAGTCTCCTATGAAAAAATGGTTTTTACGTCGATTTCAGTTCCCCTTTCCTCAATTTGAACTTTCAATAAAGTTTGAATGCTCTAGAATAGAATAGAATCTCTAGTGTGAAACATCTATATTATCAACGAAATTTCAAAGTGAGAATCGCTTCCCTCGATTTCTGTATCTCTTCTTTCATGAGTAACAGTCAATTCAAATTTGGGAACTTTGAAAGCATAATATATCCGATTCTCTCTGTAACATGATTCTCAAGCTAAAGTGATAAGAAAAACACCTTTCAGCAAATTATTTTTAAATCTGAAACAAATTAAATTTACCCAGGGGGAGTGTTGTTTATTGTGGTGGTGATGCTAATTACTATGGGACGTATCAAATTCTTATTTTCTATTTTTGGAAAAAACTGCTTGATATTAGTAAATAATTTTATTTCTAATTGATATCAGAATTTAAATATTGAATTGGTTCTCTCAGTTCTCTTAGTCTCATCCCAAGAAACTAAGCTTGATTTCTGAGTCAATCATTAACATCCAAAACATAGAGTAGATATAAATTTATGATTATCAACATTGTAGATGAAAACAGTATTTCAAAACTTATTACTTTTACACCTCTTATTAGTTTTGTAATGATATTTATTTGTTTTGATGATTATTATCATTCAACCTTCTTATTATCATTATAATTTCGTCTTCAAAATTCAATAACTTGTTTGTTATATTTGATTACCAACTAAAAAGTGATTCCCCTGAAAACCGTGTAAGCCTGACTAGAGTAGAATAGCATCTTTGTATCAATCATAGAGATTTGTTCCAATTTATCAATTTTGAATATGACACATATTCAAAGCATGTTTTCTCAACACAAATCAATTCAATCTATTTCTCCATCAACTGAAGCGAAAATTGTTTGCTTCTCTCTCAATTTTCCCGCTCTATTTTGTAATTCATTCCAAGATTTCCTGGAAAATGTGCATTGCAAAATGGTCCAGTTTACTGTGCCCAAATATTGTCAGGATAGCATGTACTAGCCTATCGGATTGCTGAGCTGTTATTGAGATTGTATCAATTTGCCAAGTGGTAGCAAAACTTTGACTAGTACCGTATACCACATACTAGTTTCAAAATGAAGGACAAAGCGTGCTGTTTGGGCAAACTTCGGTTTAATGAGATCACGTGTCAACATATGTGGAAGTTTCAAAGCTTTCATGTGTTAAACTCATCAACGTCTGTCTCTTACACACAATGAGAACGTTATTAAAATACCGACGCATACAGTATTGTATCACCCAGACCGATTCTGCTTCACAATATTTGCTCAAAACAGATGATAAAGGTAGAGCTTTAGTCAACACTATTGATGAAGCCAAGTCCTATTCAACTGCCTTACAAGTATTGCAGCAATCTCACAATAGCCATAGTTTTCCTTATTGGATTTCTGTGATAGTACTGATTTGATAGGCTACTCGTTGATCGGCAATAATATTTGGGTTGAAAAACGTTTTGGTACGTAGATTGCAATCGCAGTGTGCTTCATGACTCATACATTTGAAAAGCTCTGATAGAAAAACAGCTTGTTTTGGCCGTCTCTCGACTCCGTGAACAGAGTATAGTTCCATTTTTCGCAATTAAGAACCTTTGAAATGAATGTTAATTTTCTTTCAATCAATAATGTAGATTGTAGAATGTAGTGGCGAAGCGTGGTATACTTATTTGGTCATCGCCGGGTATATTTCCTATAGGGAATATACCCAAATAAATAATATGACCAAATAAATATACCACGCTTCGCCACGGGTAGAAAGATTCTTAAGTCTAAAATTTTTATGATAATGTACATTTTAATTATATTTTTGTAGAAAACTAGTCATGTATAGTTTTAATTGTAAATCACTTAATCAATTACCAGGTACTTTAAACAAATTAATTTTAATTATTGATTCCTTGTATAATTTCTTTCATAAAAATAACATGAAGCTCTCATGACTCACATTTGTCCGTGAGCTGCAAATACTCAATTACTTGACCAAAGTAAAAACTATAATGATATTACAATTTATTAATGTGTGATTTGAAACAATTCACAGTGAATTTTGAATTCCTTGAGATGAAAATATTCATTTTTCCATCCTCAGGTTTTTTATACTGTTTTCACTATTTTGTATGTAATGCAGCAACTACATAGAACAATTTTGGTAATAATAGGGCTACTATGTTGTTGCTGATATAATGAAAAAATAAACCAATAGTGAATGGGCTGGAATAATAAAATGCTATCATTGCTGATGAAAATGAACTAATAATTTCATATTTTTTCAACTCTGTTCTCAATAAGTCCTGTTTCGGTAAACATGAGTATGATCGATCGAGTGAGCCAGACACAACGCCTGTGAATTGCGGGGGGTTAATTGGCCTTTAAGGAGCCTCTTATTGTTCAATAAACTGTCCATGACAGCTACTCTCCAACAAAGACAACAACGAATTAATCAGAATAAAGTCCAATGAAAAGTTGTTGATACCCAACAATATCTCACTCCATATCTCAATTATAGGTACACAAATAACGTAAACTGTAATTATTTTAAGTAGTCATCAAAGCCAGATGTTAGGAAACATGGATGTTGTCACAACATTGCTGTGGTATTTACATATAGCAGGATCCTTTTAACTTGTCAGAAAACATATGTTTTACTCGGCCACCAGTACAATACTTAACCTACAAATGTTCAATCTCGCAGATTATTGAAAAGGTCTTTCAAAATGTTATTCTTTGAAAGGTCTTCTTTAAAAAGGTCTTTTAAGACTTTAAAGGTCTTCAAGACTTTTAAGCCTTTTGATTATTGTGTCGAAATCACTGTTTGATTATTACCGAAACAGCTGATTTCTGACAAGTTGAATGGATCGTGCTATACGAAAAAGATCAAATGAAATAATACGAGTTACAGTATGTGTAAGGACCTCTATATCAATTAAAGTTGTTCCAGAATACTCAAGCAATATTATTTCTACTTTCAAATGAAGACGTCGTGCTGTAAAGTGTGTGCGTTGTTGTGTTTTTCAGATGATAATAATGATGATAATCTGGTTCAATATTTTAACCGAAAAAATACAGCGGATAGTAGGAAGATATGGATAAATAGTAGGGATATAGACTATAGTTTAGTGGATGGATGTAGTCTATAGAGATTAGGCTGTATTCAATATTACGTCATGAGAGGGCAAAGTATAGGAAAAGTGAATTTTAGTAACTGTAAAAAAATACCTATTATATAATTGAAAAGCAGGAAAAGCATATTGGTTCATCATTTTAATTTTTCTTTCTCGGAACTCTCAGTATTGAAATAGCTCAATAACAATGTCTATACTTTACTCGCTAATATTCAAACGTGACACAACCGTTTCGAGATATTGACATGTGGAGAAAAGCCTGGATGATATTGATTGAACTGAAATTAACTCCTTCTTCCAGTTTGCTAACCTGTAACAAAGAATAAATATAATTTTCAACTTGATACTTGCATGGAGAGTAACACAGATTCAATTAAAATTTTTGTCAAATCGGGAAAGCTATTGAACGTTTCAATTTCCACTCATCAATTCTATACAACTGTTTCCGTACTTGAGAAGACTATTAGATTTTGAAACTTCGCGATCTATGATCAACTGCCATTTAAAATAATATATTGGATTTTGGTTCAAGTGGAGAGTTTCTTTGATAATAATTCAACACTCGAGAAAATTGCACATGTCTCGTTTTCTATTAATAGTTGGCAATTAATTGATTCCAAACTTTATACATGTCCGAAGCAGTCGGTGTCAGAAGCAGAACACTTGTATGCTATTACAGCAAGCACCTATTGCCAGCTGAACTCCTTAATTGGATTACTTTCAACAGCGAGCACTAACTTTCTAGATCAGTGAATTGTCCTGCATTGCTTATTTTAATAAGCTTCTTTCTCATTTGTTCACAGCTGACTACAAAAAAGAGCTGCAAAGCCGAAGGGAAGAACTTCTGGCATTGGATGACCTTGAAATTGATCTTAATTCAATCCTTGACCGGCGATCAAAATACACAATAGATCTTGTGGACGAGCCACTCAATGGCATATCTGGATCATTTAGAAAGCTCGAAGTTGATTGAACAAGTACACTCATTTCTCAAAAATCATTTTTATTATAATATTATTAATAATAGTATAGATTAAAAAAGCAATATTCAAAACATCACTCTGTTTCCTCTAATAAATCTATAATCATTCAAAATTGTTTTCTTTTTCCTTATTATTTGATTGGGGGAGTCCGACTTCACAAGGTATCAAATTATCATATTTATTATTACAGGCTACACATTACAAAACTACAACTGCAATACATCTTGTTATGATAATATAGCAGCTCATTTGATATCGGCGATATCGATATTTTTTTTTGTGATAATATCGCTCTTTCGATATTGGTTCGAAGGTTCACGATATCGGAACAACCCTATTTGCATATTTTTTTCTTTACATATTGATTGGTAAGACTTGATTTTTGAGTGAATGATCTATCATGTGATAAATCATTCACTCATAAATCAATTATTAACAACCAATATGGAGTAAAAGAAAATTGTATCTGAGATGAGAGATCACCATGAGAGCATCAAATCTTGCTGGCGAGAGGTAGGAAGGAAACGCCTCGTTTGCTCAATATACGTTATGCTGGGAAGATTTAAATGCTTGGCAAAACAATCTTCCCACATTTGAAAAAAACATTTCAAAGATACATCGCAAAAAACAATACTCAAATTCAAATAAACAGGAAAAATCATCACAATTATGAATCTTACTCTACAGCCAGCTAGTAGTTCCAAAATTTACCGCTAGATAGCGGTATATTCTACAAGAAAATGCATCAAGAAGTTCTTAGTTGATAGGCAAGTAGGAGATACAAATTGAACGCATTTGTTCGAATAAATACAACTCATTCATTTTCTAAATAGGTATCTTGTATCGTATAGGTATCTACCTTCTAAATAGGCTTTCTAAATAGCCTATTCCTCATAACCTTTCAAAATGTAACTTATATTACATCTACTCAATGAGATCTTACAAATGAAACGTGAACTAACAGAATCAGTTGAGAAATCACGGAGGAGTTCTGTTTGAAAAAACAAAATGTTCGCCTATTTCATGTAAAGAAGATAGCATGGAAATCTATTGCTCTCAAATAATTTATTATTTCAAATGCATATTATTTTTTATATAAACAAGTACTTAAACACCTGACACTGTTTGATACATAGTATTCAAGTAAATAGCCGATAGTTGATACAGTATCAAGAAATAGCAATTAGATAGTTATAATAGCTACAGCTTGTGGAAAGCTACAGCCACGGGACCACGGGAGGTTCAACTTGATTAGCTCCAGGGGTAATTATGAAGCACATCTATGGCAGATTTTGAGCTATTGTAATTTCAATACTGTAGTCTAGAGCAGACTGCCAAATCGTATAACAGTTTCAATTACCGTAGTAAATTACGTTTGCAAAATCAATCAATTTCTGTTACCCTGATTATCTTCATTTATTGTTCAGCTTACTAGAATTCAGTCACCTAGTTACCAGCTTCGTAACCCTATAGTACAAGGTACAAGGTATATTAGTAACGAAGCTTACTAGTTACTGATTCAGTTTTCGAGGCAGAGGTGCGAAAGACAAAACATGTTTGTAACATTCTATAACTCTAGTTAATCAAGGTCTAATAAGGGTCTTATCAAATAGGATCTAGGTCTAATTAGGATAAAATCTCAGTAAACATTGTGAATAATCCAGTTCGCTAGAATCAGATGCATTTCAATTCCTCTGAATCATGATTTTTATTGTATGACAACTTATCTATTATTATATAAAAGCGAAATGGCACTCATTCATTCATTCATTCATCAGCAGAAATAAAAATCTACTGAACCAAATGCGTTCAAATTTGGCATGCATGTTCAGTTGGACCTTTACACGCGCACTAAAAATGGATTTTGAAAACATCCCAAAGATACGCCCAATATTTGCGTTTTTTCTAGCAATTTTGTGCGTTTTCTCAGCTTCTTCGAGAAATAATTGGCAGAAAATGTTGAAATTTGGTACTTGGGTTTAAAAATAATTTGTTGAACTTTTTTCAAGATTCTCCAAAAATTACGCCAGATATTGGAGTTTTTGCAGTTTCCTTGCGTTTTCAATGCGTTTTTGCAGATTTTTAAAAAACGACTGAACTAAGAACGTTTAGACCTTATACACAGGTTCAGCTGAGGTATAAGAAGAATTGAATTAA
This sequence comes from Laodelphax striatellus, assembly GCA_017141395.1. Lineage (NCBI taxonomy): Eukaryota > Metazoa > Arthropoda > Insecta > Hemiptera > Delphacidae > Laodelphax > Laodelphax striatellus. The sequence goes on from CM029544.1 coordinate 26,622,805, forward strand.
AGTATTTTTAAATCATCCTCAAACTACGCCTGATATTGACGTTTTTCCAGATTCTCTTTGCGTTTTTGAAGCGTTAGCGCTTACTCTTTTAGTTTTTGAAAATGATTCTGCCAGGGGTCCAGGGGGTGGAGCCCCTTGTCTAGCCTGCTAGCTAGTATAACTTATAGGTGCGTTTCCGCAGAGGGAAATATACGTAATAGAGTCCGCTCGTACTTGGTTTAGGAAAATAAGGTACAAGGTTCCTTAGGATACATGGTGATAGGGATGGAATGGGGATGGCGCTTGAATTAATATATATGATCTTTTACTTTAGAATTCATATTTATGTTCTCTATCAAGTGGAATCTATTATCATTATAGGTCACTGTATCATTTAAAAATATTTGTGAGTGAGGCTAGAAAAATTTGCTCATTAGATTTAAAAACAGACTTTATAACCCATCTGGACTTATGGAATTCAGCTGTGGGGCTGCTCTAAAATATGAAACATCAACTCAATTCAAACCTTCCAAAGCAAAGTACAGGGTGATTCAGATAAGCCAAATATTGAATGGATAATAAAATGTTTTATTTATATGTTTTTATTTAATGTTTTATTTATATTTTATATTTTCTGCATTATTGGAAGCATACTTTTCAGTAAATGCTGTAACATTTTACTGAAAAGTATGCTTCCAATAATGCGACTCTCTGCTCTTGCGTAAGCATCGTGAAGGACTGACAACAATTCGCTCTCTGCCTGACACCAGCGCTTGTGTTGGGGGTAGTGTGCGTGGAGTGGGATATGTTCTCGAAGGTCAAAGCTCTCTGACAAAACAAACAAACAAAAGAAATTCTTATAACTGTCCAACTGAACTGCATAACTAGTTACAGTTCTGACTTATCTGAATCACCCTGTACTTCGGAACATGGTGAATGCACCCTGGTACATAAGAAATAGCGATTTGCATCGAGATCTGCACATCCCCTACGTGACCAGCGAGATTAGACGATTATGAGTCACGTCTTCATTAGTATGACAACATCCAGGTCATCCAACTCCTTGACAACACTCAGCTCACGAGGAGATTGAAGAGAATCAAGTCCTTCGAGTTAGTTTAGTGCTAGTCAAATAGAGAAAAATAAATAATTATATAAATTAAAGAAATTATCAAATGCAGTGAATAAAAAGGTAGTGCAATCATAGAACAGAGCTGTAGGCTTCTATGTAAGACTTTAGTATCATGAAGTCTATTTTTAGTTTATGATAAATAAGAGTAAAAAATTAATGGTTAGTCCAAGTGACTAGTTTTAATAAAATAATTGAAAAAAATTAGTCTCAAGTAGCTATTGAAGTGAGTTTCTAGCATCCCTGCATATTATATACGTGAGATAATCAGCTTCAATTGAAAAACTTCATGCAAACGTAGTTGTACAATTAGTAGTGATAGTAAATAATATTATATAATTATAATAGTATGAGTTATTGAATATATGAGATGACTGTGAGATCCTAACTTTGCACCTGCTTAAGCGATTTTCCAGTTAGTTGCAATGTCATTATTTTATTATGATCGAAAACAAAGCTAGAGGCTGAATGTAGCGAATTCAACAAAGCATACATAAATGCCTCTATGATTCTTGATCCGTTGGTAATTGGTCTCTCGCACATTATCCCCAAACACACGCTCCACGAATTGACGTGCAACTTTATTGGCAGGCTTGTCCTCTGCACTTACGCTAGGGTCCTCACTGAAAGTTCCCTCCGAAATTCCTCTCGAGTTGAGAAATTCCCTGTCGAACAGCTGGTACCGCCCCAAACTTCCCACCACCCGATTCTTGTGTCTAGCTCTAAAAATAGATTTCTCAATTCAACATCAATAGTGTGTAGTGTATGTTTTCCTACATCTTGTTTCCCCTTTCATTTAATACAATGAATGGAGCGTCCTTCCCTATACAACATCGACCCCTTTTATTGCGTAATGCTATTGTAACGCTAAGTAGAGGTTTTGAGTGAGTTTCGTATAGGGTGCCAACAAAAATAAATCATTCTCAAGTTCTTTTAAATCTTCATTAATCAATTTGGAAAAAATCGCAGCAAAATAAATATTTTAAGAATTTACCAAATAGAATATACAATGTATATGATAGTATTAAATGTATAATATAATAGTATAAATGTATATAATAGTATTAAATTATCTTGTATTGTATTGTAATTTGTATCCATAATTAATTTGTATTGGAAATAGGGTAATAGAGAAAGCATATATTATGCGAGTAGATGACTTATCCCCATGGTGAACGACGGAAAAACGACGTGATGGTGGCGATATCTCTGGAGACTCAACGGTTCTTCAAAAACTTGCTGTGTTAGTCAAGTGGGCGATCGGCGAGACCTCTGAACTCACCTATTGAAAACCTCTGAATTCACCTCTGAACACGAACTATTCTAGCTGCACAGTAAAACTTCAACAGTCTGATGAGTAATCTACTTGGCGAATGCATTCTCTACGATAGGGTGTTAATAGCTGAAATAAAATTAACAGCTTTCATTTTTTACGAAGATAATAAGATTGCATGATTGAATGATCTGTAGCAATAAATAGGACGTAAAAAAGAACGGTACGTTTAATTACTATTTTTTGTTGAAATTGACTTTTGTTGATATTATTATTAAAGTATTCAACCATAACTAGTAAAGTATATATAAAGAAATTTTTCAACTGGCATTAAAAATAATCAATCATATCTGCAATAGTATTTTTAAAATTCAAAAGTTGGTTGTATTGGATAGATGTTTGAGATTTGATCGTTAATCGTTACTGTACTATCACATGCTACATTTATTGACCGTTTATTTATCAATAGTGCCTAAGTTATATTTTATCGGAATGGCAAAACACGTGATATTAAGGTTCAAAGATAATAATCATTTCAAAACTCTACTTAATCATTCAAGTCTCTACTTGATTGAATAGATGTGTGAAATAGATGAAAAAGTAAACATCAATTTTTTGAACATAAATGTTTCTCAATGAAGAAAATGCTTATTTTTGCTCTACTGAAGATTATTGATGTGAAGAAATTAATATTTTTACCAATATTTCAGTAGGCTGTATTATTTTCGGATATTGCTGGATCTGGTCCAAACATTCATTTCCTCTCTAACACGTTTTCTTCGTCCGTAGTTAACACGATAAATTCCTCATGGAACTGTTAGAATATCATTTTATTGATTATACATATTTTAAACATTAATTTTCAATTATTGATATTCTAGATAATTATTATTGAATACAATTCATCTGAATTGAACATGAACTATTGACATAATGCACTAGGAATCATGATATTCCAGGGCAAAGCCAATACCTTTGAAAGCTAATAACACTTTGGTTTTTCTATGATTTTTCCAAAACTTATACTTAAGAGCTCATTCAAATTTTTAAAAATAATACTAGAAAGTAACAACATGCTCTCAACCCTAAAACTCTTCAGAATTCTTGAATTTCAACTCTTCTCTATTATGTAGTAGAGAAGAGTTAGAAGAGTAGAGTAGATGTAGTTCTATATGGCATTAGAGAAGAAAAACATATGGAGTGCATCTCCTGTACTTTTTTCAAAGGTTTTAAGAAAAAAATGAATTGAAGGGCACGTAAAGCCTAAAATACAGTCGTTAATTACCCTTCCCATTACCCAAGCATAAGCGTGAGATTTATGACGGATTTTGCCTCAAAACATAATAAATAGTGATTTATTTTTGTGAGGTTGATGCCTAAATGAGCCTTATGAATCTATTAAATAGTTTTTTTATATAGTGGTTGATGATGTTCGATTGAATAGTGGAAAGGGTGATGATGAGATGAATCTAACAACTGCTTGCAATGATTAAACTCGTGTCTGGTAAATCTCATTAAAGTCTAAATTGAGGAATAAATCAAACAAGTTATCTGTGAGTGTTTGATGAGTTTCTCGCAAGCGGGTAAGATTTCGTCAGCGCAGAAGAAAATGCAAATACTGGTCGATTGTCGATCTCAAATGAAAGCCAAACGTGTTTGTCTCCCCTCGGCAGGCTAACAAGCTTGGTCTTGGTGCCTCCTCAATTAGATCGTCTATACATGATGACATAGGTTTGGGGTAGAAAACTTGAAAACGTCTGGCGACGCGCTATATAGAACGGGGGAAAAGGGGAAATTGCCCTCCAGTCAATTCGCTAGGTTGGCTAACCTGGGCGTCTGCAGTTGGATCTGCGCATCTCTCACCCCAATTCGGTTTAAGAGTCAGTGTTATCCTGGAAAGTAAACAGTTCTGTCCATGACTTTGTGCTAATCAGGTGGGACCCAGACAACACTCAGTCTTCAACTACATCTATCAAAGGAACTCATCAGCGGGTAACCGCCTCCGCCTCCCGCTCCCGCCACACTCTCTCAACTCTCATTGGCGACAACTTGCACCATGTGCCCACCACTCTCAACTACTCATGGTCTACTAGCGCAAAACTTCGAAAACTTCTCCATGCTCAGCTGATTTGTACATCTTGTAAGTTGATCTCATTCAAATATCTCTATTCTAATCAATACACTCCAAACATTCTCTCAAACATCCATCCTTGAAACGTTCTATCTCACAAAATAACCTACTTTCTCAGTGCTATTCTACGATGAAATAAATAAGCGCGTTTTTTAGACACTACTAATTAGAAATTATTGAATATATTATGGATTATAGTAATTACAGTGATTCCAAACCAACTTACAATTGAATTATTCATCAGCAGCAAAGAATTTCATTGAAAACATTTGGGAACATGGTTTAATGCTTGAGGAGGCTGTTGAAACATTAAAAATCAATCCAATTATAATAGAAAAATGTTTAAAATGAATAAAACAAGGTTAAATTACCTTGTTTTCCTTCTGGATTACTGTAAAAATATTCTATTTGAAAGAGTATTATGAAAGTTTATGTATTCCGAATAGGGCTTAAATATTAGGAGCGTAATTTCGAGAGTTTGAAGACGTTGTTGCAGCCTGCAGCTATAATTTATTGATTAATTCATATATTTTAGTTTAATCAATCGATTATTGAATTAAATACTTATGCAACAGTTATATTTCACGCTAGATGTTATACCTTGCTGAGATACATTGATTTTGTATAGCATCTCAAATGTAATATTTTTATCTACCTACAATTTACATTGTTCATATTCCCTGAAGTCTAATTTATCATGATTACATCTGATCCACGATAAAAAATGAGATAGAATGATAAGAGACAACTGCTTCTGACGTCGAACTTATCACGTGGCTAAACTGTTATGGAGTCTCATTGCATTTTCAACACACTCCCTCTCTCATAATAATAATTATTGTTCTACCGTTATTTCCTACAATTTATCTCCTAGTTCTTCTGATATAATTATGAAGTTTTCAATTGATTATGCAATTTTTGTATTGACTTTCCAACTTATTACACAACTTATAGACCCAAGATACAAATAAGAACGTTTTTTAACAAGATCAGTCAATTTGTAAATGGATTTCACATGTATCTTGATTCTACACAATATTAAATCATATAGTTCTTTTTTTTATCAATATAGCTTGCGCTGAACCTCTAAACTCATTTGAAAAGTAATACTATACACGATCTGACATGCTTTAGTAGAAAGTATGCTTTGGACAAATCAACCACGGCCAAGGCTTTCTTACAAGCATAAAAGATTCCACTAGTTAGGCAATTTTCATAGATAATTTACTTTTTTCCAAATAATTTCTGCTTCTGAAGCCTAATCCGTAAATTTTCAGCTCTTTTCAAATCTAGACCTAATAAGTAGCCTAAACAAAAATTTCAAGTGTTCAATTCTTTTTCCACGACATTAAAATTTTAGAAAATTAGCAGGTATCTTGATGCCTATGATACGACAATGAGGCCCTAGCTCTTTTACAGCTGTTGTTGCTGGTTTTACCTTTAAGATTCAGTTACTATTTCATCTGAACTATCATACTTTCAATAAGGATGCTGAAAAGATTCTGCGAGAATGGTATTGAAGATTGAAACACCAAGATTATAGTCTGCATAATGGTTAACACCGTTAAGAGTCCAGTCTCTTTATTATTTCTCGGTTATAGGCTATATGGGTCACCTTCGGAGATTCATATTGTTGTTCTCGACTATTTGAATGGTTACTTCATTTATGTTACCTTTTGTGACGTGAAGGATAGTGCTCCTACTTTTGTGTCTGTTATTACTGTAATGTTTTATTGACGGCTAACAATGACAATCATCTTCATTTGAACTGAGCCAACAGACGTGGAACTCATCCAGTGGATTTGGAAAGACTTTACGATGAGAGAGTCTATCGACGAATCCCGTGCAGAACTCCTGTTTTATTATGTATTGTGATCTCAATTAAAAAATGAGGAATGTCATTGTACCTATTAATACTTTATTGGAACCTTCCAATGTCCATGCAAAGAGGATTGCTTAGTAAATTTTATATAATAGAACAATGTGTTTACCTTTTTTAAGAGAGAAACCAATCTACACCATTCGGGAATCTCAAAATTTTGAAATTCATGTATGACATCTATTGCTGTTCTTGACGAACATGACTGTAATAAAGAATACTTGGCTATTGACTATTGACTACTTCGAATGTATCTATTCAAAAATAATTGAATACTTTTGTTTGCTTTTCCTCCATTTAGCAATTCAAATATTATCAATATATAACATAACACTGCTCAAATATTGTAGGTAAAGATGATAATCCAGTTCTTGACGTCTTCTTTCTATTCAGAGAAAAGTTGATTCTAAGGGAGAGTTAATAATTAACAATAAAAATTCATCAATAGTAATCACAGTTCGTAATGAAGACCAAAAATGAATAGTTGATTCACACTTTGGAAAAAGTTAACTCAATATACAGGATTAGTCTTGAATCAATGGTTAAATGATCACAACAAGAATTAATAATGATCGCTAAGTATTTTCTGTCGGTCACCCATTCAAAGACAGACTTGAGCGTGCGTGACTTTCATCATCACAATTACCCGAATAATCTTCTCACCGCGCTATCAAATTTCCACCCTCACTTATACAATGAACATGAATGCTTTAGATTCATCAACATATTAATGATTATTTCATCTATCAAACATGCCATTAAGAAAATAGGAGAAGAATGGATTCGATTCGTTCTAAAAAAACTTGTCAATATCTATATTTTTAAGCAATCATATTCTTTCGAAGTTCCACTTCATTAATTGCAACGAGAATTGAAGATTTTTTAATTTGTATAATTTACAAAACAACTTGATACTTTCGAAGATGTAATAAAATGAAAGATGATGAGCACAATCCGAAATCGAACCCTGGACTGTCGGGGTAAGGTCTGTTAGTCCATACAACATTCAAAAGAAGTAATATTATCCTAGCAATGTTTTCTTCCTACTCAAATCTAATTCTAATCCAATATTTTTCCAATTAAAACTTGAGTTATTGCTGATAGAGTCATATCTTGTGTATTAATCCCCCAACAAGTATGACGATAATAACCTGACTTAATTAACACTTCTGTCCCTTATTTGCAAGGTTCCACTAGTTTGTTTATTGTTTCACTATAGGTATTCCTTGACTTGCAATGAGCTACGTTATTATATCAAAGACAATTTTCTCCAATTCGAAAAGCTACAGTTGAGTAAGATTCTAATAAAGTAATTAGCTTTTTGCTGTTGGAATACGAACTTTGATCTCTGCAAACTTTGTCATTGATTGGCAATGAGTCAATAATGATCAGTATTGATGAAATGCTTCATTGGCAAGTTAGATTATTGTTGGCCAGTTCGTGGAGATTCATTAATGAATCGAATTCAATGCGTCCCACCAAGAGCTTCCGCGAAATGTTTATATATAAAGTGTTTCCTGCTAGTGTACAATCCCTGGAATTACCTGTTTTGATTACAACATATTTGTACTGAAGGTTATTTCATCCGTCACATCGGTTTCATTAGAATTTACTGTTATTCTGTCTAACGCTGATAATACAGTCGTTTTCATAGATTTTCCCAACAGATTTATCAAATAGATTCTGAGAGTTGATGAGAAAGGCGAAATTACAGGAACGTTTCGAACAGTATTTGGAAATATCGACACGATTCAAGAAATACTGTATCAAATTTGGAAATCAAATAATTTCGGCCAATGGCTTTCTATAGATGGCTTAATTACAAGCATAAAGTTTCCCTTGGATTGACGTCATTACAGAGAATCATTGCAACCATTCAGTTTCGTCAAATGAATCCATTTTACAGCGGTTAAATTTGATTGACTTTCGATCTGTTGATGTTTTTGGAGGAAATAACCACCAACAAATCCATCAACACCTGGAAAATTGAAAATTATCGCACCAGTCAAAAGGAAAACATCAAAGATTGGGTTTTGGCGATTCGAAAGATTGGATTCATCTACGGTAATAATGTAGACCGCAGCTCTCAATTCAGCAACCAAAGGGTTTGTGACGACCTAATCTACTTCAATATTACGACCTCAGAGTTCAAAACCAACGAGAAACATTAATTATAATTACATTTTTCCGTAATGGAGGGAAAGTCAATCGGCATGCTTAGACTACCTTGTTAATTTCTCCTTTCATCGCTTTCAATTCGAGTTCAAAATTCAAATCCACTTTAAATTTAAATTTTAAAATAATTTCTTAAACTATCTAGATGTAATGCATTTTTATGTCTATTCCATAGTTTCGTTGTAACTCAATACCATGATGGTTAAGCGATCATTCAGCGAGTTGAAATATCAAATGGAGGTACGAACACTTTTTATTCATTAGGGGAGTGGAACTAACCTATGTTTCCAATGTAAAAGGCGCGTGACGCCTGAGTCTCGATCTCGCTGAATTCTCTCTAGTTTCTTCGCGAATATGCCAATCGGCGAATCGTTTTCCGTAACCCATTTTTGGCGCTAATTTGAATTCTGATTTTTTGTTTTTAGTATTTTCGGTAGTGTTCAGGGGAGAAGTGATGTATTGTACCATCCGCTATTCAATCACAAATCAGTATTACATCACTAATTAAAATCATAATCAGCTGTGTATTTTCATTCCACGATGTTTTACATCAATACAGCTTCAAAACTGGGTTACGGAAAATGGCGGACATTCTCATACTACACGTTATTCCCCTATCTGCTACTCCCCTATGTATAAGGTTATGTTCGTAACTTCATTAAATATCTTACACACAGCTTTATGAGATTTAGCCCCTCCCCTTCCCATCCTTTCATCGTCTACTCCACCATCCCAAGGCCGCCATTTTCCAAGATGATCGCCAAATTGAAGTCTGTGATTAGCGAAGAAATGTTATAATGGCTGAGAGTGAGACTCGTCATGCCTACTTATGGCGAGAGCAACAAAGCAAGAAAAAAGGACATTTTTGTCCAAGCTGAAAAAACTGTAGTTAAATATCAAGTACGAAACCAATTAAAAGAACTCATCAATTATGAATATTATTATATACTGTAGCTTCAAATACGAATCTTATTACAACAACAAATATATCTTTCCATTAAATTCATAAGTCTAAAACATTTTCGGCATGCACAGTTGAAATATGATGGTTGGATACCGTATTCTCATAATTATTTTGTTTTTGACTCTACCTTTTTCTACTAATGAGTGTTTTAAGTTTTTCTTTACTAGTAATTCTTCTAATAATAATAATAATAATTAAAAATGGCTGGCAAATTTCACAAATTTCAAATTTGATCCTACATGACCAAAGTAATTGATAACAGAAAAATGCCACACCCAGCTAGAAATTGATGTAATGAGTCGTATGCTATTTTATTTTGAATAGGCTAGTAAAATTTTTGGCAATATTGAGTTAGTAATTCATCAGGAGCAGGATGTGAGAAACCAGTATATAAAAACCAATATCCGTATTAATAGATGGATTTGTAGGTTCATTACAGTTTTTTTGAACTAGCATTCGAAATTCGAGGCTTGATTATCACAATGAAACTCATTAATTTCCACAGCTCGTCTGATTAAATTAGAGTAAACTTCCAGCAACTAATGAAACTTTTCTGAAAGTTCGGAACATTTTCCCCATGAATTAGATAATCAGTGCGAACAATGTTGAAAAGTTAGTTGGAGCTCTCATTTGTAAACATGTTCTATCTCTTCAACGTTTAAGAGTGATTCTAGTCTTTGAAATTTCGTACAAAGTAAACTATTTCGAGATCGAGACTATCAACGGTTTTTCCAGAACTGTAATTGGGTGTGATAAATGTTAATTGTGGGACTGAAATTGATATTTTCTCATCTAATCAAGTTCAATCAATATACATGTATATTATGTAGAATAATATAAAAATTTTAAAATTAATACTTTATATAGTATATTAATAATAATAAGTCCGTGTAACCTGGCTGGCTCATTAATAGAGTATTGATATACTATAGGAAAAGATCAACTGGTGTACCAGCAGTGATTTCAAAAAAATAATAAAAGAAAAAGACAAAGATGTTGTCAAACCACTTGGTACCATGATTTCATGGCGTAACCTGTACATAATCAGCTGTAGACTACTTAGTACACAGCACAGTTGAGGATGTGGCGGTTGATGCTATGAAACAATGGTACTATTTTTATCAAATTATTAATAAATATTGGTTTGACAACATCTTTGTCTTTTTCTTTCATTATGGAGAAATACCACATTACTTCAGAGAGTATAAAACAATGTACTTCAATTTTTATTCTCTCTGCTAACTACAGATTTAATAAAAGAAAAGTAAACAAAGGAAATAAGTGACACTATAGCTCTAGCTTTATCAATAAAATATAATAATGGAATTAAATCATAGCTTATATTATCCTCTTCCAGTTGGAACTGAGCATCCCTACTAATAATAGAAATAACTCTCTTGACAGTGTAGTAGTTGAGTTACTCCACTCTCTTTCACCGCGTATACTACATACACAGTAGCATAGGCGTCATTCGGGGGTGGCAAGGGGTGGCAGTTGCCACCCCAGAATTCCCAAACCCATTTTTTCGCTACCCCAAAAATCGTATTATCAGTAGTAATTAAGCAGTGATAATTTCAGTTATTTGCAAACAAGTGAAAAATTACAGTTTAAAGAGGCGTGTCTATTGGAAACCATTTTAAACAAGAATAATAACGTCACCCAGTAACTGCTGCAACCTACCGGTGGAATTTAGAATTATATACGCTTTCAACTATCGACCAATCAGAAGAGAAAGTAGGCGGAGCAAAGAGGCGTGTCTATTGGAAACCATTTTAAACAAGAATAATAACATCACCCAGTAACTGCTGCCACCTACCGGCGGAATTTAGAATTGGATACGCTTTAACTATCGACCAATCAGAAGAGAGAGTAGGCGGAGCAAAGAGGCGTGTATATTGGTAACCATTTTGAACAATAATAATAATATCACCCAGTAACTGCTGCAACCTACCGGCGGAATTTAGAATCAGATACGCTTTGAACCGTCGACCAATCAAAAATGAATATTCATACCTCTCACTCAACATCACTTTGAAAACCTTCAAACCGGTAATCAACAAAATTCAATATACTATTTGATGGGTATTTTAGATTTCCTCTATTTATAGCTGAAAAAATAACATGAAAAAGAGTTTTGTTTAAGAGCGTAATTGTTGTCAAAATATAAGAAAATTAATTCATTCTTCACATTCTACACCATATAGCCCATATAAGTCAGACCACTGTTTAAATTCAAAATTTGAAATCCACATCCCTGGCAGACCTTGCCACCCCAGTTTAGAAGCTGAAATGACGCTCATGCACAGTAGTATAAGAATTATTCATCTTCTTGAATTAACAGTCGAATAATACAGTTCACCTGCTCTATTTTAATTTGCGATGTGAGATAAACCAATCTGATAAAAAACAATTCAATTTCTCTATTGAACATTCTAGATGTAGAAGAAACAACTACATTTTTAGTGTTATCGTTGTTGAGTTATGAGTACTGTAGTGAATTCTCACGTGGGAACCTGATGAATTTTTTCAAATTTTCCACTTCCACTCTAATAAAAGTATTAGAATCTTCAAATAAAAACAGCAGGCAGTAAAAGCGTTGGAAAATCGAATTTTCATCGAGCTCCGGTTATAGATCATAATCAGATTTTCACTAAATTTACTTGGCCAAATATCAATTCTAAGAAATAATATTTAAAAGCGTCGGAAAATCGAATTTTCATCGAGCTCCGGTTATAGATCATTATCAGATTTTCACTAAATTTACTTGGCCAAATATCAATTCTAAGAAATAATATTTAAAGGTAGGTTTCGAGTCGCTGTTTCTGGAAAGCAATACGCAAGACAACCAACGATATTCATTTATAGGTGAAAAGGCATTAAGCTACCTTTTCAATTTTGAAAAACTGAAATTGGCATCATCGAATCAGAAACTTAATCCGCTTAGTCGATTGCGTTCTCTTGACACTCGCCTCGTATTTCTGATATTTGTACCTGCTATTGCGAAAAGCCACCCAAAGGGTTCTTCTCCCTAACATTGCTTGAACTTGCATTCTATTGAACTCCTCTTCACTTGACTCAAAAAGAGTCCTATAAACACAAATTCAAATTCAAACACACACTGTGTTGATTTTTAAAATTATCTTTATATAGGTAAAATAGGCGAACATGTTATTTGTAATCACAACTCCTCCGTGGTTTCTCAACCGATTTTGTTTGTTTACGTCTCATTTGAAAGATCTCATTGAGTAGATGTTTGATGAGGTCTTACATTTTGAAAAAGTCATCGTGGACATGAGGAATTAACGATCAAAGTTTCAATTATTGTCATTGATTTAGCATAGGGATAGATGAGCTGAAAATTTTCACATTTCAACTTATGATTTGATGATCAGCTGTTTTGAAACAAAAATTTTATTTTTCAATGTTCATTGCACCAGAGAGAGAGAGGGGAAAGAGAGAGAAAGGGAAAGAGAGAGAGGTGAAGAGGAATGAGAGAGAGGATGAAAGTGACACAGAAGAACAACAAACAGAGGGAAACAGAGGGATAAAGTGGATGAGAGTGTATACAATTCTAACCTATTATATTTATAATACCTACACTATACTTCTCCTATTCTTCTTAAATTTGCAATCACTAATTATTTTCTCTTGTATCATTTATACGCGAACTGTCTAATTCATCCATCTCTTTGTTTCGTATCTCCATGCCTTCTTTGAAACAATCAGAAAATTGATAGCGTGTTGAGAAGAAAGATACTAGACGAGACGAGTGTTGCAGGCTGGTCCAAGTGATGAATTACTGTCCATTGATATTGTTGACATATTATTACTGATCTGGCATTGAGATGTTCGAATAGATCCGAGACTCAATTTGTTATTGATCTACGCAAATGAATTATGATTGATCGGAGTCTTGAATCGACACAAGCGTCGCAGTAGACAACGATTACATCGAAATATAGATGAGTGTGTCGCTTCGTGAATGCATGCATTAGAAGGCGCATCGTGTTAAAATGGTAGAGCACACTACACTATCAATACAGAGTTGAATTCTAACAAGCATTTCCTTCTCGTCTGCTAACTAATTGCTTATTGTTCCAAGATTGCGCATTTGGTTTAATTCAAGCTTGATAAATTAATATAAGTTTGAACTTGATTCAAATTAATGTCTTATATTATCTTATTACTACGAATAATATGAAATAACAAGATTTGGTTATAGCTTATTGTTCCAAGATTGCGCATTTGGTTTAAATCAAGCTTGATAAATTAATATAAGTTTGAACTTGATTCAAATTAAATTAATGTCTTATATTATCTTATTACTACGAATAATATGAAATAACAAGATTTAGTTTTTCTATTAAATTTAAAAATCACAAATAATAATATAGGTTGAGTGGTAGGAAGGACTTTCTAGACCTAGGAAAATATCTTTTCCTCATTTTTCATAATATGAGAAGAAATTATAAGTTGTCTGAATGGATGTTGAACAAAAGCGTTCAGTTCTTAGAGAAAATTCACTCAGAAAAAAAATTAATTAATTCACAGAACTAGAACTCACAGAATTTCTGGAATTTTTTAGTTTCTTCATTATCACTCCCAATTTGTACTAATGTAATGGTTTGTAATATTGCATTGGAATAAAGCAAACTAAGTCATCACTCTCCTTATTTTACCTCAAACAAATTCATAAAAGAACTTGATGTTTTTGACTTCGTTCGATCTACGCTGTTTTATTTGTATTTTTCCATAATAGATTAATAATAATCCCATTTCCAAACATGGTGAAATACTCATATAGTATAAAAGATCTCTTATAACATCAAATTAGCAGAATAGACAGAAATTTCTAGTTTCAGATTCCTTGAATTTGTTTAATAATGATTAATCCACGTTAATAAACTTTGAATTGATTTCAGTTGAGTCTATGCGTTAGTTTTTCATGTGAACATGGTACGTTTTTGTTGAGTTCCATCCTAATGATATAGGAAGTAGGAGAACTTTTTATGTATTTTTTCAAATTTCTTGTTATTGTTAATCAAAGCCATTTAACACATGATCAGTCACTGTTAAATCTATGACCTATCAGTCACTGTTAAATTCTGTGATGGAAAGGAGACAGGTTTGAGGCAACCCGTTGTCTCTTAAAAGATATATAATTATGAACATTATGTTATTTCATTCGAGAATTTCATAATTTCAAGTGAAAAAGGTGAGATAGAGAGGAGAGAGTTAAAGAGGATAGAATGAAACAATGAATCATACAACACATCAGTTGCCTTACTCTGGATTTGATTGCAGAAAATCACTATAAAAAAATTCCCCCTACAAACTAAGGTAATAATTGATATGCAGAAAGGGGTTGCACCCTAAAAACCCAGAGGGGTATTGACACGGAAGAAGCAGCGTTGCATCTTGAAGAGGGTTTCTGTCTGCAATCTTGAAGAGGGTGGATGTCTGCAACCTTGAAGTTGCCGAAAAATTGTATCCTACTCAAAATATGGGACAAGACGATCGATAATGGACAAAGGGACACATACAATATATCACTCGTATATCACTCTACAATTTTTCTGCATTGAATATCTAGAGCATTTGAATAATTGCAATATCTAATAATTCCTTTCATACTCCACAATTCAACATACTGCCATATAGTGAAAAAAATTTTGTTCAAACGTTATGTGTGCAGAATAATTAGCACAATATTATATGTTTCACATAAAATCAAGATTTGTGAGGGTCCAGAAGACTTCTTAATAATATGAAAACTAAAATATAATAAAAATGGTCTAAACGTGTGCCTGGACTGAAACAAATGCTTCTAAGAGAGGAATAAGTTCTAACAAAATATATACTTGTTTCATCCAAAAGTGATTTGAGGTACAATAGAGTCTCGGTTATCCGACCTTCCGAGTTATCCGACCTACCGGGGCAATTTATTATCGGTCATGTATCTCGAGTTTTCGCAGAAGGGTTCGAGTTTTCGAGTTGTTCAATGCATTGTGCATTATTTTTCTGCTGTAAAACATGATTGTTATTATGTACTGTAAGTTACTTTGCAGTAAGTGAATTTTTACGTTTTAGTACGCTAAATGTATTTGAAAAAATTATTGTAAATAAAATTACTACTTCAACACATTTTCAACGTCGTTTTTACCGATTTCCGTGTTATCCGACCTTTTCGCTTATCCGACCTTGCCGCGGCTGGTTTAGGTCGGATAACCGAGACTCTACTGTAAATCGATCACATATTGGGTCAACTCATGGATTTGGTTTAAATAATGTTGGGTTCATTGGAGTACAAAGGACTCAATGAATGTCCTTTGTGAATTAGATTAATGCTGCAGTGATATGATAGAAGGTTATGATAGAATCATTAATTGTGAACGCATTGCAAGTTCATAAATCGTATTTCGCAGTTCATTAGTCGCATTGAAAGTTCATATTTCACTATATTACCATGATACATTCAATTTATTTAACCGGAATCTTTTCTGTAAAACTATTTTATTGAATCTTGTTTTGTTATCCTTGCTTTCAATGCTCCAGGGTTTCAATGCCCGAAATTCAATGCCCGCTTCAACGAAGAAATTCCATGGAAATCGCACAACGCAGGTATCAGTAATAATAATTAGTAAATCAGCAGAAACTAATTTCAGAATTTTCCTTGTTCTGGGCTTCTCCAATTCCCATCAAATCTGTCAACAAATCATAAAGGATTTACTTCCCAATTACTCATTAAGGAATCGAAGTCGAGGTAGAGTTGTAACAAAGAGCAAAAATCAATCAACACTGCGAAAAGTATTGCCGTTCGTGAACATCGTTCCGAGTTTCGAGATAAGCTGTGATGCTATGAAATACTGTACCATTCGTCGAATATCCACCTCCACCTCTATTTCAATATTTATTCCAGCCGCAATCGAGGATTATTTACGCTTCATGAGCTTACAAATAACTCTTCTGATGAAAACAGCAATTGCGTTCAAATTATTCTATCACTGCACAGTTACAACCGATAGTTTCTTGAGAAAGTATCCACTTTTAGATTTAATTAATTTGAGGTTGGGTTTTTAAACTCATGAAAAATGTCATAGTTAAAATCACCCTATTTAGGTTATGATAGCTTCATATTAATTCATTACGTCTTTTACGAGTGAAATACGGTACTAACTGACCTATGTAGTTCAGGAGAACAATAGGATAATTTTCTTCAAAGGTTTCTGCGAACGTTCAAATGAGAGCCGTTTACAAAATTTCCACACGAAGGACTTCTGAACTCTATATTCAAAGCATTTTCAACTTTGATTAGGTTATATTGTTGGAATATCAAGCACTAGCACGCTTATTCCTGTTAGCGCCATACGGCCATTATTTGTCCTCTCAAAAGCTAGTTTGAGCCAGTTTGATCCTCTCCAATTCAACTGCATCCCCCGTTTGAGCTCCTTGACACCATACGCAACCTCACTATATTATGTGATCTGGATCTATGCGATCCAGACTTTTCCATTTGATGAAAATGACTTTTGGCTTTCATTTTCTCAACACTTCAATTCTCTCAATGGCCCTAACACGTTCAATTAGCTTATCTGTCTGGAACTGTCTCTCACTCTCTCTCTTTCGCACTCACACTACACTTTTTCTTCCTCTTGACCTCTAGCCATAAATTCGTTTCGAAACTTTTCTTGTTGAACATATCACATAACACTCCAAACATCCTTCAGATCTGTTCACTATTTAATTGCTGATATCTTCAGAGTGATAATTAATTGGTGGAATCGTACTAACGATGTTAACATTAGATTTCTAGAAAACAATAAACCAAATTCAGCATTTTAATTGGTTTTCGCTCAGATAATCTTGCAACTAGACTGAAATTAAATATTAATTTCGATTTTTGAGCTCGTACTAAGCAATTCGATGAACATGTGACATACGCGAGTATGATAAGCATCAAATCAATAAAGAATTAATGTAGCCTAAATTATGTAGACAAAATGTGTTTTGTAATAATCCAGTTTACAAACATTCAACAATGTTTCCTTTAGGGGACATGTGTTATAATATGACGTGTTATGAATGCTTGTTTTTACTGATATGTAGTCAAAAATAATACAGTACATATAAGTTAACTAGCCAGCAGGCTTGCTTCTTTTGGAATGAAATTTGACGCTTTAGGGTAGAAAAGCTAATATTCTTCAATTATTCTTCTATTATTTTGAGTTGTCTGGTATACTTTCAATGATAGTATCTTATATAATACCCAATATTTGGTATAGCCTACTCTTAAATTGATTCCAATAATAATTACTTCACAAAATTCTAACAAACTTATAGTGGTTAAGTGGTAGAGTGGACATCATTGTCCAAACTTCGCCACGTCAGTAAAATAAAGATTCATTCTATTCTATTCTATTGTTGTTTGAGATGTGGATGTATCAACAAGCTATGTTCTAAAAGCTTAGTGTCTTCTGGTAGATTATATATGCTCTCTAGACAGCATTACTGGCGATGAAATATGTTTATTCAAACAATCAATATCAGCTAATACACTAAATTTAATGTGCCGCTATCTACACTTCCTGCCATTTATTAGCAGGAAACAGAGTAGAGAGGTAGAAGTGAGGGAAAGACAGTGATTGAACCAATCGATAACGCGTGACCCTGTCGAGGGCGAGAGTGAGTGAAAGTGAGTCACTGTGTAAGTGAAAGTGACTGAGTTTCAGAGGGACTCAGAGATACAAGTGTGTAGTTGGAGATAGATGGAAAAAGATAGATGCCTCAGCTTTGAAAAGTGTAAAATAGATTAAGGTGAAAGAGGGTGCGGAAAAGATAGATAACAAAAAGAGAAGGGAAGAGGAGAAAATAAGAGAGATAATAAAATCGTGTAAACTGTAATAACAATACTACTGTATGCAGAGATTTCTTCTAAACTAATAAATTTTCACTTTAAAATTGTATTAAAAGTGAATTATTAACTAGCAGTTTGTCATGGAAAGTGAAATAGAAAAGTAATAAATACTAACAACTGTTAGTATTAACTGTTAAAGTAATAACAACTGTTCGTAAAGCACTTCTCTAAGTAATGAAATCTCATCGTAGAACAACTGATTCCTAAGGCGCAAGCTGTAATCTTCTTTACACTCGCTAAACAGCAGCGCATATGCAGTAGATTTACTTTATTCTCGTTAAACCTCCGCGCATGCACAGTACATTTACTTTACGCTCACTGAAATCTAGGGTTATGGAATTTTCATAACTTCAAAAATTGCGATTACAGCAATGGAAATGAGCGACGACGAATCATTAAAACTCCATCAACTGCAGTTGTAGAAAAAATTCTGTATAATTCGCGCGTAAAGCTTCCTTATCGTTCTCGCAAAATTATCACGATCCGCTACGTGTCGAGTGATAACTATTTTTCTCGAGCGATAAAGTCGCGCTTTACGCTCTTAATACATAAATAGCTATTACAGGCATATTATTTTCTATCATAGTCATTTTTGAATGCGCTTAAAATGTCAACCAATTCATCTACTTCCATAAATTATATACCACGATAATTCCCATAACATTGATGCTTTTCAAGTTAGCAGCCAAAAACCAGGAGAGGACACGATTTTTGGGCTTTGGGGGTGTTCACATCAATAAGGCTTTCCTCTCTCTGGGCAAAATGGGGTACTCATTAAGAAACCAACCCAGTTAAGGGAACAAAATCCAATGGGAGAAACCATTCTCTTAAAAGACCATCTGATTGGACTATTCTATGAAGTTAATCATATGTGAAAATAAGACTAATACATGAATTGGAAGTGAGTCTCTCCAAGTATTAAAATTAATAAATAGATAATAAAATAGTATCATAATTAATAAATGACTTTATTTTTTCCTCTTTGTACATTACACAAGCGAGGAATAAGAACCCCCTCTTCCATTTCAAACTACGTCCGAAACAGTAGACTACGATGTGAAATATGGATAAATATTTCAATGATTCTTCATGAGTCAATAATAACAATAAGACATGGGAATAATTTAAAGTGTTTTTTAAACCTGTGTATAGAACGCTAGAGATAAGATAGAGCTAAGAGTAACAACTTCCATCAACAATATGTGTGTGGGAAGGGATCCAATTTATGAACTTTCAACAGCACGTGTGGAAGGTACTGGCTCGAACAATTAGGGTTGTTTGTTATACTGAAATGAAGCTGTTTGCAGTCTTTTATACTAGAAATGTGCAGTTGATGGCTCATTAAAGTACGTTCTCTTATTCGATTAAAACATCAAAAGGATGTGAAGACAAGCAAAGGTAAACGAGGGTGAATGGTATGAGTACGAGGGAAGAATAAGAGAGATCAACCTTGAATCTTGACTCTACGTTTCAGGGATAACTTTGCGTTTGCTATGAAAATTGAGTAAAATTTTGATCAAGTGATCTTTTGATCAGTGGAGCATCAACTTGATTTTCTTAGAAAAATTATCTCCTTCAAGGCTCTACCACTTGATACCAAACTTTTTCTGTTGTACTGCATATAACTTCTTCCCATACTACAACCAACAATAATTAGATTTTTTAGGCTTAATTAATCAACATACTACTAGAAAAATCTCACTAGAATATTAGCCTATTTGTTATTAATTCACATACTGTAAACAATACTTGATTAGTTATTGATTCGCAAAAAAATGTCATTACATAACTTGAATGGCGCTCACTGTAGTCTAAAGTCACATCTTAGAATAATGATAGTGTTAACTCGATCAACTTATTTAATAACTTGGTGTCTACTCAACGCATTTTAGTGTTCAATGTGTGTTTTGAAACATCATTTAGCAATCAATAAATGGGTCATAGTACAGCGATATTTGGATGAAGAATCGTGGGTAAAGAAACCTTTCAATCACAAAACAAGAAAGCTTGTGGTCATAAATAGTCAGAGTTGTCTTTTTTTGGAACCGCTCTCTCTTCAGACGCTAAAATTAGTCATTTTCCATTCTGATGTCTAGTCGAAATAGCCGACGTTTTGTATCTGAATGCACTATGCAACGCAGAGAGAGCTCTTCTACCGAGTGCTCTCAGAAGGGCTCTTATAAACAAACAAGTTATACGTACTTGGAATTTGAAGCAGCACTGTCCCGTCGATGGATACTTTCTACGAGAAATATCCTAGATTCCAGTTCAAGCAGGCGAAGCACATTTAGACGCTATTGAAACTTGTATTATTGAATCTCTTCACTTTCACCCAGCACCGTCCATTTCAAGCCAAAGTACGCGGACAGGAATTTGAAATCATTCAACACTGCAGAATGTGTGGATTATTGAAAAATGTGAATGGAGAACTCTAGCTATTGGAATGTAGCTATTAGAGCAAAAGGTATACACTCCAATAGCTACACTATAGACAGGAGGACTGTTCAGCTGATTAGAGTAGTCAATATGAGATTAGTATATGATATGAGAATTGAGATTAGTATTTTGTTATTGAATACTAGTCTAAAAATTTTATTAGTTCCTTATTAATTCTTTTCATTATAAATAAGAAGCCTATTTGTTTTCCTGTAAATCCACAATACTGTTATAGTAATTTTTCACTCTTATTTTTATTTATTCAAGTTGTACATAACCTTAGCCATATAACCACACTAGCTTCCCAACTATCTAGTAACTCTAGGACTAGTAACTTTGTTATTAAGATGCTTCTTTCCTCAGTACAGCCGATGATTTGTTGGTAAAAACATGAAACCATGGTCCTGTATTGTAAGTTGATCTAATAAAGTGAAATTTGACAACATCGTTTTCTTTATTCTAATTATAGATTTATTAATTTCACGAATGCATTAGTGTGCAATCTTCCGACACTAGGCTTGTGTGTGTTGGTAGGGAGCGTGTGTTTGTTACACTACCATACATGATGTGTGAAAGTGGATACAAGGAAATGTTGAGAGAGAATGTGTGAAGGTCGGAGAATCCGATCTCTCTCTCCCCCTATCGTGACAGCCCATGTTAAAAGGCTAAAACACGTGGTACTTAGTGAAAGTGGGGAATCCCTGATGAAGATTTTCTCCAGTCTTTTTGTTATTACGTATTCTTGAAGGACTATGAACAATGATGGTTTTCTCCCATCCAATACTTTATTACAAGACCCCAATACCTAATCGCAAGTGGACTGCTAAACTTCTTCAAATATTCATTAATTTCTTCTTCATAAGAAATTTTACCTGGCCATATTTTCCACCCTTCAATATTTTAAAAGTTGATCAGAATGGATGTGAATATCTTCTGTTCTGATATCCATCCCATGTGTATTTTCATATTTCTAGCCGGATATAAACAACCTAGCTTGCTATGAATTTTTTGTTCTCTCCTCAATTCTGCCCCTACGTCGAATCAACAGCTCTTTCCTTGTCAATGTCCATAGATCTTTGTATGTCCATAGTTCTCTTTGTACCCAGTGTTGATTCGTACCCACATGTTATGTTGTTAATTTTGTGAAAATCTGTGACTACCATAATACATAATCGATTCTATCGACGTTGTTTCAATTTTTTTCCTATTTTGAAATTTATCTACTTTTCTTTTGTTTGTTTCTACCGGTTACAAAAAAAGTTTTCAATTTTATGAAATTTCTTACTGATTATCACACGTATCGTTGCAAGCATAGTTTTATATCGTTTTTTAAAACTAGTTACAACTTTTTCGGCGGTTTTTTTTCTTCTATCGTTGCACTTGATCCGTTTAGTGTTTATCAGATTAGCCATCGCCTTGCTCGGACCAGCCTCAACAATATTGGTATAGGATCCATTCCTCTTGACTTCAAGCGCAATTCTAAGCATTACCGTTAAAGGCGGTAAATTTTAATGCATTATGTTGGTTACACTGTTCGCTTTCAGAACTACGTCATCCCTCCATATTGATTTCCCTTGGCCAAACAGGGGTGCCGCTTATTCGAGCCGTCGAATTCCCTTTTCGAAGACTTGGGGGAAAATTTCGAGTCCGATGGAAGTAGGTTTCGTAAACGGGGAGCCAAGGGATTCCGTGTGTATTGCATCATTCATAATACCCACCTACAAATACAATCAGCTTCGGAGAAAGGCTGGTAGTCAACAGCCTCGTTATCCAGATAAACAATTCGATGGATTGCCGTCACTGTCACCGTCAGAGTGGAACTGAACTGACCTACAACTACAAGCAAATGCCTGTTATTGTTCTGTTTGTTACTATAGCATGACGCGATGTACTTACATGTCAATAACCATGACACATATTTTTCAAGATGAATAGCTCTACACAATAATACTATATTTTTCTATCATTATTCAGAATTGAAAATTCTATAATAATTATATTCATTCAAATTATTGTTCATTCTTATAAAATATCATTTAATTCAAGTTTGACTCTATCTTCCATGAATTTGTTAGATGCTATTCCATATTTTGGCTAGCGCACAAGTTTAACTTTGCTGGCTGTGCCAAATCATTTGAATCTATTATAATTTACATTTTTATTATGCATCTTGTATGTATCATTCATGTTTTGTAATTATGTAATTTTGGCGAAATAAACATTCTTATTCTTATTCTTATTTTTTAAATAAATTTTCCGATCTCATTTATTAATTTGCTTGTTATTTTAAATCAACTTTATTTACTTTATCTTGTAAAATTATTCATTTTTATATAGAAAGCCTTTTCTTCCATCTTTTTATTATATTATATTTAATTCTTATTATAATTTGTTTATCAAACGAGACGTCTATGTCGAAACAGAGTCTGCAGCTCCAACAAACCACTTTACTAATAATACTGTACTTAGGAGAAAAATGATTTAAAAAATGAATAGTTAAAAAAATTAAGAAGCTCATTACAACATACAGTGGAGCTACGAAGAGAAGAGAGGTACGGTATGAGGTGTGCGGGGAGCTGTCTCTCTCACACGCTATTCCTCTCTCTCTCTCGCACGCTTGCGTCTGCCCTATCTTAATTACCCCCACTCGACCAGCTTCTACATTCCTAGCATTCCAGCCACCTCTATTCAAAACGTAGCTCGACTGTACTTGTAATGAGAAGCATTCGTTTTTTACAATTATGAAATGGCAAAAGATTTTTATGAAATCTTACAATACTGCATTGAGATACCTTGAAAACGAAGTAACTCATGTATTGAAGATCAATTCAATTCAGTTCAATACAGAAAATGCTGTATTGAACAGAAAATTTGTAAGCGATTGAAAAATGGAGGTTACAGAACCTTGAACTAGGGCTTTTGACCTCGTCAGACCTCTGAACCGAAGCTAAGATTGGAAATATGTCTCTAACTATTATTGGTCACTCAATTATCGGTTTCTTCTATTAAAACGGAGGACAATTGGTCAATGAAAGAGCCAAATTCTCACTTCATTAATCATTTTCAAGTTTTGGCACTTTGATCAATCAATAATCTCCCACTTTTAGTTATTATTCAGGATGCTCAAGCATTGTACAAGGGCTATCCTCCACCTCAGATTAACAGTTTCTCACTATTTTCTCAGCCATAACAGAACTTAATATTGTTAACAACAATATTCCCATTCACATATATACATTATATAGGTCGACAAAGATTTAATAATATTGTTTTCGAGCACAATAATTATACATATAATAGGAAACATTATATTCGTTCATTTGACATTCGACTAGTAAATAATAATAATTGTTCCTCGCTATTTATTAACCCAAAATATCAAGCTCAAAAATCTTGGCATTGGTTACATGATAAAACTCGGCAAATCAAATATTAGTTACGTTAAAGTATATTAACATTAAAATTATCAAATAATATATTGGAATAATACGTAAATATAAATTTTATTTATACCTAGACTGCTCTATAAAAGCGCTCTTTCGGAGCTCTTTACAACAACTCCTACTTGCAAAGTTTGTTTTCCATTCAAATGTATTGTGTTCTAATGAGCATTTTTTAGATTTTCTTCAATAATTTTTGTTTGATATTCTTCCATTCCATTTCATAGATAATGTGATATCGTCAAGCGTCAAGACATCTCTTTGAAGCTTCATTTATTTCCCATGATAAGGAAGCATAATTCAATCAAAACTATTTAAAATAAGATGGTCAAGTCTAAATTAGTATGGTGCAGGTCAAGACACACAATTCCATAGAAATTAATATTTCGAGATGAGAAAAGTTTCCAACAAGTTTGGAGAATCTTGTTGACTAAATTTTGTAAGATTGTTTGTTGAAAATGATGTTGAGGGGTTGACTGGTGAACCAGAAACCATCATCGGTCTAGACTAATCGAAAAGTTCCTTTGTTATTTAAAGAGAGCTTAAAAAGTCCAAAGAATTATTATGAATCTTTCAAAGTGTCAAGTTGAGTAGATGACTGAAGTGAGTGTAACAAACTCAACTGAACTCTGTTCGAAAAGAGCTTGCAAGAATATTATACAAGTTGAGAAATTATTTTGCAAAGATTCAGTTTAGGTAAAGGTGTGAAATAATGATTTTTAACTTCAATGGTTGTTGAGATAATAGGCAAAATATGCTATAAAACTCTATTTTTAAACTTGAATGGGATATAGCTAGAATATTTGAATGATAAAATCATAGTCTATTGGAATATAAAAAGTTACTTTCGTTCCATTGGAAGAAGAAAATTTTATTTACAAGATTCACCTAAAATTAAGTTGAAACGAGAAGAAACTGTTACTTTTGAATGGTTCATTTTCCAATAACCATGAGTTATAGGTACAGTTTTACATAATTTTCTTCTCAAGATTTTTCCACTGAATCTATTCTCATTCAGTGATTCTATTCTCATCCAGTGATAAGCTTACGTTATTCAGGATGTTGGCTCACATTCGATTGTCATTAAATGGAGTGATAAGTTTTCACGTAATCTACGGTTAATATAGATTAATCATATAACTCTTTGAGTAGTTGTGAATGTGATATTGTGGTAGTTATCCATAATAAATGAAAAGACAAGATGTTGTCAAACCACTGATTTATTAGAAAATCGAGATACCGGTTTCGGTTGTTACACCATTATCAATCTCTGGTAAACTGAAAATTTAACGTACAGAGCAGCAGTATTTATACTAACGGTAAAGCACCGCTATTGGTAGACGCTCTAGCCAATGACCGTGAACGGCTGCCATTGGCCTAGACAAGCTCCTCCCCGATTAGCGGTTCAATCAAACATTACAAAATGGCGATTTAAACAGAAAACACAATTGAAGAAACAATAAATAGCTACAATAACCTAAGAAATAAATGAAACAGTATTACGGAAGAATAAGAAAAACAAAGGAATAAACTAATACCGTAATATCTGCCTAACAAATTATGATAAAATGAGATTTGTGGTGTTGTATTGATTGAAATGAATTTGGTCATTCAAACTCAACTGTTGATCATCTTTTGTTACCCTAGTTATTTCTAGAGCTTCCAGTATGTTGAGAATTCTGCCCTTGTTATTAAAATGCAGAAACTCAACATTCTCCTCGGCCTTGAACTTATGATTATTTGTTATCAAATGTTCAGCAAAGTTTGAATCTCCATTACACTTATTCCAATCTTTGATATGTTCTTTTACCCTGATTTTGAAACTTCTACCAGTTTGACCAACATAGGTCGCATTACAATCCCCACATTTAAGCCTATATACCCCACTTCTATCCCATACATCAATTTTATCTTTACTGTAGCTAAATAGATTCTTTAAAATCGGTTTGGTTCTAAAAGCAACATGAAACCCATTCTTTTTCAATTCTCTACCTATCTTATCAGAAACAAAGCCTAAATAAGGAATAGTTACCCAAAGCTTTTCCTCATTGTTTGTCCCTACAAAGCTGGAATTAACTGAGATTCGTCTGTTGATTTTACTTAGCAGCCTATCCACCATAATTTCCTCATACCCATTTGTTACAGCTATTTGTTTGATTGTACTTATCTCCTTAAGAAAATCGTCATGGTTCATAGGTATTGTTAATGCCCTATGAATCATACTATTAAAAGCTGCAAGTTTGTGAGAAATGGGATGACAAGAATTATGAGGGATGATAACATCGGTATGAGTTGGTTTTCTGAAAATGGAGAACTTATGAAAACCAGTACTATGATCTATTTTTAAATCTAGAAAATTCAATACACAATCCTGTTCTACTTCTACAGTGAATTTGATCTTACGATGCAATTCATTTAGGTAAGAAAGAAAATTGTCCAACTGTCTGTTACTTCCCTTCCATAAGCAAATTACGTCGTCTACATATCTAAACCAGTAAACAATTTTATCTTTGAAAGGACTATTCTCAACAATGCTACTCTCTAATTTATCCATTTATCTTCTAGCGGAACTCTTTATGGATGGATCTACCGTATCTGATAATTATCCTCATAGAC
The DNA here is from genome assembly GCA_017141395.1 of Laodelphax striatellus. Taxonomy (NCBI): domain Eukaryota; kingdom Metazoa; phylum Arthropoda; class Insecta; order Hemiptera; family Delphacidae; genus Laodelphax; species Laodelphax striatellus. The sequence goes on from CM029544.1 coordinate 26,649,741, forward strand.
ATGTATACAGGGTGCTTTCAAGCGGTTCCTCCTGTACTGTGGCAAGTACTATATCCAGCGATAAGCTTACGTTTTTTAATAAATTATTCAGTTATTCAGGATGTTGGCTCACACTCGATTGTCATTGAATGAATCTACAGTAAATGTATATAAATCAGATTAATTTTCCATTGAAACTATAGTAATCCAGCGATCAGCTTAAATAAATAATTTTTATCAATTATTCAGTTATTCAGCAAACGTTTTCCATTGAGCACTAGAGTTGAATTGGGTCAGTAGCACATGCATTGAAGCGCATAGCCACTCAGGCTGGTTTTCCAGTACTGACATAGAAGAGGGCACGTGCAATTCTCTATAAAGTATACATACACTCAGCAGCATGCAGCCAAATCCCATGGCATTTGCACCTATTTTAATTATTCACTGCTCTTCCCAAATGGTTGAGCGTTTTGTGCAGAGCAAGCTGGAATGAAGGATGTCTACGAGAAGGTCAAACGCATATAAATACACGGTTGACTGTATTCTACTCAAAATGCTGTTTTAATTGAGTAGTTGCCACTGATACTGTTTGTTCAGCTGAATAAATATGTCTGGGGCTAGTTGGTCAGCCTTGTGCAAGTGGTGATGATACCAGTACTAATTATGCAACATCAGTTGCTTCAAAGGAGCAATAGTACTCCTAGGGGAGTGGTTCTATCAAATAGGTTCTTCTACATTCATCAAGCTACTTACTAGTTCAAAGAAAAATGCAAAATTTAATTACAACTTTGATTAATGCAAGGATGCGTGTTTTCCTCCAAATTAAACCAGAAAGGCAAACTACAGGGTGCGGCAAAATAACCTCCCTATTTTCAAATGATGATAAAAAACACATTTTTTCAAAATCCAAATTTATTCATTTTTAATTAATCTATAACATGGGAAGTTTTTAAAATTTGTTTTAAAAAGGATATCAGATTAGTGGCGGCCGTGGTTATCCTCGCATATTGCTCGCTTCAGATCTTGCAGATTCCGGGGGCGATGTTTAAACACCTCGGCCTTCAGGTAACACCACAGAAAAAAGTTCAGCGCATACCTCAAGCCATGCTCGAGAGAGTCCATGCCAGTTTCAGAATTCGCTTGCAAAATTGTATCGATAACCACTTCAAATAGTATTTATTCTTTCTCTCTCAATTTATGATACATTCTCCCATACACATCACATGCTAATCTATGACCGTTTATCATTTTTCGATTCGTCGACCTCAGTAAATGAATAAAACATACACACGACATCGAATTTGATTCACGGTAAAAATAAAATTGAAAGATTCAATCTGAACCTAACGTACTAGTCCCACCTAACGAGAGCACTTCCGTTTGAACGAGTCTATTAAATTGAAGGAGACGTTTTGGTACACTACGGTATTTCATGGAAATGTGGGAGGGCAAGGACAGAGGAAAGCGAATGGGGAAGAAACAGAGACAGAGAAAGGAAAGGAATGTTTATCGTCTGGCTGATGTTGTGATGTTCAAGGGAAAATGCTGCTGTTATATTGCGATTCACGTTTCTCAGAATACAACATTTTCTTGTTCATTTGTGGTCGATGTTCCTTTTTCATTCTGCCTGTGCCATGTGGTCTCTTTCCCATTCGATTTCAATTATAAACCAACATGCATAAAATCCGTTATATTAACTCAACAATTACAGTGGCTTTAAATAAATCTTTCCATGATGTATCACGAATAGTCAACACAACTTTTTTACAGAGATTGCCGGCTCTTTTTCAACAAATCTGCTGACGGTTTCATACGCATATTGTTGTGGAGTGGTCCGTAGCCGAGGGCGATAAGCGCCTGTCTGATAATCCAAAGGTTCCAAGATCGAATACAGTTGTTTTAACTGTAGATCAACTTCGAATAAGTTCAAGCATTCATGGGCGTAACCAAGGTTGAGGGTTGTAACCCCTTTTACATACAAACAATCCTCTACACACAATCTTTTAATTTAGTATAATCGAGTATAGACAACCTCTCTGAATAATGATTTTAATTAAATTTGTTTCCAGCCGAATAAACAGTGTTATCATGAGTTCTGTCTCTTCATATGGTGGGGTGAGGGAGGTTGAAGGTTGAAATCCAGCAATGCAACTGGAAAATGAAATCGATTCCGATGGCAGTGCAAGGTACAACAAAAAGCTGTCTAGACACTTCTAGCCAGAAGGTGTCCACGTGGGAAGTCGAAGTCAATGTTTGCACGATCAAGTTTGATTGAAATTACATGTAACAAGTCATTCACATGCAGCTTCTGCAAAATGCCCTCTGGTAGAGATTTTCAATAATGAAAAATTGAAAGCGTTTGGAAAAATTCCATTGTAAACTCATAACGGTATTCATTTCATTGTTGTTTTTTGATCCTTGGTCAATATTGAGTTGAAGCTGGAGATATATTTTGAGGAAAATATTTATCTGGTTGTTGAATTAGTAATACTATTTTTTCATTCACACGATTACTTTTTACTCAATTCTTTGTTCATCTGCTTTAGTAAAGGGGATGCGTGGGTCTTCTTCCGAGAGAGGGAAGTTTGAATAGAGAGAGCTTTGTAGAATTAGGTACCGGTAATTGAAAACTGCGTTTAGAAAAGTTTGTGAACCTTTCCGTAGGCTTCCAAATCACAGAGAAGAGAAATCCTTCTTCGTCATTTTTATTTATTCATTCAAATCTGCACTCACTCCACAGGATATAAATAGGTAGGTTATATATTCCATTATATTCTGTACGTGCCAATCTCAATCAGTTTTATACTATGTGCCACCTATGAAAATCAATTTTTTGGCTGAATTTTTTGACATCAACACCTTTTACCTTACAAAAAGGGTGATTGGGGGGTTTCACCCGGAAAATTTTCATGAAAAGTACTCTGAAATTATAACTTTTTGAAAGTTTTAGACATCATTTGTCAGTGGCGGAATTTCTAAATTCGTGACCACCAGAGCGAAATAAATCATCTGCTTATTCGAATTTATTCTCTCAAAAAGAAACATCAGCTTGATGTTTTTTTATAAACTTTTATATGCCCTTATTCACTGAATTCCAAATATCTCGAGTGTCCTTCACTACACGTGACCAGGAAGAAGTGAAGTCATTCTGCGTGAATAGATGAATAAGTACCTTCGAATTACACATGACATGTGTATTTGAGTTCCAAAATCTCTGTCTATTAATCAAGTGTGATACCTGCAGAATCGGACGAAAATGTTTTGTGGATGTTTTACCAGAGAAACCACAGGAGATGTTTACGTTCGAATTGATTTATTTCTGAAGTATCATTTATATCGACATGTTTATGCCGAGTATTGCTTCACCAATCGGTTTCAAAGAGAGAAACTCTCGTAAATTCTTTTCAAGATCAGAATTAGGTCTACTGGTTAGGCTATGTAAATTTGCAAGGTGAAATGATTCTGGTTATATTTTGAAGATTGATGGACTTTGTCCATGTTGTTGAAATATCAATTGATTAAGAAAGGTTTTCTCTTTTTTCATTAAACTTAAGGTGAAACTTCATTTCACCGGTATCAAGTACAACAAGTAATTTGTCAATCACTTGTAATGATTGATTCACTATTTCCAGTTCACACAAGCTTTTCACTATTATGGAAAAGTACTAGAAATCCAACTTATTAGTAACTTATTGTCCCACATAACATACTCCTTTCATACATTGTTAAGTGAAATATAAATTATTGGCAATTTCTTAATTTGTGTTAGAAAACAAAAACAATAGTAGCCTAAATTAATAAATTATTGCATGCTGACGACAAATAAAATCACAATATTTTTAAATTCATGAAGGAAATGTTTTACTAGTTTACACGGAATAGCCTAGTGAAGCCAGTACAGTGCCTAGCCTAGCGAATGAAGTCTGACTGACTGCCATTAAATTCGCCGAGCTCAGTAGAATATATTGAATGTTTGTCATTAGGAGTTACAAATTTCGACACATCAGCGAAACCATATGCACTTGAATTTCGCAGCCAATCCAGCCAGCTAATCGTTTTAACTCGTGAGTCGAAATGATGAAGCGTGAAATACGTTGTAATACGGTATTATCAGAGTTCTATTGAAATTGCTATCGTGTGGTTCAATCAGCGGCTTCATTGATATGATTGATTAATAAGAGGAGTATTATATATTGTTACACGCGAATCACTTTCCTGTTTCCTGTCGAGTATGTAGCCTTTAAGAGGTGACTGATAACAGTATTGTTTTCAGCATATTATGATTGACTGCTATCCATTGTCAAATGGGAAATAAGTATCCTACAAATACTAGCTTCTAATTACAAATACAATTACAAATACTAGCTTCGTTAAATTTGATAGAAAATTATGTCGTCATCTCAGCACTATTATTGTATGACAGAGCATATTTAGACAACAATTATTTATATGTAATGCAATATTACAAGACTGGAGTACACCGAACAACTTTTGAAGGATTTGAGATGTGCCACCTACAGCAACATGAAAAGGATGGCGGATGACAGAGAAGCGTGGAGAGTTGCTGCCAACCAGCCCAACGGCTGTTAACTTAAGAAGAAGAATGCAATATTGTACAATAGAGCATTTCCAAGTCGACTGTTTATCTGAAAGGTTCTAAGAAACGAAATAAGCTGGAATTATCGAGAACGCATAATTTAAAACAGTTGAAGAAAAAATTGAAAGAGAGAATATGAAGTGAAAGAGATGGGAAGAAAAACCACAAAGAAATAATATTCTTCTGGGAATATTTATGGAAAGAGAGAATATTCACAAAGAGAAGGAAGAAGAATCACAAAGGAAAGGAAAAAGGTAAGATAATGAGGAGATTTTAGATTAAGATTTAGATTTATTACTTTATTCATGTAGATAACAAATATGACGGCTTAAATTCTAGATAATAATAATAAATTTATACTGTACAACTAATTATTCGTCAAAGAAATAGAAAATTTCGTCAAAGAAAAATTCGTCGGAGAAAGAGATAAAAAGAAAAATTTAACATTCGGAATAAGAAGGATAAAAAAGAAAGAAGATTGAGGAAGAAACCAACGTGCATACAATCGGACTTGCTATTCTGTGATTGGTCACAATCCTCGCTTCCTGATTGGCTGAAATGGTTAGTTGGAATACACGGAATGGCGGATATTCAAGGTGTAGGCTACTTTTTTGTGAGTTCTACATTTCTTAACCAAATGGGAAAATAAGTTTTCATTACAACATCTTTTGCTCAATTTCGCTTTAAAAATTATTAGATCTACATCTACAAGTCACTGATAATAACTATAATATTATGATCGTGTGTATACTATTACTGTGGTGTTTAGTGTACAATTATTTAGAAATTTATTTGATAGTTTACACAATAAGTGTGTACCGTATTTTTACCATAATATTCATGTAATATTATAACATCTGTTTATCTCTGTAACTCGTACGTAACTCTTCGGTAAGTTAAAATCTGATTGCTTGGCGTCAAGTGGGTGTAATTAGAAGTATGATTAGATGACGTAACAACATTCAGAAGGGCTCTCTTGTTGCTTGAGCCTTTGTGATAGTACTATCAGGATAGTGGCGTAATAATGTCTGATTCACTCGAACTCAATTTGTGTATCCTCAGTGCCGTCAAGAGGTTATGTCTGCCAAGTCGGAAACTTGGAGATCTCAAGATATCAAGAAGTTATCGTAGCAGTTCTCAAAGATCCGAGTACGGAGCTTTGGAGTGTCCCAACTCAATTAATCGACTACTATATACTGCTTATAACAGCAATTCAGATCAAAATACAGTATAATAATTACAGTTATTTGCATCGTGAGTTTGAATGATTATGAGCTCCATTTATCTCAATTAAAATTTGTTTAAAGATTCTGAAATCTGTAGTCTGTGATTTGTCGTTTAGTCGTTTTTTAGATTTGTCTATTTAATTCTTATTTTAGAACTCAGCCACTTGACGATATATATGTTTGATCCTTACCTCAGTTTTAATATAATTATATGATACTTTGTTTTTGTTGGTGAGATTTTCGTGCAATTGGCCCATAGATATCTAAAGTTCATTATTCAACGAACCATCACGCATTCTCTAGATCTATGTTTAAAAAAGTACTTTTTCGAAGAACACGTTCATTTTCAGTCCAGTCTGTACTATTGACACTTTTTTCCATTCTTAAGACCTCCAGCTCTCCATATCTAAATGTCCTCATAAAATGAATCGTATTCTCTTTGTTAGTGCAAACTTTTCATTATTTATATTGGATATCAAATGTTACCAAATTATAATAAATTGTTAAAAACTAATGATGATGGTATTCATTGTCACAAATTTCATTTTCCAGAAATATTAATTTTATGGGAAAATTCAATTTGTCATGATATCTGACAAATGGACTCGCTTTATAGGATTCGCAGTAGATTCACTGTGGAATTACGTTAACTGATTGTTACGACTCGAGCTATTAGCAAAGTATTTTGAGCAGATTCTCTGTCACGCGATAGTGTAATTCACTACCAAGATCGTTTGATCATAAAATACAGATACTTTATACTATTCACGAGATGTCCCATATTCTCTAGAATACCATATTTTCAACATTAAAGTCACATTCATCCAGCAAGTATAGTAATATTCTTTGGCGAATGGATCAGCTGATTACAAATGCAGAAACAGACGAATGATCTTTGGCTATGCGCACAAACTCTTTTCTGTCTCCAAAAACATACGACTTTATCTTACTTTAAAAATAGAAACAATAAGTATATTATAAATATATTCATTTAAATGTACCATACTATGTAGCCTACTGTATAACATTTGAATTCGTAATCAATGTTTATAAGAATTCTAACTTGAAAACAGTTTGAACTACTTGTTATTGGCAGGGTTGTGAGATGATGTCGTCCGCATAAAACATAAGACCGGGTAGGGTAGAGCGCGGGTGTCTCCCATTGACTCGGTGGATCGGTTGTGCGAGCAGGCACTGGAGTTCCCAGAGGTCAACTGGGGTCATCTCTCGAGCGGGGAGACGGGGCGTATCATCGGGTAAGACTCATCCCCGTACCCTGGAAAAGCAGGATTGTAAGTATCCACTGACTGCTCCTCTTTCAAGGTAGCAAAGCAAACTACCCCGCGGACACAAAAGCCACTTTCCTCCCTGGGTCTTAAAAGCTACTCTCGGCAGCGAATGTTCGGCCCAATGGACTATCGGTCGCGACTGTCGCTTCAGCAGTCAGCTTCCACTTGGCTTCTACTTCCCAGAGTTGGTGGAGAATCCATCTCCGCTGAATACGCCGTCCCTGGCATGAGGTGGAATGGGGAGCAGGAGAATAATAACACCAGTTATGTATTAGTCAGCTCGCCCTGGCTCAGGAATCGGCACGGCTCTGGTCGGCTTCCTCTTCGTCTTCTTCATCAGGGAGAGTCCCAGGATGGTGGCTGCAAAGCGGCCAGTCAGGAGAGGAACGCTGCGCGCGCTACTGGTAGCGAGAGTGTGAACTGCTCAGTTGGTGTCTGGCATTCGGGGACTGAAGAGCTGACATCAGAGGAGCGAGCGAGTGGGCGAACAGAGTTTCGAGCATTAGGGAGGATGTCATACTCAACCTACAAATGCTGAATCTCGCAGATTATTCGCAGACTATCGTGTCAAAGCTGAGCGTAACATTAGCCGTTTATTGAAAAACCATCAGTCCCCATCCGCCAAATTAAAAGAATATTACTATATAAGGTATAAAATGCAAGTCTGTACTTGGAAAAAATACTTTTAAAATGTACTTGTACTTTAAAATGCAAAACTTTTCAAAACAATAATTAGAAAATTAATTCCATTTCCATAAACATATTCATTGATTGTATGAATAAGAATTTCCATCAGACGTATTAGAAAACCGCGCATTTTTCCTAGAAGAGAATCTCTGTACATTACATGAAAACCATAATTGAATTGTTAGGATATTCCGACAGTGGTTCAAATATTCTCCTGAATTCACCATAATTTGATAGTTTCTCTGGAGTTTATGTAATTCAGTTCTCTGAATCATGTCGTTATTGAAACAAGCTAATAATTCATCTATACAACCTTCTCTATCTTATCATTTCTTCATCTCTTTTTTCTCCATCCCTCTTTTTTGTGCATATTTTTGTCATCCTTGATAGTTGAATTTAGTTTGAACAGAGGTGATAATGTACTTTTACTCATAGTTACCAGTGGATGAAGCCAGAAAAGCATGGCGGACTGAAAGCTCCAAAATAATTCTACAGTAGTAAAATTTAGTTCAGCGCAGATGAAAGGCATAATTCACAGGAGGAAAGGAATTCGCAAATGATCGGGACTATACAAATGAATCGATTTTCTTTGGAATGATGTCGAATTAGAATAGAAATCTTACAAATGCAATGTGTTCAATTGTAAAATTGAAGTTAAACAAAGGTTGGTGAAGCCATACTCATAATAGCCATAAGTTACACTTAAGTAAAGCAGTGTCTCTTTCGGATTGAATACTTTCCCATGCCTTTTTCACAGCTTGAGTTCCAAGAATTCAATATTATTGCTCTATTTTCAACCCACCTCACCATAGGCCTATACTATATTTACAGATGGTGAAAATAGAAGTACAGCTCTACCATGGACAAGATAATATATTACAATATGGTATAATAACATTGCCTGTGATGCTACTTAAACATCAGAACTTTCAAAATATTGCACAATATACTGCCTAATAGAATTTACAGTTCTCAGTTTGGTAGCGCTCTTCAGACAGGGCTCAATAAGGCTCTGATGAATTCCTAAACCAAGTATTAATCTTTAAACACGTTTCAGTCTCATTTCACCAGATTTATGACTTGAAGAGCCCTTTTAACGTACAGACGTCTGGTCCCACTTTCACGAATTTCGAGACACATGTAATAAAATACTAACGCTAATGTATCGTAAATTACAAGTGGTTTCCAAGCGTGGAGAGCTCGCCAGTCATAACAAAACACAATCATCAACACTGATCAATTGGAAGACCAAAGTCAGAAACGGCACGAGTTGGCCAAGTCGGTTTACATAAAATATAGGAGAAATAGAACAAACACTAAAAGCAGTCGTGGATATTACGACGCATTATCTTTGTGGGGTTGGAGCGTGGAAGCATGTCTCACTCTACATCTCAAGAACTGAATGACGGAAATTTATCAACACTGGCCGTGTCTGTGTCTATACATGACTAACATTCGTCTGGTCGTCTCGTCTGATCTACTGTCAACGCCCACAACTACCACTACTCGTCATCACCATCATCATCATCAACAACACCACCATTCAACCCTCGCCCCCCCCACTGCATTCTCGGTGCTTGGTGGTGTGTATAGAAATAACATTCCTTTTGTGTTCCCTTTGTATCTAATTAATTATTCAATCTTAATTTTGTTGGTTTCTTTATGGTTTTGGTTTTATAGACTATTGTGTGTTTATAATTTTCTGATGTTTGGTATTTGTTTTTGGAGTGGTCGTAGCTGCGTGGTATTCTTGCCGATTTAGTATCTCGGAGATCCCGGGTTCGGTCGTCAGCCCGGCCACAACTTTTTCTCAGGCCTCTCCCGTGTTTGTTTTGAAGGACGTCGGTTTTGCAGGCTGCCCTTCGAAAAGCAGTCGTTAAAATTCATCTCTCATCATCACCCTTCCCATTACCTAAGAACACCCAAGCCTTAAGGCTAATTAATTTGCACATCATCGTATTTTCAAACATAATTTCATTATACAGAGTGATCGAAACGTCCCTCCGAAGTGAAATATACAATGAAACACTCAATCACTAGAAAAAAGTTATTATTATTTATTGATTATTGTATTCTCAAACATAATTTCATTATACAGAGTGATCGAAACGTCCCTCCGAAGTGAAATATACAATGAAACACTCAATCACTAGGAAAAAATTATTATTATTTATTGAACAACATAATGTTATTCAAATTTACCTGAAAATTATTACAGTAAATGTTGAAAGTGTCTTCTTTGTTGTGGGGTACTACTCAATTCAATTTGTGTAACTTACCGTTTCTAACCAGAACACAGTATACCACCACGCAGCTACTTTGGAGACTTATGATTTCTCTGTAGAATAGAAATACAAAATGAGATGCTTAAATCAATAATTTAAAAATGTTTGATTGTCTATTCAATGATGATTATAATTGTCATGGAGTTACACAGTATCTATTTCGTACTTCATAATTTCTAGTTCAGAGTATAGAATGTGAGATACTTTACAGTCTGATACGTGAGATTATAAGTTTGGTACTTTAGAGTCTTCATCTATAAATTATTGATTGTCTATTAAATGATGATTATACATGTATTTATAATGAAATTATATCTATTCCGTACATTATCATTTCTAGTTTAGAGTATACCACACATAGTAAATTAATCACATGCGTGCTTTATAAAACTAATGTGTGTCAAGTCCCACTATTATTGTGGAATACCAACAACATACTGTTGGTATTCAAAAGTATTTTGTATACTGTTAGTATTCAAAAGTAATTAATCTTAGTCCATTGTTTCATGAAACTGCGAAACTGAAAGATTCAACATAGGAAAGCAATTTGACAAAACATTCCCAATAAATTTCCATCATGCCCTGGTGGACTAGGAATGGATATAATGCGAATGAATCCAACTTGGCTTGTCAGTAGCCAATGAGGTCAGTTGATAAAGCGAGAATTCCCGGAATCTCACCGCTCACCAACCGCCATTGTTTGCCAGAAACGTTTAATTCCATCCAAATAAGGTCAATTATGATAAATTACCATACATCAACCACTAACTATTGGCCTGCGGAAAGAGATGGATTTATTCTGTGTTTACTTTGAATACAGTCAGATGTATTTCAGATTTTAAACGTTATCCAACCTTTGGTAGAATATTAAAATAAATGCATATCGTGTTCCTCTCTCGTAGACGTTGAAAATATATATTTTTCAATCAATCAATATTTATTGCCAAAAAGAGCATCCTAGCATTGCTTGAAATCTCAATTCCTGATTGGCTGAAATTGGCAGTTGAGAGCACTAAATGGAGGATAATATTATAAATTACGAGGAAAGGCGGACACAAAATAATGCCAACTATAAATATCATCAACTTGACTGGATATTCATGCATTTCAAATAGATTATACTGTAATAGTTTTTTAACACCTTTATCTCAGTCAGCATTATGAAATTAACTTTCTTTTGTCTCTCAAGAACAAAGTATGAAATATACGATGAATCTGTCAGTTTTCTTTATCAAGAGCTTTCGAATATACCTTACACATGACATGTGCAGTGGATATTTTAACCAATATGCTGTGAGAGAAAAATACTCCGGGAAATTTTTTAAAGCTGTTACATGGGATACTCGATAATGTTTCCAAGAAATGAAACGATTCTGTCTCAACTTATTTGGTTTTGGGAGGTTCTCCTAAACAAAAACATTTACTGCGCTGATAGTATCCAGGCTGTCAGTATATCAAATCTTCTGTCATCGACAAGCTTTTTTTACTCAGCTAATTATGAATATTTTTCTAGCTGATGTGCAATGTGCGCATGTACCTGAATGAATTTCCTTCAACTTCCAGTTAGATGTAGACTATTTAATCAGAATTGAATCTAATTCATGTGATAAATCTCAATTATGTCAACATTATCATACTGTATCTAGAACTTATATTGTTAAAATTATTAGCTTACAATCCATAAAGTTAATAGAATAATATTACTTATACTTACACATCTCTTATGATGTAGAACCTAAGCAGTTATATTTTGTAATCTACATGAATAAATAAATCTAATCTGATCCAGTAGATATTTCATTTTTACCATTTCACCCGATATTTCTATTCTCAGAGATACCTCTATCTGGTCATGATAGAATAGTGTTGTATTGACTTGATCAATGACGGATCAGGTTGATAAGTGTTTTTTCTGGATTCTGTATAATCAACACCATGTCATTTGGAAAAACTACAAAATTTGAATGAAAAGAGCTTTTTCAATTTTTCAATTGAATCAAGTCTTGTGCTGTCTGTTGTATTTTTTAACTTGGGATATTTTTAAATTTCTCAATTCTTATCTAATAATACAATACTATTCATGATCCTTACCGTATATCCGTGATTCGTATTAAAACGTTTTTATATTGACCATCCACAATCGAAGAATGTCTTGAGTTTGATTCACAATTTTTTTTATCTTTTCCACAGATCGTTAATTAATTAATTGAGAAAAATGGCGGTGAAATCCGAACCCCGCAACGGACATGAACTGTCTCCTCTGAACGTGCGTTTGACTGACGACGGCGCAGGCGTAACGGTCGTTTTGACGCCCGCAGGAAGTGCCGCCCATGGCAACGAGGAGAGAGCATCATGGGACAACAAAATGCAGTTCATGCTTTCCATCATTGGCTACTCGGTTGGACTTGGAAACATTTGGAGGTTTCCTTACTTATGTCAACAGAATGGCGGGGGTGAGTCTGAATACATTTCGATTGCATGTCAATTATTTATATTATTCGAGATTCATATTAATTATAGGCTACTCTATTTTTTATCTTCACATTAATTTACTACATCACGCCAACATCTACAATAAATGGTAAAGCATGAATAAAAAGTGAATAATTATATTTTTGAGCGCACGCTCATTCAAAAAAGTAATACACTTTATTTAAGTGTATTACTATTTTACGCGACTATTAAAATTTTAGTTTCAAATCAGTTTGTCCAACATTGTGTAGCCTGCACTAAGCGTCATAATTCTGAAATAGCTTTTTCTAGGTTAGGCTATCGCCAGTTTTCCATTTTTTGGTATAACTCACGTAAGATTCATTCTTCACAATCATGTTTTGCGAGTTTACTATTCGTAGTTACATTTATATAACTAGGGAGAAGGCCTATTTTCATACGAAATGTTGAGAGCATTGGAGCAGACGCCATCTTAGATTTTGGCCAACTTTGTTATCTTTGTGGGAGCACTATACTATACTGTAGTATCTTCTTTTTTCCTCTGATTACTCCATATATATCCATTACCATTCAAATTCCAAATACATGCAGAGCCCTTCGAAGATGTAACTTCAAATTGGTAAGATGTGGAAAGTGCAATCTATTATTATCTATTTATTGGATTAAGAGGACAGATAGAATGTTTTGCAAACAAAACAAGCAATCACCAAAAGCCTGTAGAACCATCCATTAAGTTTGAATATTGTACATTGCTGAATAAATAAATAACATCACAATCATAAAATTTTTCTGTTATGATTTGGCCAAAGATTTATCATTGTATAGTACTCTGGGTATACTTCTATAGTACTCCATATACCTACTTTTCTTTCTTTGAATACTACATCACCATTCCAACTCCAACTGGAGATGCACATTCCTTTGACGATGGAGCCTCAAATTTGTCAGAAAAAAGAGACAGTAAATTGTTAGACTTGATACTATTCAACCTGCCTTAATTGCTCGTTCAGTGAAGTATCTCACAACATTCGTGAATGTCTTTGAGACTCGTGAATGTCTTTGAGATTCGTGAATGTCTTTGAGATTCGTGAATGTCTCCGAATAGGAGTAACATGCACAAGCGACGTTTGAACGCGGTCGACTGGCCAAATTAGTTATTTATACAGTGCATGCAGTACAAACATGTAGTTTATACTCTAGCCTACAGTCGTTGGGAAAGCAACCATTGGGAACTGCTGTACTGATGTAGTCAGTAATTAGAGCTTGCTAAACACGTGAGGAAACGAGCTGAGAAATCAGTGTAGGTGGAACTAGATAGTTCTGTTATACCAGTACTGTACTTTGTGAGAAGTTAATTATCAGTGAGCAAGATGAAAGGACTTGACACTTGACAGTATTCAAGAAAAATTTATTTCTAAAATCAGGGATCACCTATATGAGTACAAGAAAATCTAATTGATAGTTTTTCGAATAAAGTGAAAGAGATATGACTGATGTCGAAGATTCTAAACCCACATTCTCAGTGTATTTTTTTAATATTTCACAGTCCATAGAACTCTTCAAAAAATTCTATTAAACCTATTTCATGAAAAGATGAACAGCTGACACTAAGCTGCCTGCCAATAAACTAGACGTGCTAAGTACGATTCGTTGAGAGCATGTCTAGGGTGTAGGCATTTTGATGACCTGTGCTCAATATTTTATGAAAGAAGTTACATGGAAACTGGCTTGTCAAGTGAAAGATAGTCTAACAACAGCCAGTTGCACAAAAGGCCATTGGAATTTAAACGCCGTAAAATGATGTCATCTAACAGAACCAATGCAACGAGATCCTTATTCAGCTCCGTAAAATTTTAGACTACATTTACTATTGTAAAATTGGCCTGTAAGATAGTCTACACTTCACAGTATCAATATAGTAGCTACATCCATTCTACTATCTCCTTGCTCGAAAACATCTCTCTAAAAATACATCTGTTATGAACGGTTGAAACGATGAAAATTATCATCAAGAATAACACGTGATTGCAGAGCATGTGGAAGTTAATGATTTTATACCGCTGTTAGAATTGTGGCAAGGGGCGAGTAGTAGTGAATGAGAATAAAAGTGGCGAGCGGGAGATTCAATCAATACACTGGCATTCAGAAATAGGCGCAGTGTTTTGTATTCACTTACCCATTCATTCATTGGTATGGTTTGCGGAGTACCCCTTCCCCGCTAAGACATTGAGGAGGGGTGGCTTTTGGCAAACATCCTCTATTTCTTCAATCCAGAAATGTGTGGGCGCTTTCAGAAAATTCTGAACAGATCTGGCACAATCACCGATCCGGATGCTGTATTCAGAAATAAAGCGTTCATCTTTTCTGCACTGGCGATTGAACATTCTTCTTACCGCCACCAAAAACAACACTGTCGATGTGTTGTTTTCGTTAGAAATGACGCATTCGCAACGAAATTGGAGTATGTTTTGTTTTGAGTAATGCTACACAAAGCAAAGCAATAATATTCTTAGAAACCGTGAATTTAGTTTGGAAATATGGGAAGCCGTACAGTATAGTAGATAAAGCTATAGTCCGATTCAAGTCAAGAAGTCAGTATTGTTTATATGAGGAGCATTGATGCCAAGTTTGAGAGAGAAAGTGAAAACTGCACCAAACCTGTTTATTGGAACTGTGCGACAACAATGCACAGTGCGGCAACTATGCACAAAGCGAATAGGATAGAGACATCAGCAACTGCCTTGTGCTGAACAAGGATAGCAAAGAAAAGAAGTGAAATAGAACTAAAGTATTCTTCTATACTCTCTGATTTTGAGCTTACGTAGGACAGTAAATGCTGATACTGCATTATTTTTCCGCTCCTCTTCAAACGTCAAGAGTCATCTTTTCATAGTAAAGCTGTTTAGGCTATAATCAGCTCTGTCAAATCCGCCTAAGAAATCGCAATCATGAATGAAGAATAGTAATGTATTATGTATCCTGCATTACATTTATGTAGCTTGCACATGAATTCAGATTAGTAATAAGTTAAATAATACTACTCAATTAATACATATTACTCTGTATAACTTCAAATACTTATAATCTTCTCTCCCTTCCATAGTCAATCCTTTGCTGGGTTCAATAGAATTTATCAATGCACTGAATTATGAATACACTTGAGATTTTTGTAAATATGATAAATTTCTATTGTCAGGTCCTTTAGATTTTTGTAGATATGATAAATTTCTATTGTCAGGTCCTAGAATGCTAGTTGCCAATTGACTAGCAATAGACTGAAAAAATGCCGATTTCAGCTACATTTTGAATGAATAGGAATTGTAGAATAGTGGAATTGAATAGGGAGTGAGTCAACGCTGATTTCATTTTCAAGAAAAGTACTTTCAGAAAAGCAGTGGGGAAGTTTTCCATAATATTCATCTCACCGGCTCGTTCAATGCTCAACAATTCAACTGTTCCTTTCACATCGTGATATTGGAGTTAGAAAAGCATGTTTTTCTCATGAAGCGTTTTCCAGACTCCCGACAAACTAAAAATTCCATCTCGCTTACTCGATAACATAACTGCAACATTGATCTAGATGTTATGTTGTTGCTCTTTATAATGCTTTCACTTTCTTCGCCGTATTTTTTAAATTGAGCTTAATAGTCTGCGTCAGGGAGCCGAGTCATGGCCTCATTAGCTCATGCCTTCTCGCTCCTGCATTCACTTTTAAAGCTTTTAAGGAGCTATTCAAATATACTAAGGGGTGCTTTGAATAGTGTTACCGATACTTTTCAAATCATTGTACTCGCAAAAGTATTGAAAAGATTTGCACACATTATTATCTTGTTGTGAAGCAAGGTTGCTGAAAACATTTTCTCAGAAGAGAAGAGAGAGCGAGGAGGCCTTCTCCGTTGTGGAACCTATGAAAAATATATAATTACAGGTTTTAGTTGAATATATTGGATGACTTTGGAATGCCTTTGAAATTGATTGAAAAAATCCTTCTTTCTCTTTAATTTCACTCTTATTATTTTTATCCACTAATTAAGATTCCACCACTCCAAAATTTACTTGTTTTAAAATCTCTTTTAGCACCGAATTCACAGAGGTTAGTCACAGAAAATGAAGATATATTTTTATAGCCTCAATCTTAGAAAATATAATCTTACTGTATTATCTGTGGTTGAGAGCTTTTCAATTATTGTAATATTATTAAACTCCTTAATAAAAAGTATTGAATACATTGTTAAAAATAATGCAAGGTTAGTCTAGGCCCAATTTCGCAAATCTCAGAATTCTCACAGATGTACCTAGATTCAAAATCAGAGTTTTTGTTTTATGAGCTCAGAAAAGATGTTCAGGAGTCAAAAACGTTTTAAACTGAAAAAAAACAAAGTTTTAATTAAAACAATACTAGCCACCATGACCGAAAGGGTTAAGGCATGGCCTTTGTAACTTCAAAGAAAAATTATAGACTATCAGTCAGTTGCACGACAATCCAGCAATTAAGTTATACGCCGTAAAATGATGTCATTTATAAGATTCGTTCTTTTTGCATTGGTTCTGTTGGATGACAAAATTCTACGGCGGTTAAATTCAATTGGATTTTTGTGTTACTGGCCGTATATTTATGTCAAGTAAGTACTTCTACACCAAGACGACTAGCTTTGTATGTTATAGATCAATATTGTGTTTTTTCAAGACCACTTAGCTTAGCCAAGAAGCTGGGCGAAGATCAATAATGGAGAGGCTCAACAGAGGCTTTCAAATGAGTAACGAGTCATTCTGAAACTATCTGTCAGATTTCAAAGACTTCTGACTAGACAATGCGTCTAGGAACCTAAATTTAATTACATTGCAGCCGTCAGAGTGTAAGTGTTACAGAATAAATTCGATTTTCGTCGTTCGAGTCCCGGGTAGGCCTGACATTTTTTCTTCACTGATGCACAAATCAAATCAGAATCCATACTTTTCACTGCATTTTAGGATCAAAAAGAGTGTAGAGAACTGCAACAAATACAATGTGATATGTGAATGCAATCAATTCCCATCCTTGCACTTTGTTGCATCAACTCATGCAATAGAATAGTTTTTAAAGTTGGTTGGTGTGTATGAAATCGGTAATTATTATCAATAGCCTAGTAGAAGAGTGATAAAGCGAAGTTGTCTCAAGATAAAACTACTGTAATGGCCGTCACAGTCTCCAAGGTGCGGACTAGCTGCATAATTCAATTCAAGTGAATGCTTACAGATAATAAATTGAGTGCTACACACTAGCGGCGATGGCAGTTTTCAATTTTGAGCTGAGTTGACTCTATTTTAATTACTGCTCTACTCTAAAATCAATTTTGTGTGAATTTACAGGGATGCTCCATTATAAACAAAGAGTAGAGAACTCATTGTTTATAACTCACATCAACTCCTCCAATTTACTTACTGAAATTCCCAAGTAAATTGAATCTCAAAAATAGTCGGTATAATCCAGGGTACATGTTTTACTTGTTATTTATATCTTCATTTCTTTCAATTCACTTGTTGAATTCTTAAGTGATTTGAATTTCAAAAATAATCGATAATAATCCAGGATATTTCCTGGATCATGTCTTGAATTTATTCTATATTATATCCATTCAACATGTACTGTTGTTATTTACACATTTACATATTCACTCCATTTTTATAATTGGCATCCTTTCAATATACTTAATATTAAATATAGTGAGCTGTATTTCAGAAAACTATAAAAAATTAAAGGATTTAAACGAAGAATGGTAATAGTAGTATATATCGTAGAATAGGTAATATAACATTTTAACTAGCAAAAAATCTATTCGAATATACTCTTTCAATCTAGCCAAGGTAAATCTAGTTTGATAATTCTTTTAAAACATCGTGACACTTTGAATCAACCTATAGAGTTCTGGAAGAATAATTCCAAAGATCTAAAGAATTCTGTGAAAATAAGTTTTTATTCTTTCCAATCAACAATTTGGAGCTCCAATGAGTGTTCACGTGTGCTGATGTATAATGTGATATTAAATGTTGGGATTTACTTGATGCCAATATGTCACCGGTAGAAAATTTCTGACTAATTTTGCAATCTCCTCCCTTTCTCTTTTCTCTCTTTATCTAACACAATCCGTTCTCATGTGATGCGGCTTTATCTTTTTCTGCTCCCTCTTAGTGTAATTTTCACCGTTCATTTTCCTCGTTTCCTTCTAAACACCTATTCATTATTTACTTTATCCTGAAGGTGTTTTCGCGTTTTCCACATCCCATTTCCTCCTTGAAACATCTCTCCATTAAGTACTTTTGAAGGATTTTCCGCGATCCCCACATCTCAATTAACGCATTTTTCTCTCATCCACTTTTCCAAGTAGATAACATAAAAACAATGTTCCACTGTGAGTACTTTACCAACGTTTTCCCTATCCTCAACTAAAAGCTATCGCAGAGTGAAAATTCATATTTTTTTGACCCCTTTCACAAATTTTCTTCTCCATAAGCGATTGTTGTTACGTCTTACTACGATGCGTGGAAGAACTTTATCAATATTGCAATCGTTGAGATCATAAATTCTTCTTTATTCCATCATTTATTCTTCAAAATTTTATTCTTATAAAAGTAAAGTTCATCTTTAATTATTTGTGATTGGAATATTGTACTGAGGTCAAGGATCATATGGATTATCATTTGTTCCAAGAAATTCTCGAGATACAGACTGCCAAATTTGGAAAAAAATTATTCTTTGGATTCGAATAAGGAACAGCTCCTAGACATTTTCAAAACACAGGTATGTTTACCGAGGTAGAGATAATGAAAGATGTCGATTAATTCCATTTTTAATTACAAAATTTAATTCCCATGTCATGTACCACTATCCTGTCCGTGATTTCTGTCATATCTACCTGTACGCAACTGTGTTTAATCAGTTCCAATTTGCAATGAAAGAAAAAAAAACTTGAAAATTATCAAACCACTATTTGCTTTTAATTTTTGCACATATCAAGTTTATAACATCATGGTTTCATGAAATAACTGACCATATCCTGTGCTGGTGACTGGTCAATATAGAGTAGAGAATAGAGAATAAAGTATAGAATAGATATCAGAAAATAGGGAATAAAGATGTAATACTGTATATTCGCTGTGAGCATCTACGGTGTTGCGCTCTGGCGGATAATCGTATGAATCTTTCCGAGAAGATTAACATGGGAAAGGATAGGCTTATGTACGTAAAAATTAGTTTATAATTGAAATAGAATTCCCTGTCGCTATTTTCCTACTTATCGATTGTGGAATTATATTTAAAATGATAAAATGAACATATCGCATGTTCTTAATCATTATTATAATCTTCAATTCAAGTTTTAAAATCAACTTTGAAGGTTATGTTTCAAGCTGGCTGAGCAGACGAAGTAGTTTATCCACAGCTGAGTTCATTCCCATTGATTATTATTTTGAAATGGATTATGGGCGCGAGACTTCAAATCAATCATATGCTTTTGAACTGGATTTTTCACTCGATTAATTCAAAACTGAGATCCGATTTCTTGTTGAATCACTTTACGTTTGGGAATATGGAAGGAATAGAAGCCGCAATTACTATTGTGAACGGTATTTGTACAATTAGGAATACGACAATACTTTGAATGCATTGTAAATGCTTATTCCCTATCCTTTCTCATGTTAAACTACCTGGTTTCGTTCACTAAAAGTCCGCGTGAACGCAGGTGTCGATTTTATTATCACCACCACCTACGTGCACACTGCACACAGCGAATAAGAGCCGAATATAGATTGTTATTAGATACTCAAAAGAAATTTTCCCAGAAACATGAGCGTTCAATTCCATGAAATACATAAACGAGCTTATTAGGCTGCTTAGTTATTCTCCGAATCACTTTGCTAGTAATTGGATATTACGAGTATGATATGAATAATTCCAAGGCATATTAAATTATCTATATGTCAGATCCACATTTGGATCAGTTTTGAAACCGTGTATAATTTCAGAGATAATTAAATACAAAGGCAATTCAAAACAAATATAAAATAGCCCCAATCGTTGAGACATCATCATCTCAAGCCCTTCATTTAATTAGGAAATTCTTATTAGGAGACTCTGCGTAATATACTGAGCTCCTAGAATTTATGCTCGTCTAGTATATCAAGAACTGACTTTTCAAATTAATAATGAATTATAATCGGTATATTCGAGTGAAATGAGCTAATATATTCAGATTGCTTCCTTAATGTTGTTACAATTTCGAAATTTGGTAGATATTTAGAGGAATTCATTAACTCCCACGTGATTTCTTGAATGAATGTGTGGAATCTCTCGAGTCTCAAAAGTGTTGCAAGTGCTGAAATAATCAAACTTAGATCTTCGATGGTAAGGCTGTCATCGGTTGAAGATTATCTAAGCTAATATATAGAATTTCAACAAGTTGTGTTGTACCAATTCAAACACTATATGAGCTCTTATTAAAAAAGGTATAGAAAGCGGATATCGTATTTAAATTATATCTATACATAGTTCAGAACTTTTTTTAATAGTCAAATCAACAAGAAAAATAATATGTGTTCAATCTACTATATGTGACAGAACTAAGTTGCACGATAATTCGAATGAATTGAATCTGCTTAAGATGAAGTTATTTATGGACTCAATAGGGATGTCGTTATTCGAGATCCTCAGTTTGTTCTCGGACCCAATTAGCTCCGTTGAATGATGTTTTGAATTCGATTAGTATTTTGTGGATGATTTCCCTTCTTATTCCATTGTTTCCTTTCTCTAAGGCTGATGCCCTAATGAGCCGTAGTGCATGGGTAATGGGAAGTGTTATAATGAGAGATAAATTTAACCACTGCTTATCCACTCACTCATGTGGGCATAGGTATCAGCAAATAAAATAATATGTTCAGAAATGAATTACAGTTCGTTTTCAGAGAAGTAGCATGAACATTGAGGAAAGCAACGAACTCAATGAAAAATAATTGGCCACCAGATCAAGTTGAATATTGACGTGATAGGAGTCCGGTTGCAATCGGCGATTACTCAGCGACGACGTTGATTATCCTCACGACGTCCTCTTCAAAAATCATGTTCCAGTGACGTATGTTGGCTGGCCTGCCTTTGGCGGGCTGCCAACATTCCGAATAATTTTGCCCCACTTCCAGTCCTGGGTAGGTCGGAGGATTGGGGTGGCCCAAGAAAATAGGTCAGCCTGCTGAGAGAAGTATTGAACCCGTACGACTTTTGTTAGGGGAAGGGTGGAGAGACCTTGTTTTTCCAGTGTAGTTCCTTGTTCGTTGCAACTTTTGACCACTTATCGATAACGAACGACTGATATCGATACAGCCGATATAGTTTTCTGTTAGAATTTTATCTTGAAATTGTGGTGATATTGAAAACATGCTTCAGCTAAACATCGTTTGGAGTCAACACTCTTTGACTACCCATAAACTTTTAACCACTATTTCCATCCCAACTTATTGATAGCAGAAAATCAAATATATAGTATTGGAGTTTTCTGTTCAAAGAGATGAAGTTGGGATTTATATTGAAAAAAAAAGCCAGAAAGAAAACTATTTCTGTACAACTCTTGAATTCTCCCCTCTACTCTTGTTTCTATATTTAGCTACTCATTCATAAAAAAATCTGTACAGTAGATATAATGTTGGAGTTATAGTTGCACCGGGATAAGATGAGATTAAAATTGAAAAACAGGGAAAAACTCTATTTGAGCTCTCTCGAGTTTTCACTGCTAAAAATGTTTGCTAACAGTCTTGTTCGAATTTCATCTGCTTCCTCTATGAAAAATAATACTAGTACATCCCAGGTCGCATAAAACTGCGACTATTGAAATACATGAAATAGTTTCCCATCCTCCTCCTTCTCCTTCATCTACTTCTTTTCAATCTTCTTTTTCTTCTTCATCTCCTTCTTTTCTTCTTCTTCTTCTTCCTCCTCTTCTTCTTCTTCTTCTTCTTCTTCTCCTTTCTTCTCCTCCTCATTTTTCTTCTTCTCCTCATTTTCCTTATTCTTCTCCTTTTTCTTCTTCTCCTCATCTTTCTTCTCCTTATTTTTCTTCTTCTCCTTTTTCTTCTTCTCTTCATTTTTCGACTTCTCCTCATTTTTCTTCTACTCCTTTTTCTTCTTCTCCTCCTTTTTCATTATCTCCTTTTTCTTTATCTCCTTTTTCTTCTTCTCCTCCTTCTCGTTCTCACTTGTTATCTTTCTCTTTGTCTCTGCACAAATGCCCTTACCGGTGCAATGAACAATGAAAAACCATATTTTTGTTTCAAAACTGCTGATCATCAAATCATAAGTTGAAATGTGAAAATTCTCGGCTCACCTATCCCTACGTTAAAGCAGTGGCAAAAATTGAAACTTTGATCGCTCATTTCTCATCTCCACGATAACGTTTTTCAAAATGTAAGACCTCAAGCATCTACTCAATGAGATCTTTCAAATGAGACGTGAACGAACAAATTCTGTTGAGAAACCACGGAGGAGTTGAAGCTACAAAAAACATGTTCGCCTTTTAATTGTATAGAAGATAGATAGATATATCGATACAAAATCGATAAAATATTTGAAGATTGAATGAGGTAGATATTGAGAGAAAGTAAATAAAACTATTTTTATAAATTCAACGAACGCTCTTTGATTTACCAACAAAATGTTTCAAGATATTTTCGTTTAAGGGGCATATTTCCCCCTCCTTCCCTCCCACTCGAGTTGCCACCCACCAGTCTGTCCGTTTCTGATTGATATTCGTGTCTCCTTCGTCCTTGTCTGTCTCGTCTTTCGCGAGAGATTATGTCACATGTCAGTGGAGGATGCAATCCATATAGCACGTGCTTGATCGTCCTTTGACCACTCTCCTATTACTGATAGGTCACCAGATATCCTGATTGGATTTTCAATTCGCCTTTGCTCTCTGCCACACACCGATTTCAGTCACTTCTCAACATCTTAACTCGAATTGGAAACTTTCAAAACATGTTTCAAACATGTTTTCCCGTATCCGAGGTAGTCCCGGCCCCAATTACCTCGGATAATAGGGAGTCTACTGTACTTAAAAATGTATAATTAGACAGGAAGACATCGCATAGAGAACATTATTCCAAATAATATGTTAGCTCACTTACCCAATATATTCCCACTCCAGTAGCCTACATGGGTTCCCCATTAATTCTTATTTTTGTTTAAGATTTGTTTAACTTTGGAATTGTTGAACTTTGTGGTTGAAATCTTACTAATGTATTTTTTATGGTAATAAATTCATTATTCAATAACATAATTATTGTTATTTATTATTGATTCGTTATGAACAGTGTATAACTGTACAGGGATATTGTTCATTTTTAATTGCAAATATACAAAGATTCTGGAATAAATCTTTGATAAAGAATATGTTGATTAATAATAATAATGTCTTGATTATCATCAAATCATTAATAATCTTTGATTAAGAATAATATGTTGATTATAATAGTTATACAAATTGTGAAGATTTAATGAATGAACATGAAAATACAGTAATGCGTGACGCTTTGTCAATATGGACGCTCGTTTAGATAATCACCGACAATTTTCACTCTGTATTCATGTTCAAGGGTAAACTCATGCGAGAATATGCAAACAGTATCTGTGTTGAGTAAGGGGAAGAGAACATTATCAAGGTTAGACGTCAAGGCAAATCTTTTCCTTTCTCAATCTTTTCCTCACTCTATTTCCTCCCGACCATGTTCTTGAAATGAGATGCCAAAGTAAGAAAAGAGAAATTTGAAGCTGAAAAGTTGTTTGATCTTGTTGTATCCGTTCTTCCTCGCCTCCCCATCATTAAAGGGTAGTAGGGAAACTTCTCATTTCGATATCCTTTCATCGCCGGCAATCTCATTGCTACTATTTTCAGATAGGTGTTAATTAGTTCTGTATAATCAAATGGGTGTGCTTCTTTTGTGAAGTGTAAAACTCAAAGCGAATCTCATATTTCAAGTTAAATGAGCACGCTTTTAATGAAGCACACTATAACTATAATATAAACACTATAATTATCGGATCAAATGCTTGTCTGCCATAGTGAAATAAACCGGAATGATCGACATTAAAGATTAGAGGAGTTATCATGGTGCTTGGGACATGATTTGATTCAGTGAACATGTTAACATCAAATTATGTTACAGTAAATCACACATTAACAATATTTCCCGCGGAATCCGCAAGCTCAATTTGTAGAGGATCAAATATTAAGTGAATTGGGATTGAAATGAGAATCACTCATTCAAGAGTACAATGGAAAGGATCAATTTATATGCTTATTCGGCCATTTGGATATTAATAAAATGATAGCAATAAAAGTGTATTGAATTTTCAATCCATATTGTTGCCTAAAAAACTCGATAGCTTTCTCATCGCTTTTTGAAATCTCGATATCCATAAGCCTGTCGATCGATTCTCGATGTCACATTGGATATGCTTTCCCTCTATCATTCAAAATCAATTTGAAAACGCGCCTGCAATTGCATTGGAGTGATTCTTTGCGTTCAACCGGAGCCATATTGAAGGCTATAATGCAATAGGCAATTTAATAATATTCATTTCTGAAGGAAAAACCTGCAGTTTCCATTGTATTTCCTTTATATTCATTACTAGCTCTCGAAAATTGATGTTCTTTCTTTCCTATCATTCGTTTGGCTCTCTTTTATTAATTTTGTCTTCAAGATGAAAATAATATTGTACCCTTGGATTCAAACTTAATATGAGTGGGAATTTAATTATTTCAATCTATAACTTAACCCTTAGCTGCTCGGAACGTCTTCTAGGAAGGTGTTCGCTTTTTCATAAAAATAGTTTTCATTAAAATTTTTCAATTTATTCTGCAGGTCTTTATCATTTTTCAGACGTTATTTCCTTCTAGTATTTTCCTCATCAACGAGACTTCTATAGATGTCTCCGAGTGGCTGGATGATTTCTTAATTTCAATATTTTCCAAATCAACTCACCCATACATTCTTTCTTAAACGTGGAGTACTTCTGTATATCTGTTCTTATTTCATCATTTTTCAATTTCATGATGTTCATTATTATTCTATTTCCAGCTTTTCCAACTAGCTGTGTTACTTCAACCGAATATTCATCTTGTCTCCGCGGATATGTCTTTATTAATAGCTCCCATTTATCACCGTAATATTATGTGCAGCAACAACAGAATGATTAGCTTTTTTAATAACTTTAAAATACAATAAATTCAATTCTTCAATAACTTTCAACAAAATAAAATAAAAAAGCTGAAAAATTATAAGATACTTTCCCTCCCTATAACCTGATAAAAGGGACACTAGTCAAAACGAAAAACTATTATGGCATTAATCTGTCTAATTTGCAAAATATTAGATTGTAAATAACGCATTCAATTTTATACTTAATTGTACCAAACATTTTTTGTTTGATTCTTCCTTCTCAAAGAAGTTTGTTATCCTTTGAAAAAACACTTTCAATAAGACACGTCGCATTTAGCGGCATTAGCTTAAACCTTCATCATCGAATATTACGATTTTTCGAAATGGTTATTTCACGGGTATTTAGACATGTGGATCAGAACATTTTTAATATATATCCATTTATTTCATAAAAAATACAATATTAAGGGCAGAAAAAACAGGCGTTAGCCCAAAACTTCTTCAAATCCAAAATTAGGTTGTGAAATGTCAAAGTAGGGTTATGTTCAAAATTTCTTGATCACTTACACGACTTCCACTTCAAAAAGTAATCACAATTATTATATTATAAATTTGAAATTTTAAAGGTTGATAGACACGCCAAATAGATAAATGATTGGATATGTTTTAACGAAATTGAATGAAACTTGCAAATTTTGATCCAGAGTAATTTCCATGATGACTATAAAATGATGATTGGTGATAAAAAATAAACCCCAAATTAAAGATAAATAACCATTTCACGAGCCATCGTGAAATAATCATAAATATATCCTAGCATCAAAGACAGTATCATAATAATTGTTAGATTTCTTCCTCCCCATAGTAATGGAATCATAAATGATGTTTCTTGTTCACTCTCTATAAATAAAATAATCAGTAATCAGTTCAATTCTATAGCTCACAATACCTACATTTGTATTTTTTACTTCTTATAGTGTAATTATTTTTACTATTGCATATGATATTTTTGTTTTGTTCTTTGCAACTTATACCTGCGCACAGGATTTGTCTTGCGGGTACTCTAAGGGGTGTTTCAAAAAGGACGCACTTCAAGTTTTGGGAGGATAATTTCTGCTTTGGGAATATTTTTCCCTCAAAATATAATGTATTAGCTTCACTGTACTCTTTATTAACGCATTTTACATGACTTACATGTATTAGTGCTTCCCCAGTACCCATGTGTATCTGTAGTGTCTGTATATGTTAGGCTATGGTTTTTACAAAGGATGAATGTGTGTTTATATTATTGAGAGTCAAGTTATTTTAATTATTATTAATCTTGCAATTAGAGAAAGACAAGTTCCAGTATGAATCTCTCGATTCTGAAGTGTCTTATCTTTTACTGGAACTCGTTCTTCACTTGTTCGTAAGATTTATAAGTATGCGTAATAACTTTGAGTAATAGAAAAACGTTTATAATTTGAAAAAAACCTTAGCCGAAAATGAACTGACACTAGTACAGATGTAAATGAATACTGAGAAAGCTCTGGTACATGTAAGCGATATACAATACGTTAATAAAGAGTACAATAGTGCTAAACTTTATATTTTGAGGAAAAATATTCCCTTATTGAACGAAGCGAATCGAAGTTCTTCCTTTTGACTCGAGGCTCGAGGCGTTGTCCGTCTGTTTGAATGTTTGTATGTTCGACGATAACTTTCGAACGCCTTTATCAATCGACTTCCAATTTGAAACAAATATTCTTGGAAATTTTATACAGGTCAAGTTCGTTGGCCAATAAAATTGACCGACTCCTTCTTGATCTTGAGAAAATCACGTTTCTCGATTCAAAATGGCGGGATCTAGAGGGGGGGTTTGATAGGGGGGATCAATGAAAATATTGCTATTTTCGAAAAATGCATTTTTGCATCGAATAGAGCTCCAAAAACTGTGTCGAACACCGTTCGCATGAATTTTGTAGAATCACGCGGAAAAAGTTAAGGGTGAAAAATCGATTTTTCATTAAAATTTAGGGCACAGTGGAAAATCTTTCCAGTGTCAGTGACATTTTTCAATATTTCTTGAAAAACATTTCTCAACCAATTTGCACAACATGATGTTATCTAATAATCTAATATAGGGGGTGGACCAGGCGGGGGTGCAGGGTCTGCGATCCCCTGGTTGCAGACCCTGCAACCGACTGCAGTTTTTGTACTATTCTACATAAGAGAAACGTATAATAGATTATTCATGATTAAGATAGCTTGGCGACGAAATCGGTCACTTAAAACGTTTAATTATGAATTCTTCAAGATAACTGAGAGATCAAACAAAATCAAACGTAAGAAGCCTTTAGTAATGGCTTCAAGTAGTAATGTTATACACCTCGTTTGATCTCCTACTAGACATGATGAGTGCTATCTTACTACATTACCTGGTTTCTACTACTGTACATCTAATTCATATTATATATCTTTTCCAGTGTAATTTATTTGCTAGCATCACAGATACAAGATGTTCAAAAGCGTACCAAGATTACTAGACAAATTTGTCTAGTAATCTTGCAAACGTACATCCTTTATTTCAAGATGTATGTCAGCGGGATGATGATCACCCGCCCATTCATCTTTTATGACTTATCCAGCGTCACATAACCAAGCTGATGACGTTCAAAATTAATTTCAATTTCTGTTATCGTTACAGGCGCCTTTCTCATTCCATTCCTGGTCATGTTAATTCTTGAGGGCGTTCCACTCTTCCTGATAGAGCTCGGAATCGGGCAAAAGATGAGGCTGGGCTCGCTGGGTGTGTGGAACACGATCCATCCATGGCTGGGAGGTCTTGGAATAGCCTCCTGCACAGTCACTTTCTTTGTAGCCCTCTACTACAATGTCATCATCACGTGGTGCTTCTACTATTTATTCAACTCCTTCCAGGTGAGCCAAGTACTTATTAAATAAAAAATAAATAAATAAATGATTTATTTTCCAAAATACCTATATCTATTACAAATACAAATTCAAGAATATTTACAGTTAATTATACAAAGATTTGTTAGTAAAAAAAATCAAAAGCAAAATGTTATAATACATGTGGTTGTTTGGAAAATTGACCTACTCCGCTATGGCAAGCCATGTCCTGGAATAGGTTTGAATTGTTGTGTGCAAAAAAGAGTTAAGTGATAGTAATTAATAAGTGTTAAGTGATTGAAGTCTTGTGTGTGTATGATTTCTATGTTATGTGATACTATAAATGGTTTGAAATTAGTTATATGTTTAATGTTTTCAGGAAGTAGATTATATAATTTTGGGGCTAGATGATTGAAGTGTCTTTGATATAGTGCCTTCCTAGCAACATTAGTGATAAGAAGGTTCCTGTATCTGGTGTTGTGGTTATGGTTTCTGGTTTGGAAGCTGGCTGGATTTCTGTGTATTCTGCAAAGTATTTCCTTGGAGTACAGCTGTCTTGGATCCATCACAACGAATTCGCTGAATAGCTGGTCCGATGGATAGCGTGGTGGTTTCCGGTTGATAACCCTTATGATCAGCTTCTGTACCTTGAGGAGCGGCTCCTATTATCGCACATAAAGGGTGACACACATGGGAGACGGACGGTTTTTAATTGAATAATACTCAGCCAACTTTTTCAATTATTGCATGTTCAATTACACAAAATCAAATCTCATTATTTGCCATTTTAGTTGAAAGGAGTTATTTGTGAAAAATAATGTTGTCGAAATGATGGACATCACCATGGTAGTTACAATTATTTGCTAGCAATCAAATTAAAAGTAGCTGCTCAATCGCATCGAACATTACCAGGGCCTTATAATGCGATAAATTTGATTATTTGTTCAATGGATAGTTTATTCCAATTTGCGAAACGAGAAGAGAAATGTCAAGTACTCGTTTGGAAGATCACATTTTGATGGTTTTAAAGTTAGGTTGTAAGTACATTATGAGAAATGGTAGACTCGTGCGTCATAATCAAAAGGGCATTTGATGGTTGCACCTGAAAAAAAACATCTATTGATGAAATGCAAATGGAAATAAACTTTTACCACTTAGCTATCGCATCAACATGATAGCTACAGAAGAAACGTCATCATTTTCCGCTTTCAACTCGTGGAAAATGGGAAAATACGAAATCGCGAGATCCACGTGGAGCGACTTTCCTTCGCTCGTTCACAACCTCATCCTCGATAAAATTTCCTAGAAAACATTTTTCCTCCTCATTCATTCTGAGTGGAATGAATTCAATGAATAGCTGCTAGTTTGAAGTAGTTCTCTTTTCAAAACCATTCAATCTCATTTGACCTCCTGCTGACATGATGAGTGGTATCTCACTGCATTACCTGGTCAATACAAGATTGCTATTCGAGTAGATTTGATGTAATGGACTCCGTGATCATAATTTCCCTCCCTCCCGGTTGAATTGCCTTGATAGAAATCTGTATTAGATCTGATAAAGGCTAATCAGTCTATTTTTTTTCTTGTAGATCAGTCACAATATTTTCCTTATAGTAATTCTATGAAGAAGATCCCTCATTTCTCATAGAAAACATCGACATTCAATAAAAATCGCTGCAAATATGACTACATTTTCAATGAAATCAACATTCTAGCAATTGATACCCACTGCGAAGCGTCTTTGAAGAAATGTAGGACGCATTTTCCTAGATATATTATCATTAACACGTTTTCGCTGTAGGCAACAACAAAGAAACCTACTAGGTTAAATGATTCTATTATCGTCTCACATTAATTCGGTCTTTCTTTAAATTAGCTGTATAATCAACTAATATAATCAAATAAATAGCTATATAATAAATCAACTACGATAATTGTATAATAATAAACATAAACGTTGAACGTGCAAAACGTATATTCCACTCACATTATTGTAGTAAAAAATTGATCAACTCAATAATCATTTTCTTTGTTATTTTGAATCATAACTGTACTATTTTTCATATGACTTGTATCTTTTTATTCGAACCACTGAGTATGAACCAATTAAATTCTTAATCGAAATCAAACCTGCTGATTTTTATATCAACTTTTTTGCAGCACCTGGGCTTGGACCTTCAAATTACAATATTGTTTTAGCTGAATCATATATTTTGATATTGAAATTTATAACACTAAATTTTCATCTTGGATTCTTTTTATAGAAAATTCTGAATTGTGCAACTGTCTGATTCTTGTATTGAGTTCATATAATTTGAAGGGTGTGTTGACAAGTATTGTAAAGTTATCGTTACATCACATTTTAAATGGCAGCAGCTGATCTATAAAAAAATCTATGAGCTTTATCTAAAACTCAACATTTGATGTGAGCACTGACCACTCTCAATCAGAGAGCTTGTCCATTATTAGGAGAGTAGCCTTATTCAGTAGCCTACCACAACTTGAAAGAGGGGAATTTTGAATGGCCTAAACGGGAAGTTCCCAATTTTTTGATGCACACATTCATTATTTCTTATCAATATTGACATTTTATTTTAGTGTTATAGGTCAAGGATGTTAGGGGAGTACCCAGCCATCTATTTTTCGGATACATGCATTCATATTTCGTACAGAACTGGGTCACATGATTCCAGGTAGTGTTCAGATTGAAATTTAAATTTCAAATACGAATCACAGATGATTACAGTTCTAGGGTAGTCACTAGTCAATTATCTGTCCAATAACTGTCAGGAGTATCGTGTTATCTGCTATCAGATACTAGTTACTACTTTTTCGTCATCTATTTCGGATATTTTCGCCGAAATTCATTCGAACGCTTTCATGCATCCTTTCATCCGCTAGCTACTTCATTGACAATCTCCTTTCACCGCTCACCGCTCAATATTAATAAAAACTGTTAACAAAGTTTTAAAAAGCAGCTCTCCATCTATGGATTAATGTTCATCCAACAAATGGCTCAACAATACCAAGTATTAGCATTTGAGAAATATTCATTTTTTTCTCATATAAACATATTTGTCATAAATGATACAGTTAGAAATGATTGTTATGACTGGTATCTCTTAATTCTCCTTCCTACCAGCCCAATATCGGAATTTTTCGGACTTGATTTATTATTTACTTGAGTTATTAACATATAATATTGGTGTATGGGTATAGTGGGTATGGGTATAAAATATTAAGACGAAATTTTTGACTAAACATTGACTAAGATTGAATTAGAATGATCATGAAAAATTCCAAATAACTCAAATAATTCCAAATTCTAAATAAGGACTTATTGTCCTTATAAGGGGTTTTTAAATGTTGGTTAGGGCTGGATATGAGGTTGATTGACTCTCTATTATAAATACTGTATATAACCTGTGGAAAAACATTTTCAAAAAAGAAATCAACAGAACATCACTCCTTACCATGGAAATTTTAAATAAAAGTCATTCGCCATCCACCAAATCAAAAAATACTGTACAATAATTTTTTATTGATTGTGTTTTCTTTCCCGAAAATAAAATATCTATGCTTTTTACTATGTTCGATATGATTCCTGGAATGAAAATGTGTCCGTTAATTATTGTTCAAAAGAAGAATGAATTTGTATGGATTATTTTCAGTCCCCGCTTCCATGGGCATCTTGCCCGAAACTAGAGAATGGCAGTGCAGTTCCTGAGTGCGAGAAAAGCTCAGAGACCGCCTACTTCTGGTACAGGACAACCTTGGATGTGTCACCGTCCATGGAGGACAGTGGTGGACTCAAATGGTGGATCGTGCTCTGTCTCTTATTGGCTTGGACGGTTGTCTTCTTCATCGTTATGAAAGGCATCCAGTCTTCGGGAAAAGTAAGTATTGTTGTATTTAGTTTGAATATTCATGACGTTTTGTTTTCGAAATAATCAAATTTATAAATATATAATCGAATAAATTGATTTCAATGTGAATGCGGATTCATTAAGAATAATTAAATGTTTAATCTGTGGATCCAGTATGAATATCATGGTAACGGAAAGAATTATTAGGAAAAGTAAACATTTATCAAGATATGATATTCTAATGTATCGTTTTTTGAAATATTTTTTTCAATTTTCTTCCAATGTAACCTAAAATAGTGATTTTCAAATTTTCTTCGTGATAAGCTATTCATTTTGTAAGTATTGATTATTTGTTTTTAAGCAACTCACTAACTTTCCCCAATAATGATTTCTTTAAGATGATTGAGTAGAAATTAATGTTTTTTTCATATTATATATAACTCACAAAATCTTCCCAATAATGAATTGTTCAAAATTATCTGTTTATTCATAATGAATCAATATCTTGTTTTTAAAATAGCTCTGACTCTTTCCAAAGATAATCTTTCAATATGAAGTATACAATTGATACCATACCAATACAATTCTTTGGTTTTGACTCAGTAATTATGATTACCTTCGCTGGAGGTGAAAAGACTGGAAAAGAATGATACAGACTTTCCTTGAAGAAAATAATTGGTCGAATCTTTTACGGTTCTTATAACTTACAGTATCAGCCATTGAAACTTTAAATTTAGTTTAATACCATTGCAATTGTATTGATTGATTTAACAGCCACGTGTCAATTTCTCACGTCGTTAAAAAAGTCTTAACAAATATGGCGGCTTGTTAACATGCTGAAAAGTCATTAAAATTTCGCGTCTTGTTAGTTATAAGGAAATATTATTGCGTTTGTTATCGAAAAGATGGTGCAAATTGGAAACGTTTGTGGTACTGTTTTGTATAATTACCTGGCTTTTATGAAACGTACTTATTTAATGAACCGTTTTCTATTTTTTTTTACACTGTACTTTTCTCATCCTCAAGAAAACTACCAATGGGAAAATAATATTTTTATATTCCAATTTCCAACTCCAACAGTAATATTATTTGTATGATACTACTGTAAAAATAAGAATGATGGTAAAGGAAGGATTTGAAAAGGGAATTTTGAATTATTGATTGGTATATCGTTGGTTTTAAATGATAGAATTGTTCATATTGCTGTATCATTTGAATTATTGATTAATTACTTTGCTTGATTGGAAACAGTAATAAAATATAAACAGTGAACTTTTTTCTTCAAATACATCATAAATATTGAAGCCCAAATCTTGAAAAAATCAAGTTTGTACTTATGAATGCATTTTCGAAACTATTACTGGTCTAATGAAATGAAAATAATCTGTTCTTATTAGCCTTAGAACAAGAATCAGTTACACTAGAGGCACCTAGTAACATTGCCACTAACAGTATCACCCAGGATAATTATGCTGGCATCTAACGGCAGAATTCAGAAACATTAATTTGTTGGCCAATAAGAAGAGAGTAGACGAAGCTTGAAATAGTACCCAGTACGTACTGCCACCTCTCGGCTGAATTCATAACCACAACAGTATCGCATTGTTGACCAATGAGGAGAGAGTAGGCGGAGCTAAGAGGCGTGTCTGTAGGCGTGCTCTGGATCTCGTTTGCGATTGGTCCGTTCTTTTCAATCTTCTTTTGAAATGTTTGGCATATACTCTCCATCTTGTAATGTTACAATTTTTCATGCTTAGCTGATTCACGTAAGAAGAAAATAACTGGGATTTTGTTTATATATTAGAAACGTTTTAATGTTATTCAGTTTGAATTTCGGAGTTGACATTACAAGATAGAAGAAAAGTTTTATGAACATAATTATTATTTGAAAATGGAAATCAAATCCACTGCCACTCCACTTCAATTAGTATTTCTCTGATTAAATATCTATTTAAAAACAATTGATATATTGTTTATCATCCAATCTGTAATTATTTTGTCTATATTTCCATCTTGCATCTTCCTCTTCGCTCATATTATGCTTCTTCCTGTACTTTCTTTTTATAAATACTCTCTCATCTGATTCCATTTTCTCTCATCTCATGGTTCTTTCTTCCTAAATTCCTACCTGCTCCTGCTGTGGTATCAAAAAACTTGTATCTATATTATATTCGATTCGCTAGCCTTAATTTTCTATTATGTACATACCAAATTTCAATTAATCTAGTTGAGTAGTATGTTAGGATGACATATTATGATGGCAAAGTATTTGATACTTTATTCAGTTCTATTTTGTTCCTATTGTTAATTTTATTGAATAATAACGAAAATTACTATTATTAATTTATGGTAATATGGGAATAGTAAGAGTTTCAGTAATGGTAAAATATTATAATTTCAAATTAAAACATTTGTAAGCTCAATCTCGTGTATATTGAGCAAACTTCTATAGATTTTTCATTTTTTTCAGGTTGTTTACTTCACTTCTATGTTTCCTTACATGGTTCTCACAATATTCTTTATTCGGGGTATTACTTTGAAAGGAGCAAGTGCTGGGTTGGTTCACATGTACACGCCAAAGGTAAGTTGCTTCAAATACAGTGAAAATTGAAACGAAATTTTATGAAAATTCTCTTTAAAAACTCTACTGTCTTCTGTCCTCTACTCACGAAACCTGTATTTATGTCATTAATAAAAATATTTATGAGTGTCGATAATACAATGTATTACAATATCTACAATGTATAATGATCGAGTCATCATTTTGACGATTTATTTTTCGATATTTGTCGATTATAGCCTATTGAAAATAAAATTCGTAAATAAATACATTTCTTACAATCGCAGCATAGATCTAATTACCATCTATTATTCGAGAAACTAACAATTTTCATGAAATTTACAGATAGACATGCTGCTCAATCCGAACGTATGGTTAGATGCAGCCACTCAAGTCTTCTACTCGTTTGGACTAGCATTCGGCTCTCTGATAGCATTTGGCAGCTATAATCCGCCGAAAAACAACTGCGTCAGAGATGTCATACTTGTATCAACCACCAATGCCCTCACAGCCATCTATGCTAGTGTGGTTGTATTTGCCATTCTGGGCTTCAAAGCTAGAGCCAATGTTGACAAGTGCATACTAAAGTGAGTTGTTTAGCAAATCTGCATCTTTATTTTTTTATCAATAATATCGATAAATCTTTATTATCAATTATTCAAGTAAGTAGGTTTACTATGTCTGATATTTTTATCCATTCATACATAGATATTATTTATTCATATGCAGAGGTTTTTTTATATAATAGATACGATATACTCTTATTTTCAATGCTTATGCATCTATGTTTTATCCTGTAGTATTTAATATATTCAAAGCAATATTTTTCAAAATTGATCTTGTTTTCATTCATATCAATTAGATATGATCTGATTCTTAATGCTTATGCATCAATATATCGTGCAGTATTCCATTTATATTATTCTTTTCTAATTTCAAACAATACTTTCCAATTATTATTATTACTAATTGGCTGAGGGAAACCAATGCATGGATGCTCGTTTAAAATGTTCTAAACATAAATAGATGCTACAGATACTTACAGATTCAAAAATGATGTACATGAAAAACAACTAACTCAAATAAAATTTTCATTCATGCTCATCAAATCTTATATTAAAATTTATGATTTATAATTATGTTCCATTCCTTTTCTTTATTTGAATCTGTTATTCAAATCTTATTATTTTACTTCATAACTCAAAAATTTTCATAAAACTAACGTTAATATTCTCTTTTACAGTCTAAAATTGACCAATCCAGTAG
Organism: Laodelphax striatellus; assembly: GCA_017141395.1. Classification (NCBI taxonomy): domain Eukaryota; kingdom Metazoa; phylum Arthropoda; class Insecta; order Hemiptera; family Delphacidae; genus Laodelphax; species Laodelphax striatellus. The sequence goes on from CM029544.1 coordinate 26,686,018, forward strand.
AGGCGAATTCAACAGACTATTTGAATGAGCATTGCAGCTTGGCAAAACAGCTTGATCAGGTGAGACCTGATGTGGAAAATATTTTAGAACTGAAATTCTCCGTAGAATGGAAAAGTAGCGTAATAATTCTCATTAGCTACTTTCTGCTTGAACTGTGACATGTGATGCATCACACGCACACTTACTTACCGAGGTTATTACGTCAGAGAATTTTCCATTCGACTGAAAATTTCAGAAAAGAGGAAAACCAAGATGAGATGCAACATGCTTATTAGCACTTCGCTTAGCAAAAGTGACTGATCAATCGCATAACGTAGGATAGAGTGCACTCATTTCAAACTGCACCAACTTCGTAGCTCTTCTTATAGCACATTATTTATTATTCATCAATAATTTTATGTTTAAAATTATTCGTGTTCGACTTCTCTCGTTGGTTTTCACAGAGATGAAGATTTTCGATTCAAATTCTTCCGTCCTCTTTCGGGGATCAAAGTTTTGTGATTCAAATTCGTAATTAGTGATTTCCGTATTTTTGATTGGTCACAGAAACTGTGACCAACTGTTGCACAGTCATCTTTTTTAGATATTTAGGAAATATTGCTTATTGCTGATTGGAGGATTACAGTCTGTAATAACGGCTTTGGTGGTTTTCTGGAATTAAGTACGATTCGTAGTTCACTTCAAGGTTTTTTTGGAAGTTGAGAATTCATCATAAATATTATGCTTTTCGCACCTTACTTTCTCTTGCAACTTTGAGTTGTCACTGAATTCAAAATTAAAGTTCAGATTGTGAGGAGTATCCTTTTATCAAAGGCAAAAAAAGGGCAGACATTTAATTCTATTATCTTATCTGTAAGCGGTATTATTTTATCTAGGAAACATTATCAACACACATTATTGAAATAGATCTACAACACAAGAATATAATTATTTATCTTCATCTCTCCATCTTAGAAAAGAACATCTTTGCTAGCATACTATACTGAGACGTCTCTCAGAAAAAGAATAGAGTAAATCTTAGTAAAGGAAGCTTTACGAATATACTTCACCTATGAAGAACGTATGCATTCTTGATCATTTTATTATTTTCTTTATTAGAATATTTTGAATATTGTTTCTGGGTCCTGTAGTTAGTTACATGCATGACGTTTTCGTCTATATCTTTCTATTATTCTATTGTTCATTTTTTTTAATTCGTGTAGAATCTTGAATAACATTGATGTGTCTGGATTATTCGATTTTGACCAGACATCTCTTTACTTCAGAAGGTTCCTATTATTAAAACAAAATTATTCATTTTATTTGGCATTTGCACTGCTCATCTCGTATTTAAAGTATTTTTAGAATTTCAAATTTTGAAAAGTTGGATAAAACGTTGGCTCTACCAACTTTATGAATAGTTTCCCACATGATACTATATTATTATTTATTTGTATAGAATTAAGCTCTTTTTATTTAATCTTGCTTTCATTTAAATTGAAATCAATGTCTTGACTGCACGAGGGGATCTTCGTTTAAAGCTCTATATTATTGTAATAGGTAAGTTGATTCCAAAACTTTTTAAGAATTAAAATTGTCAGAGTTATTTCTATCAAGTTGAAAAGCTTGCATATAAGAGCATAAAATGCATAGTAACAGAAAAATACACTCTTGCTGATGAATGAAGATATTTCAGATGACCAATTATACAACAATGTTGTATAATTGATGACAATTGACAAAAATAAAAAATTGATAACAATAAGTTAGAATGAAGCAGCTAGAATTAAGTTGAATGTATGGAAAGAGAGAAACCATGCAGACTGCAAGCAAAGAAGTGATGAAGTTCTTTCCTTCAAACAGTTTTTTTACGTACTATTCATTTGTGTGAACCAAGCCTTGCTTTGATCAATCTCGTATTTTTGAAAAGCTCTAAATCTCGTGGTACATGTTATTTTCAGGCTGCTGAAGGTACCGGTCTGGCTTTCATCGTATTCACGCAGGCCATAGTTGAGTTGCCTGGAGCGCCATTTTGGGCCATCATCTTCTTCTTGATGCTGCTGTCGCTGGGAATAGGATCGCAAATTGGTATCCTCGAGGGAATGTTGTCCTGCATCTTCGACATTGACTTCTTCAAGCGCATCAGGAAACAGTATTTGACAGGTAAAGCTGGTTCAGTTTGCTAAGGCTGACAATGAATTACCCCATTTAAGCTTCTCACAACGTATGAAAAGAAAAATGATTTTTCATAGTGTGATCGCTCAAAAATTATCAAATAAATAATCCTTATGGGAGTAGCCTATAATGTTTTTTAGAATCTTTACAAAATAGATCACATTATTACTTAAACAGGTGATCATGCTGATTGATTGATTGATTGATTGATTGATTGATTGATTGATTGTGATTGATTGATTGATTGATTGATTGATTGATTGATTGATTGATTGATTGATTGATTGATTGATTGATTGATTGATTGATTGATTGATTGATTGATTGATTGATTGATTGATTGATTGATTGATTGATTGATTGATTGATTGATTGATTGATTGATTGATTGATTGATTGATTGATTGATTGATTGATTGATTGATTTTTATTCATGTGCTGAGTCTAGAAAGACCCATTGATGTTGGTGAAAGAGGTCAAATGCTGATATGGTTGTTTAAAAAGATTTTCCTAACACAAATCGATGATATCTGCTGAGCTCTCTCTCATCCAGGGGTCAATCTAGAGCTATTTTAAAAGACAAAATAGGCTTGACAAGATGAGCTTCTGCTGTGATAAGGTGGTTAGAAAATTCTGTTTTCTGAGAAACAAATAACATAATAAACTCGTACAGGGTGTTATGATGATATTGGTTTTCGGCCGGATACTCGCGAGTGATAGTTGCGGTAACCGCACCGCAACTGTGATTAGCGTTTAATCAGGTCACACTGGGGCAATTGTAGCGTCAGAAATGTGACTGCAAGCGGCAGCATTTCAATAAGGTTGGCATGGCCACAGCCGACTGCACCGCCACCACAAAACTGCCTCTCCACTGCGTACTAACTCATTTGTGTCTTCAGTACGATAGCAGTCGTGATGCCGTTGTTGCAACTCTCATCGCTTCGGTGTATCTACGCTAGAAATATAGCGTAGTTAGAAATATTTTGCGCAGATTGAAACACTCCGCCCAGCCCTACTCACACTCATAGTTTAGCACGGGTGATCGCTAGTATTGCATAAAGGATAAACTCTTATGAAATTTGGTTATTGTTAAACGTCGTAATGACAATAATTGAACTGATTAATTGATTGGTGGCTTGATTAAAAGATTGATCAAGGATCGCTAACCATAGTTTTCGTGAAATCGCATCTAAATTGACCCGATATAACGGTCAATTAGTAATTGGTAATGGCGGCTGTCATTAGTTTTGCAAAAGTATAATAATTGAAAGTAAAAGTATAATACAGTATAGTGAAAGTATAATACAGTATAGTAAAAGTATAATACAGTATAAAAGTAAAAGTATTAATGAGAATGATTATGATCTGCATACAATTCCAGTATCTTTTATTTCAGTTAGCTTTTTCCAGTGGTGCCATATTGTTATTGATGATAATGATAAGTACATGTTTATTGTTTTATTTCTTACTATTCATTTATTATAAAGTTATGTATTTCATTTTGATTTTTAATTGTACTTTTTTGTATGGCCAATAAATTGATTGATTGATTGATTGATCTATCAACATTATAACACTCACTTTGGCATTGGAAAATGATTAAATATGATGTAACTGTTTTCTTCAGGTTTTGTCTGTATCACCTGTTTCTGCGTGGGGTTGATCTTCGCCACAGGAGCTGGCGAATACTGGCTGAAGCTCTTCGACTCATTCGCTGGCACCATTGGATTGGTTATGATCGCTCTACTAGAGATGATCGCTGTGATGTTCATTTACGGACATGAGAAGTCAGTATTTACATCTATTAAGAGCATGTAGGCGAAAGTTGATTATTAAGTTGCATATTTTGACATCATTGCAACAGTATTTTGATTTTAACATTAATTTCATCCATTAGAATACCTCCAACACATAACCTTAGTTATGGTCAAGTGGTAGAGTGGATATTACTGTCCAACTTCGCCACGTCATAAAAATAAAGAAATCTTTATATTCTACTCTATTCTCTATCCGTTAAATTCAGAGAATTTTTTAAACAGGGTGACAGTGAATAAAAAATGAAAAGACAAGATGTTGTCAAACCACTGATTTTGTTTATTCATTTGTTTTTCTTATTCTTCCGTAATACTGTTTCATTTATTTCTTAGGTTATTGTAGCTATTTATTGTTCTTCAATTGTGTTTTCTGTTTGAATCGCCATTTTGTAATACTTGAATGAACCGCTAATCGGGGAGGAGCTTGTCTAGGCCAATGACAGCCGTTCACGGTCATTGGCTAGAGCGTCTACCAATAGCGGTGCTTTACCGTTAGTATAAATACTGCTGCTCTGTACGTTAAATTTTCAGTTTACTAGAGATTGATAATGGTGTAACAACACAACAAGCTCAGGAATTCAGTACTTAAGTGAGTGAAGCATGAAGTGGTGTTTCAAACAATCAAGGACAATCAAGCATTCTACTGCTTCCAAAAAAATAGCAGTATATTGAAACTATTTAAGAATACAGGAGTTTAATCCACTTACTTCTATAAAAATATATAGAATTATATAAAATTTATATAATGTGTTCATAAGTAGGAGTACTTCAACGAAGTTCATATTCTGCTGGAGAAGCCTATTCTTTTACCAGTAATATCAATGAAATATGTGTGTACACATGTTACACTTCTCGACACAATTATATCGATGAAAAATCACATTATATTCATCCGTATTAATGCTTGATCCAACTATTTCTTGGATGGATGAATAATCAAATTTCGTGTTGTATTTTCAAGTGCTACAAATTCCGCTTTACGGCACATAGAATGATTTTATGCATTTAAGTTTATAGATTTTTGCTTATAATCCAGTCTATCATTCATGCGCCGATAATGATTTTAGGGAGAATACAATAAATGCTAACCGCAGTAGGAATCGAGCCCGTAACCGGAACATTGAGATAAAACCAAAAAGCGACTCTCCAGATCACTACTCTGCCTACTTGTAGGTACTTGTTGGTTTTCGAGTGGTTACAACCACTGTCATAATATTTGGTGCTGAGAATGCGAGACTTGTGCTTGAGAGAAATGTTCAGATGGTACTTCACTGTCGACATTCATGTCTTGTTGAAAACATAGCGCCTGATTATTAAATTAATATTAGTTTTCTGTGATTTTCAAGTAAGGACTACATGAAGGCAAAATATTCTTCAAGTTTTTTATTTCTATGTATTGAGCCAATTGTCTATGGCTTCTTTTCTAATTTGTGGAATGTTTACAGGTTCACTCAAGATATTGAAGACATGACCGGCTACAGGCCTGGAGCATATTGGCAGATTACCTGGCGGTTCTTGGCTCCTGTCATCATGACCTGCATTCTGGTGTCATCAATTGTTTTCCGAATACTCAACAAGAACACCTACATGGCTTGGGATGCTAACAAGGTGAGAAATGTCGTGGGAGTAAAGTCAACATCCAAATTCGAATTGAAAACTATTCTTAGATGATGTGTTTGATCAGAAAAATAGTGATTAAGATTTAAAAACAATAATACTGATAATCGATGAGATATCAACACCTGTAGTCTGGCAACAGACAAAAGAGCCTCCAAAATAAGAACTCTACTGCGCAGAGAGAGCGCACGTTATGCAATGCAGCAGTTTATCTCACTCGCTCACTAGAGTAGTGGTACTATGTGATACTGTATCATTTAGGTGATACGATGCGCGAAGGTTCTTTGTCTGTTGCCAGACTATAGGTTGTGTATGGGTACATTGCAATAAGGACTACGTCCATGATTCATTTAGTGATGAAGTTCATTGAGTGGCAGAGCTCTTCATTGGCATGTTTACCATTTCAATCAAGAATGTTGAGTAGCATTTCAATAGACATGAGTTGAATGATTTTTAAGGATTGAGTTGAGAAAACTAAGATGTAATAAATTTATTACTGTCGGCCGATTGCACAAAAGTCAATTGAATTGAATCGGCGTGAAACCAATGCATTAATCTCCATGAAATGACGTCATCCAACCGTCACTGAGTTCAATTGGTTTTCGAGCAATTGGCCTCATGTATTTTGTATGAGGATAAGAGGAAGGAAATTCCATTATAATTTCAATGTCATTTTTGAGCTAGCAACGAAACTTAATAAGATTGCTTGAATGTTATGGACATACCCTATCTTCCAATGTAATGTTTTACATAGTTACTTACTTACGAAGCGTTACAGCACTGTGTGGACCGTGGCCTCCTCAACAATTCGCCTCCAGTCATCCCTCTGACACCCCCAAGCACATTAAATCCTTCTCTACTTTTCTCGGACAAGTTTAGTATTGAAGTAGGGGAGACCAATGCACACCGCATAGACGAAACGTTTTGTTTGTCTCACTTGGTTTGGAATACGTTCTATGTTTATGTTGAAAAAAAATGTTTTGTTTTGATTCGTTTCATTTGGTGTGTGTTATAAAGAAGACCATTATTTAGATAGAAATAAGGCTTTAATAAACAGAATACACGTAGGACTAGTATGAAGTGAAGCAAAACATTAATGAATAACAAGATGAGTATAAGTAGTCATGGCAACCGTCGTCAGCTGCTGATATTTATCATATCAGTGTGAATTTGACCTAGAAAATCGTTTGCCTTTTTCTCAACATTTCAGAGAAATGGGGCTAAAAATCTAACTTGAATTCAATTCTATAAAAATCTATTTCAAATATAAATTATTTTTTAAACATAAAATAAACCCAAAAATTCACAGGTAAGGAGTACATTTCCAGGAGCAAATCACTCATCCACGTCATTGTTCCAGGCATTTTCAGTACTGTATGGAATAAATTTCCGTTTTGAGTTATTTTAATTAATTTTGCAAGTTACACTATTTGAAACCATGCTATTGCTCAGGGCGAGACCGTTGAAACCGAATATCCAGAGTGGGTGATGGTGGTAGCTATTCTGATGGTGACTGCCAGTATTCTTCCCATTTTCGCTGTTTTCTTGCTGAGGAGATTTCAATGCCTGAAGCTAGACGTTGACATCCATCAAGGAGCCATCAGGCGGATCGACACCACCGTCTCCACCAAAGAAATGATGGCTGATGTCGATGTGAGTATCATTCATTTATTTATCTTTCATAAATTACAATTGAAATTATCATTGATCATTAAAGTATAATAAGATGTATAGCGACTGTTCCCCAAAGATCTGGGGTGACAAAAATTCATTACAAATTCAAATTTATTGATTCATTATAAATTTAATTCATTAAAAACACACAATGCCAGCAAAAAATAAAAATAACAGTACTTAAGAATGTACTTCATAAATTTATTAGAAATTAAAATTCATCTTGCAATTTGTTTCATAAAAAACAATACGGTACTTAAAAAAGATAAAAGTAACAGTAGGCCTTCATAGGAATATACTTCTTTTTTATTACAAATGTATCTTCATATTACATTTAGAAAAACAAGATAATTACAAAATACTAAACTAGCCTAAGAAGAATAGGAAATGTATTGTGAGAAAGGTCATTCCCAACAAACCGCTGTTTTAGACCTTACAACTTTGATAAACTGTTTCTCTGATTGATTCAATATCAGTTTATATTCCATTCGTTTCTCCAAAACTCAAATTCATTAAAAAATCAAATTAAGTATTTAATAAAATGTATCTTTTTCACCTTCATGACAAGTCATACTGGACAGATTTTGAGGGGAATTCTTCTAGACATTTTCGGTATAAATTTTCGTTTTTTTTTCTTAAAATAAAATTAGCAGTTGGCTAAACATTTTGTCTGCATGGTGTAAACAGAAAGAAGAATCTGTCACAACATTTCGAAGCTCTTAATAAGATGAATATGTTTTAAGAAATGAATTTTTGTGAGCCCACAGACTTCTTCGGTGTTTGCCGCATTAATTCTAATCCATTATTTTAAGCCATTAGAATAAGGGTAACATGCAGGGAGGAAGTGATGACTACAGTACGTCTTGGATTGAAACTATATGAGGTGGATTTAAATTATAAGATAGTATAACAAGATAAATGAAACGCACAAAGGTTTGTTCAATAATTTTGAGATAGTAGTAGGAAAGATAAGATGCAAAAAGCCGAGCCATGAAATGGAGGAGAACATCATAAGGCCTGAATTGATAGTATCTTGAATTATTATGAGAATCCAACTATATGATATATGAGACATAGAGAATAAAGGTATAACATAATCATTAAGAACGACACATTATGAAATCCAATTGATAAAACTGTATCCAATCATAATACTTTTATTTCAAAATAATAAGGAAAATCACATGAGAGTTCCAGGTTTTTAGAGAGTTTTGAGTCTACCCTATGATGTCTTATTAGGCTCTCATGTTACGAGAAGATGGTATCCTAACCAGTTATGCGGCATCATATCTATTTTATTAGAAATGCCTGGATAGATGTGTATTTTTAAAAGAAGAAATATATAATAAGTATTATTGTTAAGGATAAAAACTACAGTACTCTCAGGTCTGACGCAAATAGAAGCCCTAACTTAGTAACTTGAAGAAGGGTGAATATTTGTGAAGCAAAACAATGAATGAGAGATTTCAGTTTAGATTCTATTTGATCAGTTCAACTCTATCGTATGCTTCACAAAAAATCATCCTGCTCATCTCATCAACAATTGGGGTGTCTATTTGTGTGGAGCTTCATTGCTTGATCATTCTATGAAAAGCATGTCAGCTTGACAATGGTTCATGTAAGTGAAGTTGCAATGCATTACTTGAGTAATAATTTTTTTTTAATATCCAAGGAAGCTATCACTGATAGTTATAGCTTTCTACAATGTATGAATACCAATTCACATAATTTAAAATAAATAGTATACAACGGATCCTTGAGAAAACAATAATAACTTTTTTTATCTTCAAATAAAGAATTGTATGCTTCTAAGGCTACAAACACGACATGCATAAGGGCAAATACAACATTATTAATGAGCTTGAAATGCAAAATTGGGCTTGAATCAATAATTTTAAAATTAGTATCGATTTGCTTTACTAACATAATCTAATATAATATTAGTAGGGTATAAATACAAAACTTAAAAACACCAAAAACAACTAATTTCTTAATGATCAACAAAATCGTGGAATAATTTTTAAGCAATATCGCTGAGTTAAAAAAATGATAAAATAATTTTCAGACCGATGAGTGCTTTATCTGTTCTGTTGTTGTTGTTTTGATTTTGTTTTGTATCTAGCGAATTCTTCAACGATTCATCAAATTGTACTGAGATTCATTATCATGGCTCTCTATGGGTACTATCCAATGGGTCTGATCTTTCCTGATCAGCGGAAATGTTACACAGTTGTCGTATATGAGATGTAGTTTTTTTGCGTTAGGTTTAAACAGATTGTCTCTTTCAGGAAATCGCCTGTGAGATTGGATATTGACTTCACAGTTAGAGAAACAGGTAATTTTAATACTCGCAAGCCGACGGAGCTTAACTAGGATAGAGTGTGATTATTTTTTCTCATGTGCAAGATGGCTATGCAGTTTCATTATCATTCAACAAATTAACACTATTTCAAATTATCTTCTTAATAAGATACACATCTCTTATTTATGATTCGATTAAATGAAATTCCCAAGCTACCGAATGTTTCCTATAACAAAATATCATTAGAAGCAGAATCATTAGAAGGAATCTTAATATTTTTATTCCCAAATTTAGACTGAACAGGGGTAATTCGTATTTACCGTTACAATCATGATACCTCAATGTTTGAATAATGTTTTCATACAATCTAATAGGAATCCAAGATATAGTGTAATATTGAAATGTGGAGGGAGAGTTTTCACATTATTCAAAAATATTTGTAGAATATTCTGTTCAATGCAGATAAATAATTGATAAGTTAGTGATACCTCAAGTGATATTTTTAAATACTACCTGTACATAGCATGTGAAGTTCGATCTAAACTTTTCCGAATTTCCCAAATACTTGAATGTTGATATGCTTATCAAACAGTGAGAGTGTAGATTTCCAATGTGTGAGTTGATCGTATGATCGTATCATGAACATGATTTAATGAACAAATAACTTTAATAATATTATTATGAATTGACAAGAACACTAGCCTATATTGGTCACTAAACTGGTACAAAACTATTTTAATCAACATCAAAAACTATTTTTTCTCAAAAAAGAATTGAATTTATTTTGAAGAGAATTACACTCTACAATGATTTCATTAAAGTCATTTATGATATAAATCATAATTATTGACAGCCTGATTTTAATCAGGCTGAATCATGTTTATCAGTAAGCGCATCGTTTTTCATTCATCAGTTTATAATTTGCATACTTTGATTTTCTTTATCATAATAAACGTCTTGCATAAATATGCATATTCAACAATTAAAACACATCTTCGACGTCCAGTATCACTCATTGATATCATAAATTATTATTAATGATCAAGATTCATTACCAATATTCATTCAACTGTGATAGTCATCTTGCATATGGGATAATCAGATTGTATCAGGTAAAGGCACCACAGGTTTGACTTGTCCAAGAAGAGATTTCAACAGGAAAACAAGTCCCGTTTTGAAAAATCATATCAAAGTTTAGGATCCATTTGGCTTTCCAGAGTATCACCTATAATGAACCGGAATTGAAATTGAATTAATAACTCTATTCTTTCTGAAGAAACTAGTGTGGGCTCTAAAAATAAATACTTCGGATGAAGAGTATCTTTTACGTTCTATCTTCACCAGGATCCAATTTTCTAATCTAGGATCCAGGATGCTAACTTAGTGTTGATGGGGAGATGATTTTCAACAATAACTTCTGGTTTTCTCGGTTTATCTCTCATTGTAGATTTGAAATATCTCTATTTCATCTGGTTTCATGAGATGGATATAATTTTCAACAACAAGACCAAAAAGATGAATTTTTGGTCAGGTTCTCAGCTGACAAAAAAATGGTGGAACCAACAAATTAAAATGATAAATCCATAAATACTTTCTCCATACATTATTATAATCCAAAGAAAATAATTGAGAATAATGTAATTGATTTAATATGAAAAAGATAATGTTCCTCTCAAAAATAGATGATTCAGGATCTCTCTAATCTCCAATGTCCAAGTTCATCAAATCAAAAATCAGAGTATTTCATTGTCAACTATTTAATCAGAAATAATGTAGATGAGGTTGATAATTCAAATTATACTAAAGTTTGAGAACATTTGTACTCAAAGACTTGAAACACCAACGCCATCAAAATAAATGTTAAACGATTAAGCAGTTGAAAAAGCGGTGTCCCAGTGGCAGAGGCAAGTCTAATCGGTGAGATAGTATTAGAGACAGCGCCTACCATTCCCGTTGTAACGGTGACCGGCTCCTCTAAATACAAAAATTTATGAGCTTCAAAATCGCTTCCCGGTGGTTCGGAATCCACCTAAAGCTGAAGGTCTATTCATTTTTCATCAACATCCTTCCCATTTCCCACGCACAAGCCTAGATCTTATGTGGTCATCATCCCCAGCAAAAAAAAAATTGAGCTCGACAAAAATAATCTAAAATATTTTCAGTATGATATGTTCAATGATAAATCAAACGGTGATCAATGGTCATGAAAATAATATAATCCTAAATTATAAAAATTTAGAAGAAATTAATACGAACTCAGTTACCAAGTTGAAAAAATTTGAATCCCCAAATCTGTGATGCCTTAAAAACTGAAACATACGATAATCACATTCAGTTCCTCCTTGGTCCAAAGTACTTATTCTGTCAAAATTTTATTCTTCTTTCCTACAATTAGGATTACCCAGCACTGCAGGCATGATGATGAGTTATTGAAAATTTCTTTTTCTCTGATTTTTTTTCAAGTTCGACTAATTTTCTTATGTTTACTAATCATTAATACGGTGGATTTGTTTATTTATTTATCAGTTTTTTTTCAACAAAGTCAATTATTTTATTTAAATTCTTCTTAAATTGAAATTGATTCAGTACAGAACCAGATTCCACAACAGATTAATTTCTTGAAGGTAAGATGCGTTACAAGGTAAGATAATACGGTCATGGAATTTACAAGTTTAAACTTTGCATAATACAAGCTAAACAGAGAAAAAATTATTACGATCGCCGAAACATTTGAGTACAGGGGTGAGGTCCAAAGTTTGATCTTTCAATAATAGTGTATTGCTTCACTCAATGCTACTCTATTTTCTGGTGAAAATAATAATTCAGATAATAATAATAATTCAGAAATAAAAGTGTTCCAACATATCAAAATGCTGCACATGTACAACAAACGTCTTTATCTCATACATACCAAATTTTGGTGTTTTTCATGCCACGCCAATAAATTATAAATTATTGGAAAAATCTTTCACAAATCTGGAAAGTTTTCCAAATTGAATAGTCCATCGTTACTGTGGAATACTCTTATTCCCATCGAAACAACAACAAAAGCCAAACAACACTTCAAAAACTATTTTAAAATGATTTGTGTATCCGCATAATTACTAAGCATAGGCCTAGCGTACCGAAAATATATGATAAGTAATCAATTCTCTTTGGACATGATCCTTTTTACGAATTATTTGTTTGAATCAATGGAAAATTTGATTTCATCCTTCATCTAGACTTAATTACATTTTTTATTAAAATTGAGAAACAATTGAATCAATGCAACATAAACAACATTCAGGCTCTAAGCACTCATAATTACTCGTGAATAAAACACACATAAGGCTGGAAAACATTGAGAAACATGTATAGGCTATTGGTCCATATTTTCAATCGTAGTGACTGAAAATACTTATCTTTGTAAGTTGGAGGATGAAATCTGAAAAATATAAAACTGTGTGTTTCAAATTCTTGTGTATGAAATATTAAATGTGAAAAATGAACATAATAAAGTTGAGAAAGAGAACTTCCATAACTTCTACACAATTCAATAATGCACCTCACTTTTGAAAGACTAATCAATAATTGAGTGATTCACAAAAATTGAAGCTTTTTGTACAGCACTTGACGTTTCACTCGTGTATAAGCGCTTTCTACAACAGCAATTCAATTTCACAGTTTCAAAATCCAATTTCGTTAAAATCTACTTTGAGTCAAGATTTGCATCGGCATTCATACTTTTCCTCACACTCAATAAACTTTCATGTTCGGTACACAATTAATAGTTGGATAAATTTCAATTTCTATGAAAATATTATTAAAACCCTCAAAAATCCTACTGCCCAGGAAGTAACTGTTCACGATTTCAAAACGTTATGGCAAAGTTCACGAAGAAAACGCATTATCAGGACTTCTAACGATCAGAGAAAACTTTCGCCTGTCATCAAAATTATCTTCTAAACAGAAATGGTTATAAAAGGCTATAATGGTTCGACACAGAGTTTAATATCCATTTTGAAAACAGAATCCATGCAGTACAATTTAAGGGTAACAACAAATGAATAAAATGAAAAATTAGAATATACGGTTACTGAGAGAGATTAGGAACTCACAAGATATTAGGCTAATTCTTAATGAGAGTTACCAGCTGAAGATATTGCTCAGTTTATTCCGTAAGCTTGTAGTCTCCTTTTGAAAAGTTCAGCGTTCATCAATTTGTTTTATTGGACAATTCAAAACTCAAACACTTGAACCGTCTTTATCGGAAAAATAATGCTGCTGATTAAGTTTATGATTTTATATGTAGGACGTGTTGAAATCTAGAACAAAGATCTATATCAGTGATTCAAGACATAATGAAATTTATTCACGTTTCAATAATTCATCGCGTTTCTATTCAAATCAATACAAAAGCTTTAATTTCGGTAAAATCTACCGATTCCCATATTATACAACTAACGTCTGATCACACATGATATTTCTGAATCAACTCAAGTACCAGAATGAAGAGAATCTGTTCAACTTGCACTTATGATTTCACCGCTTTTATGATTTTCCCTGATAATTTCATTTATTTTTCTATTGAACTACGTTCTACTCGAAAGCAATTCAACGAAATTAGTGAAACACACTTTGCATGCTCCAATATTATCAACTAGGGATCTTCCATTATAAATTGGAAGATATTTCAATAGATTATTATAGTAATAATATTTATATTAGTCCGATCCGGCTTGCTCAGAGGCTTCAAATTATTTTAATGTGCTTTCATGAATAGATAAGATCTTGTTTCTACTTGCGCATGGTGTTCATGATTACGCTAAGTTTAGCTAGGATTCTTGTCAATCTGTCAAATTTTGACAGCACTGCAGCTCTGCACGTCAATCTATCACGCTACGGTACTTTTCCAAAGTTAGTATCAAGATAATTAACAGAATTTTCGTAGATTTCTCTGGATTAAACACAGAAATGCTCTGTAAATAACGACCTTTTATTTCCTTATTTATCACAGTAGCCTATTGGAAGCAGTAATATCGGTGTCTATCTAGGAAGAAAGAGAATTTTTGATTTTCATATCAAGACAGCTTATGATACTGATAATAATATATATCAACTGATCTCTGTGATTGGAATATGAAAACATAAAAGCTCAGTTTGAGTGCTCAGAATGTATGAATTAAATTTAGAGATTCATCTATTCTTTCCCACTTATTACTTTCCTTACTATAAGTTTCCATGGAAAAAAGAATTTTTCAAACAAATTATTCCATGAACTACGTACAAATAAAACAATTAGTTTGGCCTCCTAGAATTATCATAATCAATGATATTCGTCTAGGCCTAATATGGTTTACTCTAAAAAAAAAGTTACGTTTCAGGTGTGTTAATTGTTTCACTTCAATTCATATGATACACCTAGAGGCTGGAGCATACTTATGTATGACATTTTTTTGTCTGGGTGTATTCTACATTCAACAGGTGTTGAATCTCTTACTCTATTGGTTCAATTCATTCAGAATACACCTAGAGGCTGGAGCATACTTATGTATGACATTTTTTTGTCTCTGGCCACGCCCCCTTCGTGTATTCTCGACATTCAACAGGTGGGAGATTTGAGGAATCTCTTACTCTATTGGTTGACAGACAGGCCACGCCCCCAAAGCAATTCATTCAGAAGCAACAGGTTGCAGAAGCAAAAACAGTTTCTTGTCTGGCCAAAGCAATTCATTGCAGAAGCAAAAACAGTTTCTTGTCTCTGGCCACGCCCCCTTCGTGTATTCTCGACATTCAACAGGTGGGAGATTTGAGGAATCTTCTACTCTATTGGTTGACACATAGGCCACGCCCCCAAAGCAATTCATTCAGAAGCAACAGGTTGCAGAAGCAAAAACAGTTTCTTGTCTCTGGCCACGCCCCCTTCGTGTATTCTCGACATTCAACAGGTGGGAGATTTGAGGAATCTTCTACTCTATTGGTTGCCACATAGACCACCCCCCCAAATCAATTCATTCAGAAGCAACAGGTTGCAGAAGCAGAAACAGTTTCTTGTCTCTGGCCACGCCCCCTTCGTGTATTCTCGACATTCAACAGGTGGGAGATTTGAGGAATCTCTTACTCTATTGGTTGACAGATAGGCCACGCCCAAAAGCAACTCATTCAGAAGCAACAGGTTGCAGAAGCAGAAACAGTTTTTTGTCTCTGGCCACGCCCCCTTCGTGTATTCTCGAAATTCAACAGGTGGGAAATTTGAGGAATCTTCTACTCTATTGGTTGACACATAGGCCACGCCCCCAAAGCAATTCATTCAGGAGCAACAGGTTGCAGAAGCAAAAACAATTTCTTGTCTCTGGCACGCCCCTTCATGTATTCTCGACATTCAACAGGTGGGAGATTTGAGGAATCTTCTACTCTATTGGTTGACACTTAGGACACGACCCAAAAGCCATTCCTTCAGCAGCACCAGGTTGCAGACCCAAAAACAGTTTCTTGTCTCTGGCCACGCCCCCTTCATGTATTCTCGACATTCAACAGGTGGAAGATTTGAGGAATCTTTTACTCTATTGGTTGACACATAGGCCACGCCCCCAAAGCAATCATTCCGAAGCAACAGGTTGCAGACGCAAAAACAGTTTCTTGTCTCTGGCCACGCCCTCTTTGTGTATTCTCGACATTCAACAGGTGGGAGATGTGAGAAATTTCCTACTCTATTGGTTGACACATAGGCCACGCCCCCACAGCAATTAATTCAGGAGCAACAGGTTGAAGAAGAAAAACCACTTTCTTGTCTCTGGCCACGCCCCCTTTGTGTATTCTCGACATTCAACAGGTGGGAGATTCGAGGAATCTTCTACTCTATTGGTTGACACATAGGCCACGCCCCAAAGCAATTCATTCCAGAAGCAACAGGTTGCAAAAGCAAAAACAGTTTCTTGTCTCTGGCCACGCCCTCTTTGTGTATTCTCGACATTCAACAGGTAGAAGATTTGAGGAATCTTCTTCTCTATTGGTTGACACATAGGCCACGCCCCCAAAGCAATTCATTCAGAAGCAACTGGTTGCAGAAGCAAAAACAGTTTCTTGTCTCCGCCCCTTCGTGTATTCTCGACATTCAACAGGTGGGAGATTTGAGAATCTTCTACTCTATTGGTTGACACATAGGCCACGCCCCAAAGCAATTCATTCAGAAGCAACAGGTTGCAGAAGCAAAAACAGTTTCTTGTCTGTGGCCACGCCCCCTTTGTGTATTCTCGACATTCAACAGGTGAGAGATTTGAGGAATCTCTTACTCTATTGGTTGACAGGTAGGCCACGCCCCCAAAGCAATTCATTCAGAAGCAACAGGTTGCAGAAGCAAAAACAGTTTCATGTCTCTGGCCACGCCCCCTTCGTGTATTCTCGACATTCAACAGGTGGGAGATTTGAGGAATCTTCTACTCTATTGGTTGCCACATAGGCCACGCCCCCAAAGCAATTCATTCAGAAACAACAGTTTGCAGAATCAATAACAGTTTCTTGTCTCTGGCCACGCCCCTTCGTGTATTCTCGACATTCAACAGGTGGGAGATTTGAGGAATCTTCTACTCTATTGGTTGACACATAGGCCACGCCCCAAAGCAATTCATGCAGAAGCAACAGGTTGCAGAAGCAGTTTCTTGTCTCTGGCCACGCCCCCTTCGTGTATTCTCGACATTCAACAGGTGGGAGACTTGAGGAATCTTCTACTCTATTGGTTGACACATAAGCCACGCCCCAAAAGCAATTCATTCAGAAGCAACAGGTTGCAGAAGCAAAAACAGTTTCTTGTCTCTGGCCACGCCCCCTTCGTGTATTCTCGACATTCAACAGGTGGGCGATTTGAGGAATCTTCTACTCTATTGGTTGACACATAGGCCACGCCCCAAAGCAATTCATTCAGAAGCAACAGGTTGCAGAAGCAAAAACAGTTTCTTGTCTCTGGCCACGCCCCCTTCGTGTATTCTCGACATTCAACAGGTGGGAGATTTGAGGAATCTTCTACTCTATTGGTTGACACATAGGCCACGCCCCAAAAGCAATTCATTCAGAAGCAACAGGTTGCAGAAGCAAAAACAGTTTCTTGTCTCTGGCCACGCCCCCTTTGTGTATTCTCGACATTCAACAGGTGGGAGATTTGAGGAATCTCTTACTCTATTGGTTGACAGATAGGCCACGCCCCCAAAGCAATTCATTCAGAAGCAACAGGTTGCAGAAGCAAAAACAGTTTCTTGTCTCTGGCCACGCCCCCTTCGTGTATTCTCGACATTCAATAATGATATTCATGAATGATAATTGTCATGAATAATATAATCGTTTGATGAAGCATGATTGCTATGAGTAACAGAGGCGCTCATACAATAACTATAAGCAGCAGATTGTTCCTCCATTGAACTTTTATTCAATAGTTCACAGCACTGAAATTTCTCCAGCGCTAGCGCACATTCAAATCTCATCCACTAATACGATATTGGAGGTTGAATTTTTAAAATAGTACTAGATAATATTCTGTATTGATCTATTGTGATAAAAAGAACTTCGAATGTCTGTCCTAGACCAGAACCAGAGCATTTCTTCATTGATACCAACAAATATATTATTTTCTTATACAATTATTTAAAACACTTATTTTTCTTTTATTGGAACGACTTGGCTTACTCAAAAGTTTCTAAAAATATATATTTGTAGCTTTGTTTTCTATGTGCTGCGTTATTCAAGACTTTACCCTTAAACTTAGCAACTCAGAAATATTATTTTTAATAAGAAATAATACTGTGACTAATACATATCGATTAGTTTGATGTATTGATACCATGACGAAAACCAAAAAGAATAAATAAATATAATTCTAATTCAACTTTACGAACCAAACACTACTGGAGTAGATTTACTTTAACATAATCCATTCTACTTTATGAAAGAAGGTAGTTTGGAAACATCTAGCACAGATAAGGAGTATTTTGAATACGGAAATATTTCCGAAAATTTTAAATGGAGTTGATATGGTATTACTACGGAGGTAAACTACTAAATACTGCATAGTTTTGGCTTTCTTTCCTCCTTTAAAAATCATTTTCAGATCGACTTATATAGTACGATAATATAGAAAGTCAAGCCAAATATTAGCAATCTATTCACCTGCTTAGTTTTGAAATATAATCTATTATGATGATGGAAAAAGTATCAATTAACAAGTCGATATCGGGGCAACATCATCAAGTGAACTTTATTAATTATATTCATTAATATTGAAATTGAACTACATTCACTAATCAACAAGATAACGATCCTACTCTTTTGCTGATTCTGATATTATTCTATTATTGTTCAGATGCAGGTTTTTTAATGAAGTGGATTATGGAAATCTATCTCAATTGTGATATTAACCACAACTCAAAACGAGTGAATTTAATGTAAATGTTCAAAGTGACTTTCACTACTTTTGCCACTCATTTGAGAATTAGTCAAGAATTATCTGCGAGTCTGTAGGTGCTTTTCATCCCACCATAGTTAGTAGGCATGAAATATAATAATCCAGCACTAAAATTCTTCTTAGGAGAATACTATACTTATAAATTTAGCTAATTTGCTGCTTTAGATAATTAGAATATTACCATAGCTTTATATCATAATGTGTTGTTGTTATTATTAAGCTGCGATTTTCAATTGGATCAACAATAATTTGATTTTATTGTACTGTAGGCTATCACTCTTGTCGAACTTTCCTTTCTCTAAGCACGCAAGGTTGATTTTTATCTGAATACTTTACACAAATGGTTTATGCGAATGATTTGAACGCACGATACAAACTTCGATGGGGTATTGATTGAATTCTGGATAGTATCACTGTATGTGGTGATTATTATTGTCATGCAAGAGGATTCACGAGGAGCACATACTTCAAGTACTCAACAGGGAAATAGTGAATGAGAGTTTTGCATCTTCATCTCTTTCATCCTGGAGGAGAATGTCTTACAATAATGACCCATTCATCTTTGGATTTTTGTTTGGGTTTCACAAATCACAGAATATTCAGAGAGATTGAAATTTCATTTTCCCACTCTTATGAAATTCAGTAACTTCATAAATGTTTAGTTCTTAGCAAGATTTTTCTCTACCTAAGTCAAAAAATTCAGATTATTTAATTGAATATTTTTATTATAAATACTATCAACTGCTTTAAGACTCAATAGTTTTTCTTAAGTTACCCTATTCATTGATTTTATGCTATTCTCCACGCAGATCGACACAGGCGTTCAGATCAAAACTTCTCCACCGAATTGATACAAAATAGTCGAGAGGTCCGCCTAGAAAACAGCAATTTTATCAAAACTAGATGTAGGCTGCTATCAATTTTATAAGCAGTTTTTTCTCAAAAATACCCTAATTTTAAAAGGTTATGTTGTATAATAAGTGTTTTGTGAGCTCCATACATTTTTCTGCGTCCAACTAACCTATAGCTTGAAAGTAAGGACCTAGCCTATAGTTTTGAAAAATCATTTGAGAATCTCTCAAAACAGTCAAACTGTTCAAACCCTAGCAATAATCAGCACGTTATCAATTATCACATTTCTAATAATTTCTTTTTCTATTCCTGGACGATTTTCAGGAGGAGAGGTGAGATCCGAAACTCATATTATTTGTCGTTTATTGGCTGTTCTGTCTTTACTTCAAATGTAATTAATGTTCTGAAGCATTGAAACTCCTATTACTGGAGACTTTCGAACTTTTCAGTTTGATTTTCGTTATTTTTATTATGAGTTTGCAAGCACCCGCGGATAGGTTGCAATTTCACGGTTTTTATTTCATTTTCTCATGATCCATTCTGTTATTGTTATCATTTTGTTCAATTGAAGGCTGAATATGTGTTATGTTATACATCATAATAACTCCGCACTGTGGTTCGTTATATGTTTTCAACAATTTTACTCATAGAATGCCTCATGTGGAGCATTTATCATATCATCTCATAAGTGTTTGACATGTTGAGTTACATTCAGAGAATCATATCAAGTATCCCATCCAAACTCATAAACCTTTCATCATAATTTCTCCAACAGGAAAATGTATTACTACAGAAAAGTAGAGTTGAAATGGGTTAACCAAGTGATTATTCCAGTGATAGCTTTTGTACTTTGATATATGATTGTTTTAAAAATCCGGATGTTTGCATACTATCATTAAAACCCGTACCATTGAAATATTTTGACAGCTTTCAAACTCGTTTGATTCCACTTTTAAATGTTAAAATATATTGTGAGAATCTCTATATTCACAGATAATTGTGTTAATCTTCCATACAAATTGCGATATTCAGCTTATTTAGTTCCATACTTTACACTTTAAACATTTCTAGAGTGTCCCACCAAATTTGTATAAGGTCTTTTTATTGTGGATTCTACTTGACAGAAAATGTTCACTGAACATGGGTCCAATCTAATTTCGTTTTCTAAATGTCTAGATTTGTCGATGTTTTTAGAATATGCCCACTTACTGTAGTTGAATACTCAATAACTCAAAAAACACTTATCAGATTCCAATTTCAAGGCCATTGAAAAAAGATCTCTATCAGGGGGTCACAGTACAAAAAAAGTAATTTTTCAAACTTATTCCAAAATTTCAAACTAATTTTTTTTCGAAAATCGCATTTATTCAGAAATTTCGACACAGTTGCCTGAATTCAGTGTAATCTGAGAGCTTGAAGGAAATGAAAACTTTTCAAGTCATAAAAATTATTGAACTTCAAAAATGTGTTTGAAATTTGTAAAAAACTCGAAAAATCACTCTATATATTGAACCCTTATAGAGAACGCACACTGACCAATTTTTTCATTGTAAAATTTTCTGTTCATGAAAGGCCTTGAAATCGGAAGATTCATAAGTGAGGGTTTCAGCATTCAACGACAGTAAGTAGACATATTCCGAAAATATCGATATATACGGTATATGTAACGGAAAAGAAAGTTGATAGGACTCATTGTTTACTGAACATTTTCTGCCGTAAATGTCAACGGATGTTACAACCTTGATGATAAGCCTGAATAATAATTTATATTGACTTCAATTAGTTGATAAACAAGTATATTTTGTAACCGTAATAGTAGATTGAACTAGTCCACAAGCCTTAAAAATAAAAACTGAGTCACTTTAATCAATGATTTAAGATAGAAAAATAGAACTACACATTTTTGTGTTTCTGAGAAGTTCAGTTGTTGTTCAGATGTTATTTTATCACAAATATTACATTTTCTATTCGAAAAAAAACTTGAATAGATAAACAATATTAACGGAAAGTATTCATTATCAGAATCAGTTTTGATTTGATGCTATGCTAGATGCTAGACTAAATCCAGTTTTCTACGAAATTCTCCCTCTAAAACTCTGAATAAATACAATTATCACACTAAATTAAAAACAATATCCAATTCAATGTGGAACTAGCTGCTCACATTTTGTAAGTACGGCCGACTTTCAAAAATGTGCGTATTTAGTTTCACTTGAAAATTAAATTTCCAATTAAATCGCTAAACTCAACAGATAAACGAATGAAAATCAAAACTCACATGCACAAATTGAACTGATCAAGACAAAAATAAACTCTCATCATTATAGGGTCTTTATTGATCATAAATTAATGATAACTGATCAAAACACAATCACTTTCAGTTAATATTGTTTATCTATATCACTTGAAATTATTTCGTTTGTTCACTCAATTCAAACTATCTATCAAAATAATTATGAAATCTTCAGATCATGAATCCGTAAAATCCTTTGTTAGGTACCGGTACCGAATCGAAGATCGTGCCTTTCTCTACAACTTTCTACTCATTTAAAACTCTTGAAAACTCCAATGAAAATCTAGAAATCCTTCACTGTCCTAATGCATCAATTTCCGTGTTATTTCCCCAATTCATAAATCTAAATCCCTATAACCTAACAACGTTTCTTCAATCTCAGCAGTGGAGGTTTTTCTAAACTTTACTCCTCGATTCGAATTATTTTTATATAATAATCTTATATTGTAATCATTTCTTGATAAAACAAAATTTAATTTGCGACACTTACCTAATATTAAAAAGAAACCGAAGGTTATCAAAGTAAATTAAGTACGTTTCAGTTCTTGAAACTTGAGACATTCGAACTAATAAAATGGAGAACATGTTTAACTTGAAAATATTGAGTAAATTTAGTCGATCTCTCCCACATTGTGTTATTATCCTCCCATGGTTGTTTGTATCGTTGTTTGCGTTCTGGAAGCATGCGTTGCCTTCTGCTCGTATTCATAATCATCATTTAGTTGCTTGGCCGTTCAATGAATATTATATATTATCGATTTGTGTGTTGTATCTTTCATTCAATCTCATGGTAGACCCACATCATACTGCATGGTGTAAATTACAGGAGAATGCGTGCAGCAAGACACCACATTTCAAGAAATATCTTCTAGATGCGATGGATACTTCGGTCAACATGAACTGCTTCAACAAACTGAGTTCATAAAATGAATACTCAATTGGTAACCTATTAGTGGAATATAAATATTTTATTATCTCTCACTTCTAACTGATCCAAATTTCCACATTGTTTGTAACCATCATTCATAGGCCTATTTGTAGTTCAATCAATGTTGATTTGCTATCAATAATTTTGGATCAGTTAGAAGGGTCAGGTAAGAGAAGTGACTGACATTTGCTGATTTTCTCCGTCTTTGTTCAAATTGTTGACGTTATTATTCTTGAAACCAACATTGTTACATTTTTCTTTTGACTGAAACTGAAGTGCATTGAATGTCGTCAAAGTATACAACTTTATTTTTACCTTTCTCTCTTAATTTGGACATATTCATTTTGAAACTGTTTCTTGTCAACTTCTTTATTCATTTGAAATCTTTTTTAGCTGAGTGTCTCAAATTGAACAATAATAATACGCGATTTCACAAATACAGTAATATTTTGAAACACGATGCTTAAACGTGCCTTTGTCAACGTCAAACTGAAATTTCAAGGCACAGCTAGCTGTCCTAATATACATTACATATGTAATGATGCTACTTATTGGTAATTTACTTGATATTACGTTTCTGTTTGTGAAACTTGTTCATAAAATATACTTTTTTTTGGTTTTCTACAATTTGATGATCAATATTGGCAATCTAATTTCCTCTGTATTTACGATCAGGGGCCTGTTTGATCAAAAATTTAGGAGGCCCATGATACAAAAAGAAAGCAGATACACACTTTAGATAGCATCAATTTGTTTCATAGGGCCACTATATTATTTATGCTATTGTTTCATCAAAAATGAGAAGTATTATAGTATAGGGAAAAGGCGGGCACACACTACCATAATAATATGGTGGCCCTATGTTGATAGTCTCTAGTATGTATCTGCTTTCTTTTTGTATCACGGACCTCCTAAATGTTTTGAAACATACCTCTGCTCTTTGTGAAACAAATCTTCATAGCGAGAACTGTGAGGATTCTTGTAAGGAAGATCAATATTTTATTTATTTCAAATGCTGAAATTCGCTTTCCGCAGTTGGATGAATACCACGACGACTCGGAGGATGAAGATGAAGAGGATTGCCCGCCATCGCGTCAACGAATAGGTAAGGCTTTCAAGATGGAAGTTATGGACTTCTAGCGACCCGGCCGTGAGGGCGAATGCCGCGTCTAACAGTCGTCAAGCGCAAGATGAAGGAGAAAGCTGTCAAGAAGTCTCGGTTTAAATCCAGCACGACTGCGACCCGTCTCGCACACACTAGGCTAAGCTAAAAGTCACGATTTCCATTGCACTTACCGATTGTCGAAAGTCTTACACGTTTCCTCCCCACTTGGATAAATATTCGTCCCAACTCTACCAGGGTACACGTTTTGATAACAAACACGAGAGATTCTTTGTGAATGAGTGATGAATATCCATCCTTTCACCCTTCTGAAGGGTACTCAATTTTCAAGGCTCAAATATGGACAGTATTACCTACTCCACCACGGAGTTCAATAATCTAATTACTACATAAAAGTCTGGATATCTATGTGGTAGTTGTAAGTTGATAACAGACTCACAAGATTGAGTATTGTCGTAGATCCTGTAATTGTCTCCCTTATACCCCACCCCCCTACAATTTAAACATGAGTTTATAAAACTCACAAACCTCTTAGTTACCTTTGATTATTATAACGTACACAAATATTAAAAACAATTTTAGAAACACGATGAAAATATTTTGCTTAACGTTTGGTGTATGTGTAGCTCTTACTCTTATAATATTGGATTTTTATTATATTAAAGAATTATTGTATTTTAATACGGACTTGTTGGTATTGAATTGTTGACAAATGTTCTTACTTAGAATATACATTTTCAGAAGCAGAATACAATTCTGCAGCTGAGAATCTCGAATTATGTTGATCTCTCAACTATCTTCAATTTTTCTTATAATAATTGTACAGAAATTTATCCATTGATTTTAAAGTGGCAAAGATTGACCACTTTATTTACTATTAGTTTCAATTTCTTAAGAATTCAGAATCTACAATTATTTACTCAAATTCAAACTACAACACAAGAAATAAAAACCATGGAATTCTTTAATTGGAATATTCCTCAACCTAACCGTATGAATTACAGTTTCATTACAAAGTGATCGTGGTTTTATCAATTTAATAAAGCTTCTATTGTTCTTTGATGGCATATAAAGATATATTATAGTTTCATTAACAGATTCCCATATAAACTATAAGAACTAAGAAATATTTTCGTTCAGGAAGGTCAATTTATTTCCGTTTTTTATCAGAGAATCAACATGTATGAGATTTCTAGCTGGTTAGTCTACGAAATATTCTATTAATAAAGTTGATGTTGAAAACTTTCTTTACTCTTTCAAATCTGTGTACAAGTTGTTTACGAGTTGTAGATTTCGTAGTTTTAAAAATGGCCATGTTCATGGTCGCTTGAATTACGTAATTTTGTGCTAAATTAGTACTTTCTACACCACACAAATCTTCCATTACTCTTATCATTTTCACCTTGAAACTGAACTCAACTTGATTGGTAACTGGAATATTATTGACAACAGTTTTCAAAAAAAGGATGAACCAAGATTCCTTTATTAAAATTATAGAATAATGGTGATGGGATAAAAGTAATTCAAAATGTCTAGTACTGGTCGTGAACTTCCATCCTGTTTAATGAAATATTTCAAACTTAGTCATATTCTACAAGTGTCCTTGCTTAAAGCAAATCGTAGAAGATAACTTTTAATTCGGTTGAATGTAATACTTCTTACAAAACAGCTGATCAGACTGATGAGAACTTGTCGTTGGGCATAAAAAGGTAATGCTGCAAGTGGTGATTCTAGTGTGTTTCAGAATTCACTCTCAAATCCATGACATTTATATTCTTTTGAAATTCACACTTCTACCCAGGATTTCTATTCAATAAAACTATTTGATGAACAAATTCAATTATTTTTCATCATACAATTTTATGATTTTGATTCCCATCTCAAGCTTTCTTCTTTTCTTCTAAATTAATAAGAAGTACCAGCAAATGATAATTTTCAAAATATTCTGTAAAATATCTGTATTTAGCATATTCTGTTCAAAGTTACCGCTGATCCATAATTTTTTTTTAATCAATTTCGTCACAATTATTCTACTCTGTCAAAGATTAATATAGCCTATATGAAAAACAGCTTCAGGCTTTCAGTACATTGATTTTTATTTTTCAAATTACATCTTCATGTAACTATTATTTCCCAAACCTAATCAAATCATGTTTACACTAAATAGTTGGTATCCACCATTCACAAACCACAATCTATTGAACTCTTTAAATCAATACAGTAACATCATCTACAGAATTATTATTAAATTGTTGAAAATTTTAATAGGGCCTTTACTATCATCAAGAAACGTCACTTTCAGTATTATCTTCTTATTTGACCAACTGAACAATAGATCAATCCCACATTTTACGCGGGATGTGATTTTATTGATATAGCAAACGAAAACTTGATAGACTATGCACGTTGATGTTTTTAATAATTTAGTAATATATAACAGAGTCTCGAAAGAAATATTGTTGATTAGTTTGTAAATTATTAAAGTAGTGGTCTTAATATTGAAACGTCTGTTGGAAGTTTAAGGACACACATGAAATACAACTTTATCGATTTTCATGTCCATCTGTTTCATCCAATTCATCGAATAAAAATGATATTTCGATTCTCGAATTTCTATCTTCCATAGCAAACAAACCAAAAACCTTAACTGTTTTGTTTTGTTCCTCTATTTATCAAGTCTTACCAAGTCTTAGTTAATTGTATCAATAGTTTCTGGAAAAAAAAACATTTTTAAATAGTTTTCTAGTTTTTGGATCAATATTTTCAACTTCTATCTTGTTAAATTCTATGGACTTGTGAACAAAATATCCCTATCGCATTAGCTCTAGAGTATCTAATCAAAATTATTCAGATTTTTTAAAGAACAATTTGAATTTGTGGAAGATGAAGTTCTGATAGTTGTGATAAGTTCATTGGTGATGAGCTCTCATCTAAATGAATTTTTGTAGTATTGAAACTGACATCACTATGTATTTCAAGTGTATCCATGAACGTTTCACTAATAAATATTGTAAATTGTTTGATAGAATAAATGTTTAGATGTCATTTTCCAGCAATTGAGCTGTGATCGCTCAGTGTTAGCCTCTTGTGTAACAACTCAAGATTTATATTAAACTATGTGTAGTTAATTATGATATCGACTGTATGTGTGTGTGTTTGTCTGTATAGTATTTCATGCACAACATGAATTCCACTGATTTTTATTCAACTGATTCTATGCAATGTAAGTCTGTTTTTCTATTTGAAAGTTTTCAAAATCAGTATAATTTCAACAATGTAAAAAGAACGGATATAGAGCACGTTATCTTCTATGTTCAATCATTGAAAATCAACTGATTTTTTTACAATGAACTAAACAAATAATTCTTGCTGGATTTTAATTTTTTGCTCGCAGAAACTAACACACTCACGTACATAATATACAGAGTTGACAATGTTGTACAATTATGAATGATATATTTATTATAAGAGAATGATAAGAGAATTTCCAAAAACGAGGAGAGCACCAATTGAAAAGTCCCTTGCATGCTACTGGTGAAAGAAAATTTACCGGTACATAAAAAGTGTTGATAGATTTAATCAAATAAATTTTATTAAACCTGAGTAACAATCTCTCAGTATAATATGTTAGTGATATTTCATAATTGATAATATTAGTTTTATTATTCTGTACAACTTATAGTGTTATATAATTATGGGAAGCCAGTTACTTATTAGAAGATATTTAGATTTTATCCAGCCGAAATAGTAAACTAAACGGTAATGTATTATGTAAATTATGAGCGTTCCAAATGCTTGTATATATAGTTTCAATTAAATGTATTGTTTCATCAATTATCTTAGTTGGGTAGTTATAGATGGAACTGTAGATGTACTGGTGTAAGATATAAATGTAAAAATCTGAATTCTAGGATTAATGGAGGTATTCTTAAAAAGGTTATTGATAATGACTTATGTACTATATATTATTAATCTGTGATTCCTTCTTCTTTATCACATCAATTGTTTCCAATTTATCTATGTTGCTAGAACAATTTAGTGAAGTATTTGATGTTTTCTTTAAATTATGAATAAGTATGTCTGCTTCTTGATAGACTTCTTTTCTTCTAAGAAAATTGAGAGTTCGGTGAAAAGACCATACTACATTTTTTTTCAATTACACTGCAAGACTTATCACAGAAAACATGGGGAAAATCCATATATTATGATGTAGAACGTATGAAAGCCAAGACTTGAACTTATTATAAATGTTTCAAATCCAACAAAAATTATTATCTTAATTTTCATGTCGAATTATAACTCGCCATCAGTTGGACTTATTTTTGATTATCTTTTATGATCCACACGAATACAACATTTTCAAATTTTCATAAAACTTATTAATGATTCAACTTTTTCTTGAACTTAGTGTCCTGGTTCAGTTAAGAAATATTCTTTTTTCTGGCCAAAGATAAGCCAGAAAATGATGGCCAAAGTGATAGAGCGATCTTATCAAGTTATGTTCACTAGTCATTAAATTCATTCCTGTATTATGACAATATATCTCCCACATACAACCAAAATATTCGAAAACAAGATTGAAAAATCTTATCTTCTCTTCGAACGAATCCATTATGTCATGATATACAATTAAATTATTCTCAGATGCAGAGTTTCAATGCCATCTTATAACAGATGAATATATATTATGAGAGTTGATATCTATGAACAGTTGAAATAGAATGTGGAAAAAATTATTTACAATGATTGCATTAATGTTCCCAAGATATTGCGAATCGACACTTCCTTACTTCTCACATACCTTAACATAGACTTGTTTATTGTGATTTCAGTCTCAAGTTCCTTGCAGTTACTGTTTACATTTTATTTTCTCAGGACGTTGCTTATCTGCTATATTGATGTTCCTTTAGACAACTCATTAATGATGTCAAAAACCTGAATTCCACTTTTCTAATCAAATAGCTTGAGTGATAAGAAATTGGTATGTTAGGTACTTTACAATGCTATTGTATTGCAATGCTACTCTCATCGATGATTGATTGTAAGTTAGTGTTCATTGTGAGATTAGAGTCGTTGGATTAGGTCAGTTACGTTAGAAACTGTAATAATAAATTATATATAGTGAAAGTGAATAATACTAAAAGAGAAACTATTTTTAGTGACATATTTTTGAAAGATGTTTTAATTTTTCTAGGACAAAGAGGATATTTAACTCTTGTAAATATATGGTTCGTGAAAATTTATGGTGGGGTTAGCATGTATAATGCATAAAAAAATGTTAATGGAATATTAAGAATTTTGTCTACCATTAAGCACTATGTTTAAAAATATTTAATATTGTAATAGATATTTCGATTGTGACATCTATGGTTACCTTGATAAGTTACTCAATATTGCAATTCTCAAAGAGAGTGCTGTTTAATATGAGAAATATCTTCCTGAAAGGAAATAAAGTTGATTAAATTTAATAGCTTCTATTAACATTATTATGATTGGGATTATTTTTTGTGATATTATGTCTACTCAGAGTTGTGTTGAATGTCTACTTTGTATGAATTATCATTATTTCAGGTTGAAAGTCATGTCATTGTTGAAAAATTTAAGTTATTGGGCTGTATGCTATCCATGTAAACTTGATGTTAATGTAGAGGTTCAACTTTCGAAATTCCATTGGAATTCTAAATTTTATTGTTTCCATCATAATTTGAAGTTCTATTTAAGACTTGGTTCCTCAGTTTTCAAATTATAAAAAGTACTATTGGATTTGGAAAAAGTTGATAAGTTAGGAAAATATATTGATGGTAAGAGATGGGAAAAATTTTATTATTAATAGGAAATTATTTGCATTGTAATCAAAACTTCCCAATACTGTTCCATGGTCCATTGTAGTGCATTTCATTACCCACTTTCTGAATATCAATGTTCTATTATGACAGACACAAGCACGATTTCTCTAAAGGATCTTGCTCTTTTTTCACAGTCTTTGATACTTCGTAGAGTCACAATTTTTCCAATAGTTGAGAAAAATGACCTCAAGGCCTCACACAGTCCTAATCCATGACAAAAATAGAAATTTTTAAAAATAATTCAAACAAAAAAACTGAAACTTACTTAAAAGGTTTATAAAATTTTCAAGTAGTTGAAAATACTAATCATTCCATCATTTTTTTTAAAGAATGGGTTTTATCAAATCTCTGTATTTCCCCCCCACACTATATTCTGTATCTCTCTCACACTCTCTCTCTCTACCGTATTTCTTCCTCTATATTCTGAATTATCTCCTCTAATACTGAATTTCCCCTCAAGTTCTCCCCCTCTTTGGAATAGTTATTTCAGCTCACTTGTTTTCAATATTATTGAAAAACTAGTCACCATCGTTCCTATAATTCATTTTATTGCTTTTAAACTCTGTATTTTAATTAAAAATTTGTCATAGTCCTAACAATTGACTTTTTGGGCCCATGAAGAAGTGATGTAATTTTATATTTTCCAACACCTTCCTTACTGTCAAAAAATTTACTACAGTTCTCAAAATTATTTAGCACCAACAAAGTGCCAAAATTGGTGTTATGTAGAATTTCCTATGAGAATTATCCCAATATTTTTCCTAGAATAGAGTGCACTTAAAACCTTGAATACTTCAAACTCCACGATTTTCCACGAAAAAGTATGTTATATATTTATTTTTAAAGATAATCCTTGAAATATTTTGGAATAGAAAAGTGACCAAATTACAATTCGTTGTAGGTTATAGTGTTTATTACTATTTTTGTCCGAGATAAACCCCTAGAGAATTACAGAATTTAGAAATGTTATCAGTTCAACAATAGTTGTTGAGAAAATATTATCATCGAATGAATAGTTGATCTTCGTTTCTCATTACAAAAAGAAGAAAATATATTATATGACGTATGGTAAGTAAAATGTGCTAGCTAGATGGTCAGTAAATAAAAATATACCAAATATGTATTTCGACGTCTCCTTGGATTGAAGCAGTAATAGTTTAATCTACTTCTATCCAGTGCATAAACATGAGATAGTTTTGAATTGTTCATAAACACCTTTTTTAATCATAGAACATTCAATATGGCACAACATTCATTCATACTATTTTAATATCTATCTGTTCAAATATTCATGTATATTAACGTGAAACTGTATGTCTGACGATGCATTGAGATAACTTTTTGAATAAATTATTATTTGTTTTTATAAATATTTTCGAAGAATCTATGTTGTATTACATTATATTATAATTATTATCCAAGAGAAATTGTAATTGAATGCATGCAGTGAGATCAGCTTTTCTAAAGACTGATTACAGTTCAACACATCTTTTCACAGAATATATCTACTAACAATTATTACTTTTATCATTTATAATATCGCTTACTAGCTTTTAAATTGAAAAACCTGATTGCTGGACTTTTGCAAACTCAGGTATCGGATTTGACGGCAAGTTAACAAATTAGAGATGGCTTGGCTACAAATTGATTCAATTATGTTTTGTTATTTTGTTTTCTATTTATATTGATCACAGTTTGCTTTCATGTTTGTACAGAAGACAGTTTGTTTTGGAGACACAACACACATTACTCGAAAAACAGTATTGAGAAGACGAAAATTTCTATGAATTCTGTATGCCTGAGAAAAAAAGAAGGATGTCATTTGTTTAAATAATGACAATAAATAATGTTAATGAATAGTTATATGATATATTTGCTATTAAATGATAAGTTGTTAATCTTATAAGGCTGTGTGTTAGTTACACAGAGTGTGTGGTTCAAAACTATCGGTCAAACTTTAGGAACTAGATATGATTTAATGGAGAAGATAGATTATCAATATTATTATTATTGTCTACAATCTACATAAATGTATGCTATTGCTTTATTTTTTGACTGACCTCTTACTGCAATGTGTATAGATGGAATGGTTTTATATGAAGTACAGTCTGGATATATAGTGACAGAAAAATGAGATACTGTAGGTTGATGTGAACGAGAATATAACTGGAAATATATTATGTGTTTGATCTGACTGATATTTTATTTCTGACCATATAAAGCAAGCATTATTAGCTACTAAGATGTAGCATAATTCTCTCTCCAAAAGATTTAAGGTAAGGTATAACACTTACTTAATTTAATTTAACATCTAACTATTCACATGATAAATATTGTAGATTGTCACTGTATATGAGAAATGAATAACAGGAGGTTGATTAATATTTCTTGATTCATTGAAAATTTTAAAGAGAAAGTAATATAATATACAAAATGAAAACAATATGGAAAGGTTGACGATAATCCCAAGAAATTATCCACATTCAGAGAATGATCAATTTATTAAATGTGTGGATATCGAAGAGCATACTGATATGAATGGATTTTTACAAAATTAAGATGAGCAACTTATGTTGAGCAAATACATAAGGACTTAAAATACAAGTAATTTTGATGAATAGTACGTTTCATAATACCTTAGAATGTCAAAAAATCATGAAACGTAGCCTGCAATGATGAGAAGTATAAAGCTTTGAGAAGAAGATAGAAGATCAGCTAAGTCTTATAAGTCCTTAATCAAGACATTTGAAAAATCATATCATATCTTTCTCAAATAGAAGTGTGTGGTATCCTTGAAAATTCAATATGAATTCACAAAATTCTATTAAATATGAGGGAAAGATGCCCAAGAGGAAAGATTATAGTAGGAATACAAATCAGCTAATTTCTGTGAAGGAATGATAAGTGAGAAATCAGATATCATAAAAGTATCAAGAATAGGGTATTGAAATTCTGAAAATTGTGGAATTTCTTACACAAAATAATGAATTATCTATGTTGAAAAATACTTATAAAACCCTTTACTTAAAATTTTAAAGACGGGCTAACGGTATAGATTTAAGCACGCAATCACATTATCCAACTCATGACCGGTTAGGATTGCCATGAAGTCCAAGGGCTTTTCAGAAACAAAACTTGTTCTAAACAACTCACAACTTTTATATATAACATGAAAACTCGAAGACCATAAATAATATATAAGAGAAGAAATTATATCAAAATCCTAAACGCTTCAGAGAAAATGAAGCTGATGGATTGATTGGCTGCCTTTATTTCCTGGGAGGGCGAAGTTAGGGCACAGCCGGCCCTCTCTTACACTTAACCCCCAATGGTGGAAGAAGTGGTAATAAGATGAAGTAGTCACTCATCTAAATTCTACCAATAACTTTCATACGAATCATGTACTACAGTCTATGTGACTTGTCGTTAATTACGGTACTTTTCGAGGTGATTTCATAACTTTTTACAGTGAGAGGATTGTTGGTATAAGCTGAAATTTCATAGAGTTATATATTTATATAACTCTGGTAACATATATATTCATCTCACTTACTCAGGACAGCTAATACCTCGCTTTCATGGGAAGGGAATATTTTTTGAGATGCTCTGAACTGACAAATTCAAGAATTTTCTACCTATAAGCTCTCTTAATCGTTAAATCTCATTGATAAGTTATTTAGGCCTATATTCACTGGACACACTGAATGATGAAAATATTGTGGAGAGTAGTAGAAGCTATTATGAAAAATGAACCAAATTGACATCTTATTTACAATAAACACTCTTTTTATGAAAAATGCGTTGGTTGTAATTCTATTCATATTATTACTTCTCCAACTGTTCCTCAAGTTTGACCACTTCTTTGAATACACTCTGTAGAACATGAACCTTGGATCAAGGTGCGTCAAGGTTGTTTATGGAGTGTCTCACATTTCCATACCACTTGTCATGTGAACCAAGTTTCTCTTGGTTATATTCGTATGAGTTTTTATTTCTCTACTGACTTTCTTCACAAAGTTTTGTCTAAAATACCAGATTTTTCCAGTCACAGGCTTAATATTTTCGTCCAGTTATTTGACACAATAAGAACATGATTTTTATTCCTCAACAAAACACTTCACTAAAATAGATTCGAAAATTTCAAACGGAAAAGCCTAATTGCTTTCTGTTCTTTATAATATGTATTGCAGAATCTCTATACAATTATTTCTTGGCATATTATGTTCATTACAGGAAAATATTGTATCAGTAATCGAGGAAAAAATGGAAAATATTGTGAGACACTCTGTACATAAGTTGAACAGTACATCATTATTCAAGACAGAGAAATGCTACAATTATTACCACTAATATGTATGTGTATATAGTATGTAAAAATATGAAGGTTGAATAGACTATTATTGAAGAAAGTAATATGAATAGTGTTTCATTTATCCTTCCTCAACCAATCTTCCCAATTCACTTGCAACAATGAAGTGATATAATTATATTTTCAACTTAAAATTGGTACAGATGGTGCTTTATCGCTTTCATTGTTCTCAACAAATGTAGGAAGAGTAACAGGAAACTGCACATCACAAGAAGTGGAATATTATTCCAATACAAAATCCAGCACAGCTGATCATTAGAAAGCTTTGTAATATTATAGCCAAGAAGTATTCAAAATCATCTAAGCTACAAGAACATTTTTGCTCTTTCAATTACATCTGGATTTCAGTCTCAGCCTTAGGTGATTTATTGATGAAAAATGGTCTCAGTTTTATAATTTCCATTTTTCATATTATCATTAGGTTAATAATATCTTATTAATGATTACATCTCTAATAGAAGCTCTATGATTGGACTACATGTTCTCAAATAATATACTTATTTACTAACAAATTTTCAAATTTTTGGATTTGGAGAAATAGGATCATGAATGTCTTATTATGACTCTGACGAGATTAATATTGGAGTGTGCAAAAGTCTGCACTAGTTGTGTCAGCTATGACCAATCATAGGGATTATAATTTATCTGATATCAAAATTTTATTTATCAAGATTTTCAAAAATGAGAATAAAGATTCAATTTGCAACCGGCTAAATGAAGCTGACAGTTGCTCACAGATATGCAAGAAAGTGTCTGTTTTTCAAAAATTACTTCAATCATTATTGCTACAAGACTGCAGCTTTAAAGTTGGTTTTGAGACAAATCAACTCAATAAACATGAAAATGATGCAGTCAGATCAGTTGTATAAGAACAATTATTTATCCTTAGTACGAGAACTCATTATTATTCCTTATAGGCTACACAACTTGAATGAAACCTTTTTACTTGTAACTTGTAATCTTCCTCATATTGTGAAGCAGAGATGTTTCTCCAAAATTTGGAATGGAAATGGACAGGTAATGAATCAATAGCAATAAAATAGGAAAGTTTATTAACAACAATGGTACTAAGGACATCACCTTTTTTTTAAATTAGTTGAAGATCACATTCGTTAATAGTCTTAGTTTCAATCAATTAAATACAGAAAGTAAAAATTAAATTTAAACTAAGCGAATTGGTTTGAATCGTGTTAATATTTACAGATCACCTTATAACGATTAGAATTAAATATACATTATTAATGACTTGAGTTCTATAAAGAAGACGTTAGATATGGCTTTGTTGTTCACTCCCTAGGAAATCCTAATTTATTGGTAATCAGCAATGACTCTGGCACGTTTTAAAATTTTTACATAACTTCTTCTCCAACACTGTAGGCCTTAAATAAAGGTACCTCGACTTATGTTTTAAAGTTGAACTCGGTTTTACGTACCTCTTTTCTAGTCTTCACTGTAATTTCTTTTTATTGGTTACATTGTAGGCCTTTCCCCATTTTAACGGCTCTACTATTTCTAAAATATTCTCTCCAGAGTCACAGCTGTTATTTGCATTTATTTGTTACTTGCCCCTAAACCATCCGGACGATAACTTACTACTTCTTGGCACTGATTTCGATCTGGCCAGGTCAGTTTCTGATCCACTGACGTATTTTCTCCTGCGGTGATTTGTCGTATTATGATCGCTGACTGCAGTGCTTCTCGATTCGTCGGAGCCGCGACGATCCGATCGGGAGTCTCGTCCCGATTCTCCGGCTGATGACAGGGGTCTTCTCTTGTTCTCCTCTTGCTGGATTCTCGTTAGTGTGCGGTTGTTTATTTTAATTGGGGCGCGTGGCGGTTTTCCTGCATCGTTGTAATTTACCTGTTCGACAAAAATAAAGATTTTGATAGTTTCCTGAATATTATTTTCATGTTTCAAACATACACCAAAATATTAAATGCAAGAAAACCATTTCAACAAAATTACGAAAATACAGTGTGAGATTTTTATATTTTCTGGAAAATCCGTTGAATATGAAGTTTATTCCATTTTATTCACTTTATCATACAAGGTGAACACAATAAACCTTTACATTTTGGATGGGACGGTACTCAAAAGTGTAATGGAAGAAGGAAACAGGGTTAACGGCTTCAAGTTTATATGCTATTTGAGTCATGATAGTGTAGTTGCTACTACACAACATATTTGTGTTCGAGAGTTTTCTATAATCAATGCAGTTACTGTATGACATTCTATTTGTTCATAAATTTACATATTCAAGAGAGGGAAAATTACTTAGTTTTAAATTATATTTGTTCTATTCTATTAACATACATTTAATAATAGATAAGTTTAGTTTATCTCCACATATCAAAAGGAAGAAGAAACAAAAACTTTAGACTCACAATAATACAAAACTGCAGTGTCAGTGATTTTAAAATTTTCTGAAGTATCTATTGAAGATGAAAAGATATAAGCTTCAGTGTTTTCAGATCAATATAAGCAACCAATTAATAATTTCAAATTCATCAACACTATGATATTACAATATGTCCAATATGACAAACTATATGTTTTCTCTGAGAAAAAAGACAGTATACTCAATAACTAGAAGAAACAATTACTAAACAGGGACAATAACTAGAATGACTTCAAGAAAGTACTAAGAACTTGTTGAAATATTGCTCCGAGTGCTTAATATTATCAATGTGTCATATCAATGAATATGAGGTGGTCCCAGATAAAAATGGAATGTATATGATACATGGATTTATTTTCTGTATAATATTGATATGATCTTAAAAGTAACAGTGCTTGGAAGTCTACTAGCTCTCAATATTTTCAACTGTGCTCTTAAAGTCGAACCAAATAAAAACAAACCGTGCTCTCTATGATCTAGATCTAGATAGTGCTATAAAGTCTGGTACAGAACATTATTGTGAGTAGACAGATGCATGCTTTTGTGCAGGTGTAGTGCAACATCCCAGCTTATCAAGTGTTCTAAGTGAGTCTGTTTCACTCATCCACAAATTGGTTCAAAATACCTCACCTTACTATTTTCTGAATAATCATCTTATCCTTGTTTTTATAGCTATCTTTCAATATAACATTTACATCTGGATAGAAAAATCCGTTCTCAGGTAGCTCCTGCAATAATTTTTAAACCTTTCAAGAATATTTGAAAAGATCACAATCATTAATTCATTTACTAGAGAAAGCAAGATATAGTAGGAATCATATTAATGGACAGTGTGTGGGAATAGCGTGCTATATAATTATCTCACTTGACTACTGTCAAGCAATTCGAGTAGAATTGTTCTATTATTATTATTGAGGAAATATAGTAGATTGTAGAATCTACATGGTATATAATATTATTGTCCGTGGCGAAGCGTGGTATACTTAACCGGTCATCGCCGGGTATATGTCCTATAGGAAATATACCCGGCGATGACCGGTTAAGTATACCACGCTTCGCCACGGATTATTGTGTATCCTATAATGAAAAAATGAATCAGTAACGAATCAGTCTGGAGAGTTATGTTTCAGAATTTGAAAAAATATATTTTAAAGAAATTGAGTAACAGTTATTTCCAAAAACAGAGCTTGAAATCGTGATTGCATTGATTCTGAGAAGCCTAATCATTCTGTGTAGTCGAATCCATTCTCCAAGTCATTCATATCTACTTAATTTATTTTTCTATATTTAATAAATAATTATTTATGTCACTCCTACCAGCTCTGTCTCACATACTACATTATCTCATAAATCAGAGAATTAGCTAAAATAGATTACATCAATAATTCTGCTCTTAAATTTGTTCAACTGTACTTTTGAAGCGAATAATCCAGTAAACTCGAGTCTTTGCGTTATCGCATGCAGTTTCTCTACCATAAAACTCTGCAAAACGTTTTCTAATTCAAATTCTTTTTTTCAGTTCCTTTCCATTGTAAGTGGAAACAGTGAATAACAATTGAATATGAGCCACGTGACAGTGGAACAACAATTACACAACTAAACAACAATAATTTATGTAGATTTCTATACACAGATATGCAAATTCAGTAAACTGAGATTCGTCATTGGTTTTTCAGGTTGCAAATTTAGTCCGGAAACTTTTTACTCTACTCAATTAGTAACTTTGATACGTTTACTTTGAACTTGTCTTACACTCCCTACTGGAGTCTACAAGACGTAATCTTTAAAAAAAAATTAAAAAAAGAAAAAACTTAAATAATCAACTCGAAAACTCTTAGTCAATTATAGTCATACAGCATTGGTCTTAATTTCGTAGTTTATATGGTTAATAATAGAATAAATAATAATAAATTGATTTTCTTATTCTTCCAAAAAACTAGTCTCCTTGAAATACATGTGTGGAATATTTTCTTCTCAAATACGATCTACACAGATATCTAGCAGAAATAAGTAATTCTATGGATTGAAGGGGGCATAGAAATCTGAAGAATACTCTACTTCCAAATTTTTAATTCGTTCTTCATCAATTAATGTAGAGGATTCCTGTACGTACGAAAAGAGTTCTTGATTGCTGAAAATCAACGTAGGTAGCATTTTTCACTAATCTTCTTGTTGATCTTCTTAGTTGAAAACTTATTTTCGATTCAACCAAGTTTTTTAACCGGCGGTCAAGTAATAATTTATTCACATACCACTAGGCCCAGTTAAAAAATTTCTCTTTACTACCTTTTATTTCTCTTTACTATCTATCATCTTGAGCAACCTTTTTCCGAACCTCCCCAACTAAACTATCTAGGTATGCCATTGAAATCGTTTAATATTTTCATTTGTAATTAGAGCAGTTATGAAGAACTGACCTCAATTCCATCGCGAGGATGTCTAGGCCTCCAAGGTGCCAGAACAGAGATAGATCTGGAAAGAGTTCTCTTATGCGGCACAAACGTCGAGTCCGTCTTATTTGAGGAAAGCTCTTCTCTGCTCATCGACCTGCGTCCACCTGTGATCTGCGAACGATGCAGCTTCCTTGAACCTGGAATATCGCCGACTGAAAATTAAGAATAATGTATGGATAATAAAATATTTGGATGGAAAATAAGACTAATTTCACAATAAAACATCGAGATCTCTCAACGAAACACTTCTTATCAAAATATTCCATCCTGAAAAAGTAGAATCAATTTCATACTAAAATACCGAGAACTCATCACCAATAATCAAGAGTGTATCATCAGAAATGTAGATACATGAAGATGGAAAACTGAAAAAATCAAGATCATATCATAGAGAAAGCATTACGTATTATAGAAGGAAGAAATAATTGGATGTTGCTGTTAATCAACTGCTGTGAATACATAAAAAAAGATCAATAAAGAAAAATAAAGATCAATATGATCAGGTGAATGAATATCTACTATTAACAAAGTTTCCACTCTCTTGAAATAAATCAACAAAATATTCATGAAATTTACCTGATCGTATTGATCTTTATTTTTCTCATGTTGCATTCAAATCACAATCACAGAAATTGGAGGTGGAATTTTCATTCGAATGACTAAAAATTTAACAAAAAATACTTTTCACCTGGTTTTATTAATTATGAATATTCCACTTCCACCTAGCTGAGGACATATCATAAACTAGTAAATGTGAGAGATATTCACATGAGTAAAACTTCATGCAGATGATTTAATCCCACTAAATATTAGATTGAAAGAGTAGACATTAGTTAATCTTGTCACGCCTTTGAAAGCTGAGATCATACTGAAAACAAAATCATCACTTTTTAAGTTTAGGCTATTCCTTTAAAACTCAATTCTTGAGTATAAGACAAATCACCTACCTATGGGATGAGCAAAGTAATAATGTAAGGCAGAAGACTAATTGATTGCTGTGAAGTCGCTCAAATAGCTCCATTGTATTGCTGTACAAATTTTGTATTGTTTTATCACCTTCCTCATGAATTATTGTTCATTTAACCTTGTTTTATTGTTTATTTAACCTTGAGAACTCACCCGTTGCTGCATGCAAATAAACTACACTTTTCTGAGAATGTCCGCTATCTTCTTCTAATGTACTTTCTGCAGAGCTGTCCAAAGATGATCTCAATCTTGACGAAGTTCTGTTTGAAGGAACCTGCAGAGTGAATTGAAAGCAAAGATAATACAGATTGTACAGTTCTGATCTCTCATCAAGTGGTTCACACACTTTAAAGGATAACCTTGATCAATGTGCATAATGACCAATTAGCATATGCTCATGTTTAATTAGCCAGTTCATGTAAGTTCTTTGATTGGAAACAAAATATACGGTACTCTTCCACGTACTGTATTTGAAATATTTATGACAATAGGAATTCAAGTTCTGTTTGATGATTAGTGGAGAGACATTATTCAACAAATTTATCTCTTGCTCGATTGTCAAGTAAATATTAATATTGGAAATAAATTAGTAATTCTATCTGTTCTATACACAATAGCAGAGAAAATAAAATTCTACTTCCATTTGAACATGCAAATTTACAAATGTTCCAATGAGAATAGTATAATATGGTCCAATTAATACTCACAGATACATTTTTTCGAATTTCCATTATTAGAATGCAACATCTAA
Organism: Laodelphax striatellus; assembly: GCA_017141395.1. Classification (NCBI taxonomy): domain Eukaryota; kingdom Metazoa; phylum Arthropoda; class Insecta; order Hemiptera; family Delphacidae; genus Laodelphax; species Laodelphax striatellus. The sequence goes on from CM029544.1 coordinate 26,726,992, forward strand.
GAATAATAAACATGTACAAATATGTCATAATATTTTTTACAAAATTTGGAACATAAGTTAATTTGATTATTTTTTATGATTAATATCATCATATCTGTCAAGTTCTCAGTTATAATGTCCTTTTCGTCTTTGACAAAATGGTTTTGGTTTCTTATTTTCTATCATGATCTAGTCCATATTATCAGGGCAATGGGGTGGAGCCCTCCCAAAATGGACTTAAAAGTAGGAAACATTTAATACTAAAATACAGAGTATCGTTTCTTACCTGCAAATGAGATGTATTCAAGGATGGATAGCTGCCACTATCACTCTCTCCAAAGAATCGCAGATTCTTCTGGCTTGTGCTATTGGCTCTTGAGACTGGTCTATGCTTTCTATCCACTGTGTCCTCTCCAGATAATCGCGAATGGGAAGTCTGAAAAGACACAACAGAAAAATCGAATAAATACTTGGGCGAATAAAATTATTCAAAAAGTTAATCATACACTTTAGCGAACAAAATCATCTAATACTCGTTTTTAAGAGCCTTGATGCTATTGCAATAATTTTGTGTACAAATCACTCATTCTACAAGATATTTTAACAGTTGTTTCATCAACTCTCTATTATTGGTTTCAAGTGTTATTATTCAACGGTCAATTGTTGATATCCTTCAACACCCTTTCCCGAGAATAAGCATGTTCAAACTTTGTTTGATGTATGTTGAAACGCTGTTTCATACAGAGATGCGTCACGATCATATTACCCTTATCAATTGCATCTCATCTCCATATCCTCGAATACTTTTTCTGTTTATTCTCTGAGAATAATAACTTACATTTCTGGCTATCATAATCTACGAAATGAACAGATATTTTTGTAAGTAAACATGTGTTCATAAATATGAAAAAATAGAGTACAACATATCCGTTTAATTGTAAAACTATTTGCAACTGTATTTATTATGATAACTTAATTATTCTATGACAAGCAAAAATCAATTCCAACTCACCTTATGTTTGACCCTATCCAAAGATCTGAACCAAGTCGGGTCAGTCTCAGGAGTGGACACTCTCTGTCTTGTTGCATAGTAATCAGACTCCTGAAACAAAGCATGAAAGTCTCAAATTCTCTGATAGAAAAAACGGGCTTTCAATTTCTTAACTATTTGTTTGCAAACTAAATGTTTTTCATAGTTTTATAAACTATGTTTGAGAGAAGTCAATAATCCCGCTATAAATATCCATTTCAATTGAGCCTTAAGGGATTCGCATGAGTTTTTAAAAGAAGTTATTGAAAAAATGTCAAGATTTTCAAAGATAGGGACACAAGGTTGGGGCTCAAACCGTCCTAGGTAATCCACAAACTCCGAAATCTTTAACTCAGATACTAGTCTAATAATGTAAACAAGATCTTGATGTATACTATTTATGGTTATGGACCAATATTTATTTTGCATTAGACTACATCAAAGTATAGGAATATATTTTTAATTTGGCGGATGGTGAATGACTTTCATTTAACGTTTCTACGGTAACGAGTGATCTTATCTTGAATTTTTTTCACATAAATACTGTATATAACATGTAAAAAACACATTGAAAAAGATATCACAGACCATCACCTGTTACCATGGAAACGTTAAATGAAAGTCATTCGCGATCAGCCAAATTAAAATAGTATTGCCATATTTATGAACAAATATGTAGCCTACCTAATTAGCATCGATATATCTATATTATCCATTCATTCAAGTCTAGTAGCCGGTTGCGCGAAAACCAAAAATATTCAAATGCCGAAATATGACTCATATAACGGAGCTCAGAAAAGGGGAATAATGCATTGCCTCCGTAGATGACGTCTTATATCGACGGTTAAATTTGTTCGTCCACCGTGCAACCGGCCCTTATTCTCATTAGTTAACAATAGATAGCTGATAATTAAGATTAGAATAGTGTAGTATACTTCCATACTAAAATTTTATAACAATCTTAATAAGGAGATACTGTATATAGACCCTGACTGATAATGAATTTTACCTAGTTCCTTTTATTATGCACCTTGACTTTTTGTTATTATAACTCTAATGCTTTTGAGACAATGTTTTTTTGCGTGTTGGACTATGCAGAGTGAAAAAGTTTAATAACAACACAATAACCTTCGGGGCGCTTTACAAAGGATTCAGTAAGATAGCGACGTAAGGCCATCTCGTCACCAAATAAGGTAACGGTTATGAAACTGGAATGGTAACCACCACATGACGGACTCGAATAACTGTAGTATTGCAACTTCCTTCATCTCCTGCTGCGGAGAGCAATATTAGCATTCGAAAATAAAATAAAAGCTACATGAAATCCTACTCAGTTGATTCAGTCTAGACGCTTTTTATGAGGATGCGATAATTTATCACAGTTAGGCCTGTGGATCATTAAACCAAGAGTGATTCATTCTAATAATATTCAATAAAAGAAGATACCTATAGCCATATTGTATTGGATGGTATTATTTGATATTTCTTGAGTCATTCAGAGGAGTCTGACCTGTCAAGAATCAATACTTTTCAGGATGATCAATAATATTGATTATATTAGTCTCAGTAGTTCACTAAGTTTTTTAACTGGAATTTTCCATATGAGAGAGTTCTAACAATCTTGTACTCCTAAAGCTTTAACTTTAATGTGTCTATGTGAATGAACTCATTGAAAATAGATATGAAATTTCATTTATTCATAACTTCAAATTTTACAAACTAAGATTTACATGTAGTTGGCTTGAATTTATCAATGGTATAGTACTTGTACTTTATCTGCATGGAAATAAATTATTTATTTTATTTCAGTTATTATTATGTTGAATGAATAAAATATATCAATAGCCTACCGTAATCTAACATAATAGCCTATTATTATTATATAGCCTACCATAAATCTAAACAAGGAAGCAGAGTACAACAATCACGGGCTGCAATATTATTCACTGCTGTATTTATGATTGTTTATATTGTTTGAATAATGTATTACAAGCGTGTATTGAGCTAATTTTTTAAAGATTTATCTTCTTATATTCTCGAAATACATATATTCCTTCTATTTTTTTATTATTCTTTTATTAATTCATCGAGTATAGTAGGCTAATCGTAATTTAGGCTATACTCTCATAGCATGGTCTACAATCAAGACTATGTATATAAGCCTAATTTGAAACAATTACAATCATAACATATGATCAAAGATGATAATTTACTATCTGCGATGTGTACACTTTTAATTTTCCGACTACACTTTTAAACTACCGACAAGCAGTCATTTATTTTCAATGTAAGAGCAAATTTGTCCACTCACGGACTCTGTAAGATGAAAAAAATATCATCAATTTATCATAATTTAAATATAGCTGACTCCAATCTCACAATGTGTTGAGTTGCAAAATAAATTTTTATTCGCTACTCATAATACAAGTAGCCTACTTGATAATAACTGGTTATTATTTCACCATTGATAAAGAAATGCCATAGATTTGAAAATTAAAAGAAAATTAAGAATATTATATTGAATAACTCACCCGAACCATGTGATCTCCGTATCTGTGTTCGTCTTCAGCACTCTCGTCTCCCTTGTATTCGGAATATCGTGAGGTGAGAGGATCCTTCTGCTCCTCCAGACTAGATCCGTGCACTTTTTCATCCTTGCTCTTCTTCTTTTTGTCCTTCTTCTCCGTCTTCTCCTGTGTTGAATTTTTCTTGCCACTATTCCAGTTAGACAGTTTTCTTCTCACCTTCTCCAAGCCGGACACTTTTCGCGTATCTTTCACACTGGATGTTTTCGAAGACGATTTCTGTTCGTTGCGTAGTTTTTCGAAGAAGCCCCCACGACTGCTTCGTCCACTGTCGCTTTTCCGATTATCCTTTCCGTCCTCCGTTGCGATTCGATTCGAATCGTCTCTCAAACTTGGATACTTTCCATCAGATCGCAACACTTTGTTTCTACTATCATCTTTGACTTGATCGTCGTCTTCCTTTCCTCCCTTGAGACTTCCGTACCCATAGCTGGCATCATCACCCGAACCTCGTTCAGTTTTCTTCACAGACATTGACGTGTACCATTCTCTGAAGTGTTTCTTGCCGTACTTGGTTCCGTTACTCTCGTTATTGGACTCTTCATTGCGGTAAATATCTGCAACATTATCACTGCTCCGATACTTGTTATCTCTTATACTATTTGTCAAATTGTACTCGTTATTGAACTTCTCGTTATTCTTTGAATCGTTCTTCAAGTAATAATTGTACGTTTTGTAATTGTTTCTGCCATTGCGATTTGTTTTATAGGAATCATCTGCTTCGATCTTCAATGGTGCGCCGTCTGACAACATATCCTTGTCTTTATAATTCGATGCAGTTCGTTTTATATGTCGTTCGAAATATCGATCCTCTTTGATTGTCTTTTTAGTTGCACTCGACAAATCATCTTCGATTAATCGATTGGAGTTTCTGTATGATGGACTGACATTGGAAACAGATCGTGTGAGTGTTCTAGAGTATCGATTGGGACTGATAGCTCTGTTTTCGAAACGTCGTTTATGGGAGTCGATGATGGATTCCAATCGATGTCGCCTGAGGGAGAGGTCGTTGATGTCTCCCGTCAACAATCTATCAGTGGACATACTCCGTGTGGCGTTCATTTTCAGGGATTTCGAGCCGTATGAATCTTGATGGTCTCCAAAGTCGTCTTCTTCTTCTACATCGATTCTAATAATCGATTCTTGTTTTGCTACACTTTCCTCCCCTCGAATTTCCTGTGTTAGATCGCGTTCACTTTTCGAAAAATACAGCGACGGAGACGATTGGTGATGACGATTCTTCTCCACAAAAGAACTAGCTTCCCTGGTTTCTTCAACAATGGGAGAGAAGGTATAATCATCCACAAAATACTCTTTCTTAGTTACAACTTTCGTTTCATTGACATTATTATTTCCAAGAGTATCTGCACTGAAAACCTCACTGGAATCCTTATTGAGTCGACTATCTTTCTTTGTTACCTTTCCACTTTTAATTGAGTAGTCATTAGTGTATTCAACTGTTGAGTTAGATTCACTTAAACTTGAATTTCGAGTCGAAACACTACTGTGTTCAGATCCTATATGTTTTCTATTAGAGTCATTAATAGAGAGGTTAGGGGAAGTATAATGATTGTTACTATTAGTGTTGTTATCAGTTGTTTGGTTTAGATCAACGGTGGATCCTTTCTTAGTTTTTCTAAAGTTGTGGTTGACGTTTGATTCTATGATGAATTCATTGTTGGGTTGTTTACCTGTGTGGTCGGATTGATTGATTCTGATGGAGGACACTCGCTCGGGCGGATTGGTTCTTTTGACGACGGTGTGAACGGTGGTTTTGTGGCTTTTGGGCGGAGGAGAAGCGTCCGACTCTTTAGTGATCTTGTGCACGAGCTCTCGGGGCGAGCGAATGGATGTTGCCAACTGGGCACTCGGTTCACGACTGACTGGCAACTCGGCAGTGGCGGCCGCAAGGCCAGCGTCACTTGAAGGATGTCCAGCTCGCGCCAAAAACGACGACGAGTTGCCGTCGCTGACACCCACGTTGCCGCCAACCTTTGCTGCTGCCGCTGCTGCTGCTGCTGCTGCTGCTGGTGTGCAGATCACTTCGGCGTAGATGACTTCGTCGTCCGCCGTGGGCGGTGCCCCTGCCTGTTTTGCATCCACACTGACCGCAGCTAGAAGAGGCGGAGGTGACTTATAAGGATCAGTGTATGAGAAAGGCTTGTTATTGTTGTGTTGTCTATCAAGATCCAATAGGGGATCTATCAGGGGACCGACACTCTTCAACTTATCAGCTGGCACGTTTTCCTTCCTTTTGTTTGCACTTTGTTTACGGGACAGTTCTTCCACTAGCATACCAACAGTCTTCCTACTCGTTTCCTCATCTGACGTCACTGGCTTTCTTGTACTAGTTTCTGTTGCGTTCAATTTATCTGCAACACCTTGTAGAGACCCTCTTCTTTCTTTCTCAAAAAACCTTCTAGACAAACTATTTCTTCCATCTACTTTTTTCTGAGAACTATTTCCACCTCTATAAGTTCCTATCTCATTTTTAGCACTGTTACTATCTACCCCTGAGAAACGTCGTCTTTCTGGACTCGCATTCAAAGAACTAGTTCGTTTAAGATCATTTTTTCTCACGTTTGTCAACCTCTCCTCTCCTTCCCCCTTGTCGTTTACTGATTTTTTCCCCACACTTCCTTTTAACATGAATCCTGAATCCTTTTCATAACTTTTTGATAGATTTTTATCGATAACATCTACATCTTTTCCTCCTTCCATCTTATTATTTTTAGCACCAATTTCCTCGAGGTTTGTCAAACTCAGATCCGGATCAAGCAGCCCATAATCATAACTCTTATAATGACCATTATCATGTGAAAGACTGAAATCCTCTTCAGACGACAACCATTCCTCGTTGTCATAAAACTTGCTACGACTTTTTGTAGCAACTTTTGGTTTGCTTCTTTTCTTTTTATCATCTTTTATCATACGTAAACTCAGGTCATCATCGTTCCCCACAAGTTTTTTATCGCCAAGCCTTTCATGTTCATTTTTTCGGTAATCACGTATTGACGATAATCTCCCCCTGTCATCCTTATCAGATGATTTGCGGCCATCCACTTCATCCTTTCTCTCAGAGTCTCTTCCACTCGAATCCATTAGACTTGAAATTCTTTTATTATCTTTCTTCGAGGCTTGATCACTCCGTCCTCTTGATGGTGTGAATATTTTCTCTTCAATCTCGTAAATTGGGGTCGGAGGTTCGATAACTATTTTTGGGGCAGGATTTAAATTGATGTCATCTTGTATTGATTCCACTTGGTTATTAAAATCGAACGGCGATCTTCTAGGATTGCTCGCAATTGGTTCGTCCTCAATAATAGGCGACAACTGCTTTTTGCTATTTTTCGATCGACGTGGTAGAGTTGAGGTTTGTGTTAATTGACTCTTCTTCTCTTGGCCACCAGTTTCAGGAAGCAAATTCTCTATAGATTTCGACTTGGATTTTTCTGTATTCAAATTCGAAACAACATCAACCCCCGTGCTGTCGTTTCTTCTAGTTGGCGTGTTTGGCCTCCTGTCTTCGAACTCACTTCTATCTAAATCGGAACTTTTCTTCTTTTTCTTTCCTCTTAAACGATTATTTAGTGTGGCGAATATGTTTATCTTTTTTTCTTCCTGTTTTCTGAGTTTCTGTCTACCTCCTTCACTGCTAGCACTATCTTCGCCTTCATTTTCTGACCAATAGGATTTTCCGGGGCCATATCTGTTTCGATCATGCCTGCTCCCTGCATCACTCACACTCCTGGTCAGTTTTTTTCTTGGGGTATCGTTGAGTTTCATGTGGTTCGCGGGGTCTTTGGTGTTTCGTTTTGGAATCGTAGACTTGCGGAGGGATGTATCTGTAAAAGGAAACAAATTAAATCAGTGAGTGTTATTGAGAAATACTCTACTATATTATACTCCACTCTAAACTGTAATCCATATTTTTCTCTATACTCTACTCTTTATTTTACTCTATTACTCTACTCGGTACTCCACTCTGTACTCTAGTCCAGCGGTTCCCAACTATATATAATTAGAAAATTTAGCAAAAATACGTTCTGTTGAAATTGGATAGGAATAGGCCTACTATCAATAGAAAAGAGATTTTTGAGCTTCGAGAATTTCTGAGAGCTTTCGCAAGTAGTAGCCTACTAACTTGTTTGGCTTTATCCATCACCTAATCAGGGATTGATTGGCAATGCATGTATTTTGTTCCCCAAATGTTCATACGTTACCATAGACTCGACTCGGCTCTCCCGAAGTAGGATATTGACAAGATTTTTCGAACTGAGAGATGAGGTTCGTATTTTTCTCATAGACTCGAAATACGCAGATTTACTCACAGACTTTTCTTGGCTCTGCTTAGTTGCTTACCTAGCTGATGTTTTTGAACATTTGAATGGTTTGAATTCATCTAAGATTCAATAATTCCGACTCTGGGTTTCACTAAAAATTTCAGACTGTAGTCACAAAGTCCAGTTTACATTTAATAGACCTAATAATCTACGAAATTTTCCGCATTAAAAGAGAAGCATGAAGGACGCGGATGACTAAGTTCTTTAAAACGTTTGTTCGACCAAACAAAATCTTGAAAAATATTTTTTCGCTATCGGACAATGTTTAGTTTGAAAAGACCTTGGCACAATTCACATACGACGCCTAGCATTGTTTTCAGAGGCGGCTGTTAATTTTAAAAACACTTTGCTTCTAGTCTTCTAAGTACTTCCTCAATTACGTCTTATTTGCGAATGACAGATGTAAACAAATCTGAACAGCAACAGAGAGAAAGAGAGAGAGTGAGTATGAGGTAGAAAGGAGGAGTTATATAATAGTAGGTTAACGTAGAAGCGAAATTACATGATTGTAGGTAATGCATTGGTAATAGTATGGGTAAAAATAGTATAGGTATGTGAGCGAAAGGGAAGCTCTTGTGAGAGTCATTTGAAGATGAGATGAGGTGAAAGAAGGAGAAGAATTAGGAGATAAGAACAAGGAGATAGGACAAGGAGTGGGAAAAGAGAATATCAAGGAGGAAAAGAATTAAGCAGAATAAAAGCTATAAAGAGGAAGATTTGTTCGCTCTTGTGAGAGTCATTTGAAGATGAGATGAGGTGAAGGAAGGAGAAGAATTAGGAGATAAGAACAAGTAGATAGGACAAGGAGTGGGAAAGAGAATATTAAGAAGAAAGAGAATTAAGCAAAATAGAAGCTCTAAAGAGGAAGATTTGTTTGGCAAAGAGATGAAGAAAGAGGAGAAGAAGAATACGGAGGAATGGAGTAGAAAAATAGGAATTGGGAGAAGGAGGAGAAGTGGGAAGGGAAGTGAGCAAAAGAGAAGCTTATACCAAAGTGATTTGATGAATGAAAATAAAAATGATAAGTAAAAGTAGATGATACAAACAGTAAAAAGAGTGATAAAGTGACGGAGTGAGTGAGATCATAGGCGTAAATATTGGGAAATGGAACGATGCATGTGTGGTGTTTGACTGTTTGATCGACTGTTGGTCATTTATAGCTAGTCAGTGGGTTTGTTGTGTTTATTTCCTTTTTGTCAATGTCACAGCGCTGCGCTGCATAGGCATATCCCTAGTAGGTGATCAATGAGTGGGTGACATGCGATTGTGTTTTCTGGTGGGTGCTTCAGTTTCAAAGTGTTTTCCAATCAAAAGGAGAGGAGTATCTCGGTTGAATTTGTTGCACCAACGTGAATGCAATCAATAATGAGAGCTGAACTTGGTCAAAGTGCTTTATTCATTAGGAAAAAGCTATCTAGAAATACATTATTGGATCGCAACATTAGGCTAAAGGAGTTACATAGGAATAAGGATAATAAACCGTATTTGTGGAATAAAATTGATTAAGTGGCCTATTAAACTAGAACCGTTGGTCTAAGGTACTTTTTTGAAGAAATTTGTTTAGAAACAGTTATCTACGAATAAGGAGAATCAACCGTAACAGTGGACTAAGATAGATTTTCAGTGGCTAATTTGCACCTACTCACAATTTCTGTCACACCAGAAGCAGTGGAATGGCTGGATCACCTAGATTTTAGCCTTTGACTATACACAACTGTGTGTAATATGCTTGTATTCTATGTAATTTTTATTATTAGGCCTATTTGAGTTTCGTTTGCACTAATTTTTATCTCTTATGACTCCTTATTGTGCATAAACGCCATACGCATAATAATGATAATCATTATTAAGAATCAATTTATCAGACTAAATTTTGGAACAGAAGAAGTTTTGGGTTAACACCTGTTTTTTTCTTTCCTATGAGATTGTATTGCTTGATCCAATAAATGTAAATGTAAATAATATTAGATTACAGAAAATGAGAGAGTTATCTCTGAATAGGTACAATACTGTAAAAGAAATAACTCAAGGTGGTGAGCTTCAAAGCATTATGACCGATTGCATGAAAGCCAATTAAATTGAAACGACGTAAAATTATGCGATCCTATGATTCATGATGGGCATTTCGTTGAATAAGTTCCATAAATTTACGTCATTCTGGATTTTTGAATTTATTCATCTGTTATGCAATCGGCCTTTAGTTTAATTTAAAATTTGAAGAGCTTATGAGTTATGAAACTCAGGCCCTGATATACGTCGTAAAAAGCTTTAAAATTTTAAATTAATGAATTGTAGCTTAGTTCTATTAATTATTGGGAAAATTTTGAGGGTTGGTTGCAGAACAATTTTGCAGGTAATTAAATTGGAAAACTGTACAATGACTTAATTTAACAAAGTTCCATAATCATTTTGTTGCATTGTTCCAGTCAATCTCGAACCTCTCTTAATACACCTTCCCAAGTCACAAAACGTACTAGATTTAAACCGTTCCTGTCAAGACATGCTTGAAAAAGTTGTGGTAATATTTTGCATAATATTTTTTGAAATAAATAAATATGGATAGTGAATTATTAGTTTTCGAACAAATGACATACGTGTTGAAATTAAACTTTCAACAATTTTGAATTTTGTACTGTATTTAGTAAGAATTCAATCAAATCAAAATGCATCTGTCTCATCCATTAAACAAGATAACCAATTACCAGCTACCTAGCTTGTTACCACTGCCATCCACACGGGGGAAGAAATGAAGTTCTACATCACCCAGCACCTACTGCCATCTAACGGTAGAATTCAGAAATACGTTGTCGACCATCAGGATAGAGTAGGCGGAGCTAGTAGGTGTGTCTAAACTGGAACCAAGTAGAGTAGGCGGAGCTAGTAGGTGTGTCTAAACTGGAACTCGTTCGTGATTGGACCAACGTTCTCAGTGCTATTCTATTCAATGTTGCATCCTCTATCCATACTTTCCCTTATCTACACTTTCATCTTATATTAATTTCCCATTTATATTGTGTTTCCTTGTATTCTTTCTCAATATTTTATTATCTATTTTTCTCTTGATTTTATCGTTTCATACTTTCTCCTTCACATCTATCTTTTTGCTTCTTACTTATCTTTTTCATATCTATTAGACTATTATACTCCGTCCGCTTACTTGGCTGGATGTAATGTAAAATCTTATGTATCTATTCAACTCCAAGTTTTCGTTCTTGCACCAAAATCTTGGCAACAACTGCTATGATAGATTCCGCAAAATGATAGAGTTCCGTGTTTGGATGCAGTTGTAATTGGAAGTAACATCTACGAATAGGTCTTGAAAAGGGTCGTTTCTCATACGTCTTTCATTCTTCATTTTCGGTAATTCCAGTAGATATCACACAACTCAAGTGTATATAATAGAATTCCACATCTAGTGATAACAATTTTGTTATGAAATATTAATTTTCATTATTTTCTTCTACGGTGTCTACACGTTTGAAAATTTGGAATGGTACTAAATTACTTGTAAGTTACCGTACTAACTTGAGTAAATAAGTTAGTACAAGCAAGTGAGGTACAGATAAGGTAAGTAAGGTAAGGATGAGGATGCCTGTTCAGTAAACATTATCATTATTTGAGAATTGATTCTGAATGTTTCAAGCTACTTCAGTTTACCGAAATTTTACTCATTATCATCTTAAAAAGATTAAGAGGTTTTTTCAAATCTTTGCATTAACTCAGACATTACTCTTAGTCAGGCTGCATTTAACAACAATGTGTTACTTATGTTTCAATTAATTAAGATTACTTCTTAAGCCTAATACCTAGAAGAGTAGAATAGAGCCTAGGATAACTAGAGTAGAATATCTTCAACAATACTCATAAATGGGTGAACGGACGAAACCGGATTTTCCGTGTAGTCGGATCCTTAGATCCTCAACGGTCAATTATTCACGCCACTTGCTTTTGCATGACTAGAATCGTTCTCATGTTCATATTTCATTGTTGTTGACATATTCAATGTGCAGTTTTTTATCATGTATGATGCATAATCCAACGGTTTTCTAGCGAAGCTTGGGTACATCGTTTATAATAATTTTAATAGAGAGGTCGCACCTTCGGATCGCATAAATATCGACTACAAGTTAGTCGAAGCTCGCTGCTTCCTCTAGCTTCGATTATTACTTTTCTTGCAATATCCAATCATAATCAACTCTTCCCCCTTCTTGTTCAGTTACAAGTACCATGCCTACAATATAACCAAACCTACACCAAAACATCCTCCTCTTTCAAATTGGTGGGCGAGTGTCATCCGTCTCTGTCACTCCTCTCCTTCTATCTCTCTCTTTCTCTCTCTCTGTTTATCCTTTTTTCATTTACTCTTTCTTTTTCTTTTAGAACACCTATCTTTTCCACTTTATTTAACTCTCGCCTAATCTTCCTTACCTCCTCTCATTCAATCTATCTCACTCTCTATCTGAGACTCTTTATCTCTGTCTCTGGTTCTCTCTCCTCCGCACATCCTTTCTTTCTCAGTCTCTATTTTCTCTCCTTCACTCTCTTTTATCTCTATATCTTACATTCACACTCATTCTCTCTCTCTTATTCTCTTTCTTCATCTCCACTTATGCTCCTCGCTTTGAATGTCTCTTCCTTTTGACACCTTTTTCTTTCTGTCTCTAATTATCATTCCTATCAGCTCTTGATTTGTAATCTTTCATTTGAAAATCATTATTCCATCATTCAAATATGTACCACGCACAATTTATACGTATGTTTAAAAAACGTTAATATGATGGACATGCATGTAAACAAATATGTGATCAGAAACCAATCAATACTAGGTGTGGTCACATACCTTTGGTTTCATTTTGTTTATCTATTTTTCCAACTGAAGCAAGAAACCAGCTGTTTTTTCTTATAAATAATTTTGGTATAATCACAATTTATTATGCTAATGTTTGTGATGTGAACCTGTCTCCAATCATCAACAATTATGTATTTATTTATCCATTTATCTACTTATTTATTCATTGTTGATTATTTAATGATTGTAGAGAACATTTTTTACAGCTTACACAAGAATACAAATCGTGTGAATTATTTTAGGAGTTGCGAGAATCGGAATGAGTTGAAGACAGTAAATCGACTAGGGTTTCTTGATTAAGTGTTAATAGTCCAATCATCCTTAAATCACTCCTACATTGATAAAATGATTATAATAATCAACTGTTGATCGTCATGCTTCTGAAATTATCATCTCATTGGATAGTTTGATACTTGAATTTAATAGTCAAATAATGATATCAACTCACGGGCAGTAGTGCTTGTTTAAACCAAAACTTGTTATGACTTTATTGTTATACAAAATAATGGTTCTATTCACTAGTATTTTACTAGTAATTTTCTTTTTCGGTTTTAGCTGAAACAACATGTTAATGTTTTACGTTTCAGTTTTGTTAAGGTTTTTGTCTTTATGGCAACATGGCGGGCCACATAAAATCAGGTTGGGCAGCTCTGCTCTATAGTACAAGTACATAGGAACGTCCACCCCTTTTCATGATAAATGTAATGATAATACCAAATTGCACTTCTATTCAGTACTCATGACAAGATCGGAATAATATGACATCAACAAGGACTTGGAAGCTCTCAACTCACGATGATTTCATCTTCTAATTTACACAGTTCTGGGACCAACCCTAAAAAATACATTCTTATATATTATGTGCATGATGTGCACATAAATATTGTACACGGTAAAACCTTAATAAATCAAGATCAACTTCGAATTTGGAGTACTTTCTATCAAATTTTCAAACTTCAAAGCTTGTTTATGAAAATCATTAGAATAATGTTACAATAGAAATATGGGTGATTGTATTTATGACAACTCTACATAATTTACATTACATAGACACTGTTTCGAATAGAGAGATCCACTTCCCCAACTCGAAATTCCGAAATTCACATTCCTTGAACTGTTCAAGTCTCTGAATAGCTCACGTTTCCAAGAACCTTTTATCATCATAAGATTATCTTTTTTTTACAAACTGCATGATCTCTTTATCAAGTTTTTCTTCTTGGAATCAATTCTTTCTTGGTTGACTCTCTTCTTCAATTGGTGCAATGAGAAGCCGTGTAAAAGAGTAGAAATAAACTGGGAAAGAACAGAGAAGGAGAAAGAGAAAGAGTGGTGGAGATGGTGCTGCTGCTGATGATGATGATAATAATAATAGCACAGGACCTATCCTATTTTCTATTCAATCTGCTGAAGACACACCTCTAAAAAACCTTCATTTCCTGAAGGCTATTGCGAGTCAGTTTATCTATTTCTTTTTATCCACTTAAAATTTCCCACTTTTTCTCACTTCTTTTTCTTCTTCTCCTTTTTCTTTCAGCTCGATTCTGACCGCACCTGTTCTAGTGTTGGGTGAGGCTCGACCATCTCATTATTTCCCCCACACAGACTTCAATTTGCAATAGTTGGTGTTTACTATTATTATATTTTAAGCCTCCACTATCATGGCGAACTTATGAAACTTAATACTAATGGCTCTAGAACATAATTTTCCAAGAGACATTGAAATATGACTCATCTAGCTCCCACCTCGTCATACTAAAACTATGCTAGTATCACTTTCAATATCATTTTACAATCAGTACTGACCTGTATATGATAAGTGCAAAAAATAAGATATGAGTGTATTATTACACGTACTCAAACAAGAAACATACTTCCTGACCTTTTGCAGGCTACTCATTCAGCAACTATGATCAGAGAAGAATCAAGATATCAGGAAATCATTTGATAGTACATAATTTAATACCAGAAGGCAAACTCACTTTGCTTTGAACTATAATACAACTTTTCTAACCTTTTAGTTCTTGAGAACACAGGGGAAATATCCATTGTCAGTGTTTCTCTGTTATTTATTCTAGCTCCAATTTGATTTTCTAGCTCTAGTTTTATATGTTTGTAGTGCGCAATGTGAATGTGCGAGTCGAATTTAAACGAATTGAGTTTTTATAAACCTTTATAAACGATTGACTGGTATTTTTTATTGCTTTTTATATCATAGAAATGGTTATAGAATAGATTTGGCTTGCATGTGATAGATAACATTCATATAATTTCAAGTTTTACCTTAGCTTGGAGTTTTCTTGCAGAAGATTTATGTAAACTGACTGTTCATGAGTTTCTCTTCATATTCCGTTTTTCCTTAAAAGGGAACCGCAATATAAGCATCTATAATTTAATCAATAGGGCAGTATAAGAAATTGTCTTTACTCTCCTTACTTCTTATTCATTCAATTACATTGAGTACTGGATAATTCAGTTCCACCAACTCAACAAAATGGAGGCGATCCAGCTCCTAGACAATGGAAAATTGGTGCGGAGGCTAAGAAGAAAGGAATAATGTATTTGAACTTGAGAAGTACTCTTCAAGTTTTCTAGTGAAACATGAAACGTCAGAGGAGTTTATAAGGTAAGTCGAACTAAGGCGTGGATTAGTTTTGTGTTATGAGATCTAAGTAAGTAATCATTATCCTTTGCAATCAAATTACATCTTGGACTTTTATTGAGTTGAGTTGATGTGAATCACTCATCTCAAAATCAAATGTTGACAAAATACTGCAGATTTAAAGCAACTAAAAATTATGTATTTTACAATAACTAGTTCATTGACATCTGGATTTACATAACATTTTTTGCAATGTTCAATGTGTATAAACAGGGCTGCGTCTTGATTTTTGTAACTGAACTGATTTCTTTCCTTGAAACTTACAAGTTAGCTGAAATTTATATTGATATCAGTGAAAAAATAACATTGTGTGGCCTATGTAAAAAATAGACCCACTGCACTATGACATGTACTAGAGTAGGCTTCAATTTTTGTAAGCAAATAAGTAATTGAATGAAATTTTAGAAGATGTGTTTCTTGAGGGTATTTATTCGATGTCAGGTGAATAGTAGATAAATTATTCTATAGTTTGAAAGTTGTAATGAGTTAGTTCATGCATGCTCGATCCAGGTGCCTCGACAAAATAAACCAGCCATATTAACATTCACATTTGAAGGATGGCATCGTTATACAGAGCTTCAATTTAATGGAGAGAATTTGGTTGCACTAAGAACAATTTTACAAGCGATAAGGCCTATTTGGCTAACCGGTAGATGTTCAACCACCCAGAATTAACTGTTGTGAGCTCTCATTTTGTAACTTATGTTCATTGTACCAGAACACGAGTGTTAAATCTTAAAGTGATTGTTAAATATTTATTTTTCATGTAGTGATATTTAATCACTAGAATTGATAAACTCTATTACTTATAATATTATATGGAGAATATTGAATGATATGATTCAAATGAATCACTATAAAATTATTCTAATTTATCCTTTCCTCATCTTCAGAATCAGCAGTAGATTGAATTACAGTGTAGCCAGATTGTGCCCTGTCGATTGACGTGGGAGAGCTAATTAATTTCATATACATACCGAGTTTACTACCAAACAGTCCAACGGTTTTGGAGTCCATCTGTCACAAGTATACAATCATACTCTTTTATACTCTTTACTCTTTACTCTTTACTCTTTACTCTTTACTCTTTACTCTTTACTCTTTACTCTTTACTCTTTACTCTTTACTCTTTACTCTTTACTCTTTACTCTTTACTCTTTACTCTTTACTCTTTACTCTTTACTCTTTACTCTTTACTCTTTACTCTTTACTCTTACTCTTTCTTTACTCTTTACTCTTTACTCTTTACTCTTTACTCTTTACTCTTTACTCTTTACTCTTTACTCTTTATAAGTATACTCTTTAAGTATAGATTATTTGTTGAAGAGTTGAGTAATATTAGTGAGTATAAACTCACCCATTACGGGGATACAGTTGACACTATCAGCATGCCTGAGGACTATGGCGGCCTCCCGGGCCGACTGTGACCTTGACCCTTGACCTCTCTCCCGGCGAACTGTGGTGGGCAAGAGGTGACCCTCTCCATCCGAAGTGACCGCTGTGACCACGCTGCCTTCAGGCCTGCCTACAAAACATAACAAATAATCAGTTAACAAGCTATAGAAATATATGTTCCTAAATAATCATTTATAAGCATATAAAATACAATGCTGTGGAAATGAGAAAGTGAAATATAAATACAATAAAAATGAAGAAACATATTAACATGATTGACATTTGATATACAAAATAAGAAGAAACTCGTAGACATAGTTTCCACCTATTTTATTATGTAGTGGATATAGCAGGAGCCAATTAACTTGTCATAAATCAGCTGATCCAGTAATTAAACAGTGATTTCGACACAATAATTAAAAGGCTTGAAAGTCATAAAGACCTTTAAAGTCTTTAAAAGACCTTTTTAAAGAAGACCTTTCAAAGAATAACTTTTTAAAAGACCTTTTCAATAATCTGCGAGATTCAGCATTTGTAGGTTAAGTATTGTGATATTGCTCTTTGAAACAGCTGATTTCTGACAAGTTGAATTGGATCCTGCTATACTTAAGATACTTGGAGGCCTATTTGGAGGCATATTGAATTGTTGCATTGCACTATATAGCTGCTTAACACAATGTTATCCAGCAGTGCTTTGTTCCCATCACTGGGTTGCGAAGACTAGCTTATGGTTGAGATGTCATGATGTCAATGTGCTAACCACACGTTACATCTTTTCTGGTTAATGATCATTCACCTCTGCTGATTCAGTCAAGTGGATGTGAAACTGGCAACCAGCTGGTAGGCCTAAGCCCACATAGGGCTGTTGAGCCATTGACGAACAAACAAACTTAGGATACTTATGTAGCGTCTACTTTCAACTATAGCGGCCACAAAATTAGGCGGCTGATAGATTTAGCGCAATTGTCAGATATGGAACAGGTAAAGCAAGGGAATTCGAAAATTGTTTGCGCTTTATCGCAAATTATCAACGCTGTGCTTCCAGTGCCGCCTATTTTGAGCGTCGGACTCGATTCCCCTGCAATTTGGCAACACCTCAAAATGTCTCAGCCGCCTTATTTCGCTACTATTAGCCGCTACTATAATATTATTGTATAATATGTAAAATTGTGTATGTATAAAATATAAAATTTTGAAGTCCACGTTCAAGTTTTACTTTCGCTTCAAGTTTTGCTAGAGAACTGATAGTGTTTTTTTATGTTTATTTTGGTTCAAATATATATACCTTGTTTTTCTAGGATATTTCACGAAAATATTGGTCGTAAGAACACAGTACAGATAATATTTTGAAGTACAGAGCGAGCTTGAGATCCATACAACGGATGTACAAGATTTCATATAGGTACGAAATAAATTATTATAAAACGAAATTCAATCAAATCTTTATGTCAAGTAACGGGCAGTGTGACTTTGATAATTGTAAGGTTTCTTAAATAGTTAATTTATTTTTATCTAATGGATTAATTACCGATTCGTTTGATGCGGACGTCTCTATTGAAGGACACTCTCGGTCTCTGGGAGCTATCTGACCTCTGAGAGTCAGATCTGCTGACATCGGGCATTTCGGATCAAACCTGCAAAAAAATTTATCAAAATTGTTCAAAAATTCACTATTTAGAATTCACAAACGTTCAAAGACAAATAATAAATCATTATTGTTTTCTAGATGCTATTTTCTATACCATTAATATGGAAATTGTAAGCTACCTAATTGTCTAGAAAAATCTCAAGAATGTGTATTGTTCCTCTAAATTTTGAATTTTAAACTTGATACTTTCTCATAATTTAAAACTTTAGAGACTTTCAACATATACTCCCATTTCGGAAATCAAAATGTAGAGATACAACACGCATTGCTGAGAACATTCCAGATAGTTTTGTATCATTTTCTTTTTTCAATTTTAAGCGGTTGGAAAATATAGTCTAAATCTCCTCCCTCACTCGCACATCGAGAAAATAACTTTGTTCGTATGAATCCATTCGATGTTTAAGGATACTGCAAACAGATATACGCTACAGCAGGTCGAATGTCGAATTGCCAAATACTCGAATTATCCGAACCTATTCATATTAAATGTATCGAAAACTTGAGAGACAGTCGTTTTATTTGTATTCGATGCTCTAAATATCGGGTTATTTTGATAAATATCAACAATTTATCAGTGCAGATCCAAATTTGAAGATGAGTTTGATAATTCGAAGCTGTCTGAATATCAGCTTATTCCACTACATAATCAACGAAGATACTTATTGAAACAAGTGATAATTAAGCATTATGATTTTTACGAATGCGAGCATAAAGCTTCTATTGTGCTATTTCATAAACGCATTTACCAGATATTGTTGCAGTTGATTGACAGTTAAGAGTACATGATTTAATCTTCGTATTTGGTTGTACTGAACTCAGAAATAAGAGTGTCCTCCTTTCCTACATTCTGGATAAATTGGGCATTGGGAAATTATGTCAATTATCTACTCAGACCTTACAACGAACGTTGATCAAAGTGTTCAATACTAAACAAGTAATCAAAGATCAATTACAGCTTGTTATACCTACTGCCGTTTACAGCTCCGATGAAAACAGCTGTTTGATTGTAATGACCGCTAGCACGAAAGTCAATCAAGGTCAATCTCTGGTCACTTGTAAGATTTATAATGGTTAATCATTAATCGACGATCAAACTGTATTCCTATAAGGGGCTGATAACTTATTTCTAGTTTCAACTTTCATTTCAGTCTCAGATAAACACAGCCCTTGAAGATCATTAATCCTTCCAAATACATTCAATTTCCAACTTATATAGTATAAGCCTCTACTTTCTTATAATACTCACTTCCGATTAGCATTGATGTTATACTAATATGCTATTGTAATATCATGTGATCTGGTCGAATACATGAATAATAATAATCGTTTAAACTGCGTTTTTCATGACCTTGCTTTCAATCATCTCTCAATTTTCATGATTGTCTGAACATCATTCTATAATTGTACTTTTGTAGTAAAACCTTTCCGCTTTTTACAGCAACCAATAATGTGAAACTGTCAAAGAGTATTATTCACTGCAACTTGCTATTTGGCTCTCCTTTATTTTTTATCATATTTATATCAGATTGAGATTATACTCCAAGAGTGATATGAAGTAATAAGTAGTCTAACAATTATTATTGTACAGCGGTAATCAAAAATCAATTACTGTGCTTTGCTTTTTGTCCAAACATAACATGAGTTCTCATACAAAATCTCCTTTCTATTTTCTAGCAATACTTTTCATATAACTGCACTGTATATGATTACCCTAATCTATTATTGAGCCGTTTGACTTTTGATCAACAACGATCGTTAGAGTCAGTCTCAGAAATCAAACAAAATTTACTGCAACTCGTAATTTGGCTAAAACGTCCCTTTAGTAGAGAGTTCCAACACACTCTCTTCCCATCAATAACTTTATCAGCGTATTATCATATTGTGTTATTGAGCCTCTATAATCAAGTATACAGCTATATAGTATATTAATAAAAACAGCAATCCTACAACAGTAAACAAACGTTCAAAACAACTTTACTCGTACGATTACGTATTTTTGTAATGTAATATTTTTCCAATTTCCAAATTGTAATACAGAATATTCGACTATAGTCTGGCAACAGACAAAAGAGCCTTCAAAATAAGAACTCTACTGCGCAGAGAGAGCGCACGTTATGCAATGCAGCAGTTTATCTCACTCGCTCACTAGAGTAGTGGTACTATGTGATACTGTATCACTTCAGTGATACGATGCGCGAAGGTTCTTTTGTCTGTTGCCAGACTATACCTGTATGCATGAGACCGTAGGTATACGATAAAAGTTTCGTCAAAATCTATCCAATAATGATCAAACAGCTGACAAGATCAGGCACCCGCATACACTAACTATATGATCGCATGATATAGATGTCTAGTGTGTGGCTACCGTACCCTATCAGCTGTTCCATTCAAGGTTATTTCATTGGATGGAATTTGATGAATAACTTGCTCGTGTACTGAATGGAAATGGATGAAAAAAATTCAAGCCTATCTGCTTTGGTTCAATAATGATTGTTGCAGCAAAAACATCAATCAAAAATCATTCACCGCCACTTGCTACACAACAGAAACAGCTCTGAACAAAAACAGCTGTTTGTAACAGCGAGTCCTTACTGATTTTCCTTTCTATTTCTAATCAACGAGCAATCCGTCTATCCCACTCTATAATGAATCGTTTCTACGTAGCGATAAACACACTCACTCTCCGTCTTTGACTTGAGTTTTAAAAACCATCTGTTTATCCACCTATTGAAGACAACGAAATGAGATCGAGACGACCTCCAACAGACATCCATAAATGGTCTACGACCCGGAGCCGGCGGTAAATGCTTGCATATCGATGTGACCAGATAGCAGAAAAAGAGAGGGAGAGAGAGGGTGTGAGAGTGAGGAGTTCCATTGCGTGAGTGGCCCTAGAAGAGACGAAGTGGTTCACGTAACAGCTCTGACATTCACAAAGAAAATTTCGAGACAGAGAAAGAGTGAAGTCAGTGAGACAAGTGACGTCAAAACCTGATCTTAGCTTGTCCGTGGCCAGATCATCCACTCGCTCCGTCTGATTAGAGGAGCGCGATCAATTTTGGTTATGATTGGGGCGAGCCGATCTGCCATTAACACATCTAGTGTGAAGTGAAGCACATCATTATTAGTGTGTTTGATGGTCCAATCGGACAAATTCTATTCATAGGTTTGTTTTTGACGGCTAGTAACCAGTGAATGTGTAATGGGGTGCAGGGGTGGACCTGAGTGAATAAATGAATAGGTGTTGAATGAATAAATTGAAGTTGGATGAATGAATTAATGACGAATAAATTTATTAAAAATAGTAAATGAATTATTATCACATTATATATAAAGGTCGTATAAATAAGAAGTCGTAATTTCAAATAATATCTACTATCTCTAATCTAGCCTCTGAAGACTGACTAGTCACTTTAGCTTTAGGTGAAAGTATACAGTGTGCCTGTTCCTAAATGATGTTTTAGACTGAAGTGATTCCAGGTCCTAGAAGTATTATCTGAGCAAGAAAGATTATTCCATATGGAGAACTCTTATTGAACTCTTCCTGAAGTGTGTTTTCCTCTTAGCGAATCTTGAATTTGTATTATTCCATGTTTATGAAGAAACCATTGAGAATATTTGTGAGGAAGGGAACACAAACGTTCCATGATACTGATGACACTAATTGTCTTCGTACATGAACTTCCACGTTGAGTTGTAGAGGACATTATAATCTTGACCCTATGTAACAAAGAATACAATTACAATACGGTTGCAATACTTATTAACAAAGACAATATCATATCAATCATTCAATCCATATCCAATACCAATTTTCTCTTGAAATAGGTAGTACAGTATAAAATTACAATATCCTATACATTTGTGTAGGAGAATACTCCATGTCTACTTCACGTTTCATTTAACAAAAATATCAAAATAAACATAAAGCCTTGATCCATTAGTGTGCCATCAGATCAGGTTATATGGTTGTTACTCAATATTCCTTCATCCTGTCATAACTCTCTAGAAATTTGTTTTGTTTGCATAATGTGAAATTTCATATGCGGCACGGCGCACCTTGCTGGATGGAATACTAATGTATCTGTTTCAGAAAAAAATGAGCTAAAAAACCTGTCAACAAAGGATGAATGAATGTTCTGTTCACGAAATCATAACCTAGGCGAATCATTACTCAATAATATGCATCTAAATGAATATAGATGTCACTGGAAGGTGAGAAACTCCATTAAAACGTTTTCAATTGACGCGTTGAAAAAATTTAATATTGGTCTTTGTCTATACGTAATGTGCAAGTTAATAGCCATGTTCCTTCCAAGACTATCCTTCTTTTTTCGCATTAAATGCTTTTAAATGATAAATTAGCATACTGGGTATTGTTTTGTAGGGAATTTATTTGATTCGGAAATAATTCAAACCCTGCTACAATCACGAACTGCATGCACTATAAACAATGAAGCAATTACTAGCTTTTATGCGTAATGATGAGCGCAATCTGAATTTGACAAGATTTTTCGGCAGTTATAACATGTTCTTTATTGTAGAATCTATTGACAGCCTAAAGATCATTATCAAATTTAGATTCTATCTATCAATCAACGTTTAAAGATAGCCGCATAGCCGTTTATAAACTTGAAACGTGTGTAGCGTGTGATTGACAGAATATGAACTTTTTCAATTTTATCAGTTATGCTGTTCTGAGATTCGCAATGACTGTGTAACTCCTTAATTGATTAATTACAAATATAATATGGCGATGAGATCAACACGCGTAATATTTCTGAGGTTTCACGAATGAATTTCATACTACTCAAGTACTCATTACATTCAAACTAGTAAAATTAATTGGAAATTTTTAATATTTTCTATAAGAACATTATGGAGGGCCTAGCCATAAAATGGTAAGCTGAGCATAATTATTTTTAATTTTTTGCTGGTTCATTATGCTGTGGGACCTGGATTGGTAATTAATTACCTCATCAAAACGATTCACAATGCTCAATTTCTGTAAGAACTCACTATGACTATGACGCAAACATACTCATATCGTATATTGAATTAATTCTTATACATTTTAAAATTATAAGATTGATGACTAGTGGCGAAGCGTGGTATACTTATTTGGTCATCGCCGGGTATATTTCCTATAGGAAATATACCCGGTTGATGACAATCTAGGGGCCATAGTAGAGTGAACCAACTGTACATAGGCTTACACCTTTTGCGTATGAGGCAACAACATGAAATAACCATGATTTATGCATTCTCATTATCGGAACTATTATTGATTAATTGGTTCAAATGATTCCATAGTGATGAATATTTTAGAATAAAACTTATTTTCTAAAGATAAAAGTGAAAGTCGAGACAATTTTCCTTCGTTATTATTTAATAATTCACAGCAGTGAAACTCATGAAAGCTTCAGAGTCTAATGGAAAGGTGACTTCATTCAAGTTCCAATACGCTCACGCACCTCCCAATACAAGTTTTTGACTTATACAAGATTGGACTCACCCCAGTGGGCGACAGAAATTGTTGATTAGAGAGGAGAAAGCAATCTGATTCATATTAGAGAAAATCTGAGACACACCCCTGGGTCAACTCTGATTCAACCAGAAATTTTTCACCGAAAAATTGTATCAATCGAGTTTGATTTTATCAAAATATCCTATTGGATTCAAATAAAAAAAAACACACATTATTTTGAATTAGACAACATTAGACGAGTATATTTGGATCATTTGATGTCGTGGAAAAACTCAAAAGATAAGTTAAAACTTGGAGCAATTTAAATCAGATAATATTAATGGAATAGTTTGTTGATATTTGAATAGTATAGAATGATATCTTGAATGATATTTGAATAGAATGATATCTTGGAAAATTCAAAAGACAAGATTCGTTTATAAGTTTGAGCAGTACAGTATTTTTGTGAATGTCAGCCATTTTGCTAAACGTCGTATTCGCCATTCCGTGTGTATTCAACTGGCAATCCTAGCCAATCAGGAACAAGTACTTCCACGTTTGAGCAGTACAGTATTTTTGTGAATGTCAGCCATTTTGCTAAACGTCGTATTCGCCATTCCGTGTGTATTCAACTGGCAATCCTAGCCAATCAGGAACAAGTACTTCCACGAAAGTAGTGATTCCTACTGAGTATGTACTCCCACAATTCCAATCACTATAGGTACGAAACATTTGAGCTCTAATTTGGTTTTCTTTTGTTTGGTTTTTTTAGTGTTTATTTCAAAAACAGAAGATGTCTATGGGATATCCACATACTATCATAATTTTTTTAAATCTTTCAAACTTATACAAATTCCTTAATCCTTCTATTTGAGTAATTTACGGTTCACCTAATTCATCTATGTGTATTTCAGTCATCCATGCAATCAAAGCCAGTCTTACAATATTCTTCACGTTGTTTCATTGATTGCTTAAAAATTGATTAATAACATTAGTTATGGTTTTTCACAAAAGCTTAATTTCAATGGACTATAGACTTTTAGCACTTTATATATGAAATGAGGATAATTTGTAGGAAAATGGAAGAAAAATTCTTTATTCAGCGAAAATATAACACCAAGAAAAGAGAGGTCCTAAAAAGAGAGTCAAGAGATTTCTTGAATTTTCATCTTCCCCTCTTGAAACCAAATTTTCTAACGTTGGAAAATTGTGAGTTGCATGTCCCTTGTTTTCAATTCAAATTTTATTTTACCTTAATTCACTAATGAATGAATTTTTCCCTGTTGCAAAGAAATTGAAATTTTTAAAACCATTCAATTTCCATCTCCTTGAACAATCTTTCTTGTACAGAAACAGGGATTCAACCAGTGCAACCGTTTTATATTTCGGAAAATAAAACTTCTTCGGGATAGAATAGAAGAATAGAATCAATTATGATAATCAATAAAATAGCATCTTGATCGGAATAAATTCCATTTAAAATATTCCAAATTCATAAGTATTGTAGAAACAGCTCTCTTGGAGGTTTGTAAGCGATAAAATTTTCTATTTTGTTTTGAGTTATTACAAATTTTATATTAACCAGGTGACGTGACCTACCCACTAACTTGACCCACATAAGATTCTTGGGAATAGCTGACAATAATAACAGATTTTATAATAATATCTCACTGGTTGAATAAAAAACATGTTGAATATCTTGCATATGCCAGTATAGTCAACTAGGGCTTTCAATGATTTTCAGCTTTGAATTGAAGTGACGTTCCTCCCCATAACATTCCTAGGGGTAGAATTAATACCAAAAACAGAAACCACGACCTTCACAACCCTTTTCTGTAAATGCCACTGACACAGTAACAACTATTGAGTGATGAAGACACTATATCTGTCATAGAGGACAAAGTAACAGGTCTTGCATCATCTCCTTAATGGTTTTATAGTGCTAGAGTGGAAATCAGTTATAGAGACATCTTAAATGGTAACGAGAGTGAATTGCTAGCAAGTTTCCAGCATGGTATTTCACACAATTGGATGTACGATTCTTTCCTATCCTTTTATAGTATCAGCTATCATCTGTCTTCTTGCCGCAACCTTCGACTACAAGACTACTGTTTAAATGCAGGCATCATGAATTAGGTATGTCATATTGCTCAAGCGACTAGGTTGATCGCTTTTTATCATTGGAATCCCATGAACATTGTAGGTAAGTCGTACTTTATCCTCATAGTTTCGAAAAAAACATACAATATGTTATATTCCTCTGAGACAATTGAACCGACCAGAAAGGTGAGATAACGAGTTGAAGTTCATAAAAAGCTTGGAAGAATGTAGCACAGGAATTTGTTGAGTATCACCAGAGGCATGTTCACAGGATATCAGCAAACTAAAGCTATCAAATAGTCTAATAGGCTTTAAGCTAAATAGGCTTTCAAGCTAATAGGCTATTAGTATTCATTGCTCATATTTTCAATTGGGTATCTAAATCGTGTCACGCACAGGGTTTTCAAGCCCATGTGGCACCAAATTTTCTTTTATAATAATTGATGTACCGGTACTGTGCAGTTTTGTTACTGTAAAGTGTAACTGTTAGTTAATTAAACTAGTCCAAGCGGTTCTCTTCCAACAGGAATATCAAGCATTCATCACCCATATAATCTGAGTGTTGAGATATTATCAATAACAATACAGTACCATATAATTAGAATAGTACCAAAAATTAACTTTTTTCTGTGATACTATGCTGACACCAGGCTACCACTTCAGATTACTGAAAAAAGAGTGAAAGAAAGTTACTGGAGGTGGAAAATGTATCAAAGTTTATATATTACTGAATATATTTTATTTCAGCTATTGATGTAATCCATAGCCTATTTAAAATCTATATTGAAATAATCACATACTGTATTCCCACGTGGTAACCACGCAATAATTCTCCCACATTTTTTGTAATGAATATTACTGGGAAAGTTCACCGAGTAATAAAGGGGCACTTTTAATAGTGAAGTGAGTGACTCAAAGTGATTTCATACAGTTTTTTAAATGTAAGCAAGTACATAACTGTATTCCAGGTAGGCGTCTCCATAGGAGACCCACACGCAAACAAGTAGGTGTTGAAGAATACCAGGAAAGTAACTTAGTCAGTTCAACCTATTTCTATAATTTTTTAACCCATTTTTATATTTTCAAGGCCTATAGGTCTAGTATATTTTGTAGTTGAGCATTTCATGTAGGATATTTTAATGTCTACATCCATGTTCTAGGAGGGGGGATTAATCAGGATGCTTTTCACAAAAGTTTTTCGAAACACCTGAATGAGAGTCCATAGTTCAATCATCTTCCATGACCCCCATAACCCATGAATAAATAGGACCCATCAGGGTATTACACTCAGGTGAAAAGATGCTTGGCATTTGAAATTTTATAGCTGATGATTTTTTGTATCTAAGAGATTTTAATCGGGTTGCAATCAGGGAAATCTTGTAAAACTCTCATAGAAACCTAGAAAAAGCTTACTTGATACTCTTCCAACTTATGGAAATACTCGTTTTGAATATACATCATTTCTTACACTAACCTTCCAGTTCCTCTAAACTGGATGATCGTTTTTAATTAGAATTTTATGGTAGAGATTTCATTCGAAAGAAAGACTGTAGAAGAACTGTAGAAAGAAGTACTGTACAACATTTTCATGAGAATAACTATACATTACAAATCAATGGAAAAAACTTCATAACACAGTATTGGGTTACCCTTGTTTGATTATATTTCGATTTAATTGAGGATTGGGGAACACATAGACGATAAAAGAAAGTTAATTGAACATTATCAATCATATACGGAAATAAAACTTGATTGTGCCTGACACCTGAGATAGGTAGCAAGAAGAGAATGTGAGAATCTTCTCGATATCTGATCTTGATAATAATTGAAAGATTGAAACATAAGAAAGAACCATGATCGAAAATAATCACACAGTCAAGTTTTAGCAAGAGACACGACACAATTATTATACATATGCAGTTAGTACCAATTTCACCAAAATTAGCGAGAGAACTCGAATTGTTGCTTCCAAAAAAATATATATATATTGGATAAAGCCTCTTGCAGCTGAGATGACAAAACTAAAATTTACCTCGAGCTGCAGGAAGGCTGTCTCGTAGAATGATAACAATCTAACGAAAAGTGTGGGGTTTTCTCTCATGTCATGTCGTTTATTGAGTCGTACATATTTACACTGGAATCTTTACTCGAACGTGGTTGATGTAACCCTTCAAACAAGGTTCAAGAATACAAAATTAATAAGCTTCCAATTCCAATTCATTTCATTTGAAAAAGTTCTCTAGTATATTCACACTGTTTTATATAATAAAATCTTTCTCCAGTGGATCATCATATTCTCTAGTTTTAAATCCTATTCCTTATAAATTCGAGTTTTTGTATTCTGCCTGTAGAAAATCCAAACCTTTCACTTCGGCCGGCATGAAGCTCAGAGTTGTTTGAATTGTGCAGCTTGGATGATCATACGTTAGTTAAGCTGTAGTCTACTGTAAAAGGATGTCCAATGGATTCATATAAATACAATATTACTGCTAGCTATTGAAGTATATGCTTATATTCTAATAAAGCATTCACAGGGTAGTTTCCTGGATGTTAGTTCTAGGTAATCGAATTATTTGAGATGAATAAGATGATTGTAGTTTCTGAAGTATGAAAACGTTTTGAGGGACAAGCGAGAGGCAGGAGTACGAGTGGTAGAATGACAGAAGAAAACTAGGGGAAGAAGAGAAAGAAAAATAACCAACAGCAATAGCAAGCACATCAACAAGAAACAAGAGCGAAGAGAAGGGGATCAAATTACAAATAACAAAAAAATTGTTACATCTATTATTTTCATATCTTGTGAAAAAGTACTCACATTAATGCTAACTTATATCCATTTCAATTGTAGTAATCCTTGGTGGCAAGTTCAAATAACTCGAGTCCCGGTACGATCCGATTTCAACCCTTCGAACACTTCAAAAAATACGTTCGAAAATCGTTTCTCGTTCGGTTTATACGTAATATATTATTACATATTTCGATACACCGGAGTTGTATGATAAATTTTATCCGATAAATGAGTTATTGTAATCCAATTGTTTAAATTTGGTGATATCAAAGTTATTTATCTCGAATATGTACAAAGAATAATTACAGGCCGATAATTTGAAATTTACAAGGTTTCGCGGCGTTAATTTATGTACAAGCACTTCGAATCAAGTAATGACTGTTCAGCGAGCTATAAAGAAATAGTAGAACTATTCGAATTTACAATAACTTAACAACTAATAGTTACATGTTTAACATAAAACTCCCTGATGTAAACTAAAGTACAAGTTTCGCTGCTTTGAACAGACGCCTACGACTTAGTTGCGAAGTTTAGTGGATAGGATACTCAGAATAATTCCAGTTTTCAACAAGTGGAAACGCCATGGAACTTATATGATACGTGGTGGGAAGTTGTATCAGAGTACTTGATACAAGGTTTGGATGAAGATACAGTTCTGATTCTTTTTCCATCAAGAAGCTTGAACGAAACTAGATTGAATCAAACATGCGAGAAGAGTTTCCTTGATGATATACTTTAAAGGTTCATGAATTGACTTCATTTTAAGCTGTTGTTATGTCTCACAAACTGAAACCTCACAAACCAGTTCTTTGACATGAGTATGAGTGCCCCCTCACATTACTCCCTTTTCATCACCTTTCCACCTCGCTCCTTCTCAACCTCTTTCATTCCTCTGCTCCTTTACAATCCCACACACACAAGAAACGAAACAAGAGCTTACTCACGTGTGTGTAGCCCACGGATTTAAAAGAGCAACTGCAGATTCCATTTTTTAGGTTAACCACACTATGAATCACTGCATGCTCTCCTTAATCAATAAGCATGTACCCACCAGAAATAGTCATCCTCAAAGTTGAAATTGGAACATTCTAGATTGAAAACTATTCAATAGAGTGAAATTTATCTAAATAGTAAAGAATCTATTAAATTTCAAATTCAAATTCCTTCAAAACTTATATTTTTTATTGACACAAAATAGGGACGACTGAGAGTAACTAAATTGTTGGAGACATCTTAGATGCTAGAGCACTCTAGTAAAGTTCGAGTCCACAAGTTTTTCGAATCTGAGAGTCTGACTTGTGACTGGAGATATAATTATTTGAAACAAAAATAATCATTTTTTAGAAACAATTTTCACCACAGTGCAATGCGATTTGATTCATCTTCTATTCCATCATGAAGTTCATAACTTTCTGTACCCTAATAATTTTTTGTTGTTTAATATTAAAAATAATCAAAGACTTTCAAAAATGCCTTCTCTATACAATGAATTCTTTCTTATGTTTTATAAAATATATCTGAAAAATTTACTTAGATATTTAAACCTAGTGTTGTGGTTTATTCAGGCTTCCGCTAAAACCTCACTGGGTTCATCTTTGATTCATTTTGTATGAATCTATGGCTTTTTCTCTTTCATTTGACTGAAATTCTAGGTTTCTTTATTCAGGTAGGTTGACTTCTTAGCTAGACTCTTATTAGACTATTATTATTGGTTGGAATCTCAGACGCTCAGACCTGTGATTAACCAAGACTAACCGTCTCTCATTGAATTAAGAGATTGGCTTCATAATTGGCTTACCTCTTTTTGCTGAGATCAAAGGCCTCTTATTGGCTGGCATATTATAGGCAGAAATCTAAGGCCGTGGTCAGACTGGATGCATACTCCGACGGAGTGAAACAAACGTTGACAAAATCATTTGATCAGTCACAGGTCATAATGAGCAAAGAACTAAGGGAAGTCATTTCTCTCTGTGTATGGTACTGTATAATAATAATTATGCTACTGTGCGAAATAAGGAAGATAAAATACAGCATGTACAGTACCTGCTGTTCAAATTAATTGAAAACAAGTTCCAGGTGATAGCAAAGCACGCTGATGATAATAATCAATCATTGATTAAGAATTAGTTATTAACTTGCAACTTTGAGGAACGAGATGGGTTGAATGCTGTTTGGCCTATTAACAATGTTTAAAATCCATTAATTCACTTTCTACCCTGACCTGAATGCTTCAAAGCCAATCATTACCGGAGTGAGTTAATTTTCAGCAGCGTATGTTTTGATTCGTTGACTCAAGTCGCAAGAGAATATCAACCTTCAACTAGCTAGGGATTCCAACCGGTATTTCGAAAGAATTCTCCTTGCTTCAATCTATTGAGTAATCGCTACTCTACTCATTCTCAGCGATAACTGTCAATTTGGCGCAATTTACAACATCCTAATGTTATTTTCCAGGATGAAAAAGTCGCCATTTGGTGCTTCACTGATTTTCCGACTGAATAGTCAACATATTTCAGTGAATGATCCGGATTGTTGCTAGTTTCACCTGATTTCGCCGGCCAGATGGTTGGAGTTATTGACGGATCAAACATAGTCACTATTGTCAAGGCTATCAAAGAAGCTCTTTCCTGAAGGCACTAACAGCAAGAATGTTGTTGCATGCTTGAACTCCTTCACATTTACTGCATAGAAAACTGGAAAAGAATTGTACTCTAAAAATGAATGGAATTCTACTCTACTACTGTATCAGTGAAATGATCACATCACTATATATTATGGAGAAAATAAATAGCAATCAACGTGGATCTTGAAGAGTATATCAATGTTATCACTGATATTATAAACAATAGTTGGCTATTGTAAACTGTTGAAAACAGTTGAAGTGAGTATCTAAATCTGGATCTGATGCCTCCCGCAAACCTTTCATTGACAAGTTGAACTTTTAATCTACTACTAAGTTATTAGTTTCGAAGCCCATACTTGGAATAGTGTATAATATATACACTCGGTTCCAACTCAGTCTACTCAATTATTCGCAACATCCTTTTTTCAAATCTTATTGGTAGGTGAATACTACTTGATTAATTAACTGATAAGTAAATAATTGACCAAGCACAGTAAGGTCTTACTTTCAACTCGACTGAATTTTCTTTAGTCTGTAACGTATCTACAGTAACACATGATAATCGATTTTCAGATTCAGCATTCCTTTCTGAATTGCGCGACGACATATATGTTTAGGCCCACAGTTTTTTAATTTTTGCATTAGGATGGAAAAAATGAAAATGAGATGTTTTTCAATGCAACTTCATACATGGTCTATTTCTATAGATCAGAAACACGTGATAGGAGATTGGATTCATCATCAAATGGAATGAACATCAGATTTCGAAGATTGATTCTGTCTCTAGAGAATAAGATGTTTTCTACCTAATGATGTTTGTTAACTAATGTAGGCTTATTTACTAGAAAAATAAAAATACATTCATTTATTTCAGCATATATTATATCTAATTATTAATAAATATTTGTAATTATTTGTTTAAAAAAAATAATAAACCATTGATAAGAAATTACAGCACAGACATCTCTAGTGGAGAGAAAAACTTACTATAGGCTACGGTACGTATGTTATTATGGACCCGGCAGGGCCGTAATGCGATCGTACTTGTGTCCGTCCGTCCGTCCGCCTGTCAGTCCACATGATATCTAACGAACGGAAGACCGTACACTTTTGAAATTTGGAATATAATATCTTCATAGATCATGTAAGAAGCCTATTTATTTCGAACATTGAAGGTTGAATATAAGAAAACTTAGAAACAAAAAATGTAATAGTCACTGTAATGTTAATAGTCAAAGTAGTCATTGAAGTTTGAATGTTAAGACATTGAAGTATTTAATGCGTAAAATTAATCATCCTACATGACAATTCAGGTTCAGAGCTCATGAGGTTCTTCAGAGCTCATGGACAGTATATGAGAACGTGTCACACAACCCACCATACTAGCCTTGTAGATTACCAGGTAGACTTCCAGATTACCAGCCACCTGGTACTAGTCCCAGCCTTGACTAGATTGTCACACAGGTAACAACAATTTTTTAAGATCTCGAAGTTGTCATATATAAATACTGAGAGATCTTATAAATTACTCCAACAAGTCACTCCAAGGTAGATAACTGAAGGGGGTGGAGATACTAGTATGAAGTATGTACACTCAAGATCTAGCAACACACTCAACGGGTAACCACTCAGTACTGAATGTTTGCTAGTGATTTGAATTCAAATTATACTCAAATAAATGAAGAGAGAATAACAGTACAATTGTTATCTCGACATTCTAATCAATATTTACGGTTGCTTATCATATCGCATGACCGTTACAACTGAAAATCTATCACTTTGGCGTTAGCTAATTGCCGGTGAGTTTGAGGTAGGCTTTATTTCTAAGAAATCAAATTTCGTACATTTACAAAATATATTACGATCTTCTTTTGTTACGATTAATACAAGGAGGTAGAAATTATATCCTATAAAATAAAGGAGGATAAAGGAGTCCATATTATACGGTCTACTAGCTAGCAGCCAGTTTTCTGAATTCAATAAATTGTACAATAATAAAATTGTATAGCAGCCGAGAATAATAAATATTAATACCACATGTCCTCCGAACCACTGCATACAACTGGGATTGAACTAGTGCCCTTGACATAGATAAATCAATTATAGAAAAGGGTACAAGAAATAAAGACTACCTACTATCAACTATAGGCTATATCAGACACCAAACCATATTAACTTTTAGGAATCCAAACAATAACAATAATTATTGCAATTAGTGCAATTATTACGGTACACTCATAATAGCTAATTTTATAAATTTCTTTTAAAATATTGTAATTTTACAACACCCTTTTAATGAAACTGATGAACAAGTAGGCTTATCCTATCCAAAAACGTCCTTCCAGAGCCTTGTTTCTTAATACTCGAATTGTTCGGTTCAATTATTTCATCTTTTTGACTCCGTATAGAGAATCTGAATGTGTTAATTGTTTAATTTATAATTGATTTAACGAGCGATTTCTTCTAAAAAAGTTGACGCCAATCACCACTTTCTCAATAATTATTATTTGAAACCAGCCGCGAAATTAATAGCACAGATAGATACAGTAGCGCCATCTCTGAATGGAAAAAGAAACTCGGTGGTCGTAGCAATGCTGTGGGTTTGTGTGGAGGCAGTTTCAAATCTTCCGTGCATTTTTATGCTAATTTGAGCTTTTCACGGCTTTCCATTTTGGTTTAAACTTGTAAAATGTCGATTAATATGTAAAAACATCTGATAAATCGATCTAGGCATGTTTCAAGAACGTATCTCAAGTAGTTTTCGAGTAAAAATTATTTTATTGTAAAAACTTATAGGATATATTGTTTTTTTCACGATTACTCGGGAAATGTTTCATTTAAATGCTTGTAACAATTTTTAAACGATTCTTCAGATGAAAATGCATCGAATCAGTAATTTTTTCAGCCTTAATTCCCTTATCTAACATCATAAAAAATAAAATAATCAATTCTGACAACTTTGATGGCGTGTAACTCAGTAACGAATGGTTTTCGGGTATGGGTTCATTTTAATCTATGGAAGTTGAAAAAAAATTAATTTAATAAAGTTGAAATAAAAAATACTACACAAAGAGAACAGAAATTTTAATTAATTTGAATCTTTTCCGAAATTTTACCTCAAGTTATGAAACAAACCTGAAAACCTTAAATGCTAAGTGTACCATCAGCCATTTGAGTGAAGAATATACATTTGAAAACGAGCCAAGCATCACTTCAAAAATCAAT
Organism: Laodelphax striatellus; assembly: GCA_017141395.1. NCBI lineage: Eukaryota > Metazoa > Arthropoda > Insecta > Hemiptera > Delphacidae > Laodelphax > Laodelphax striatellus. The sequence goes on from CM029544.1 coordinate 26,761,683, forward strand.
AGTGGTTGTGGGCTTCAAAAAGAAAGGAAGAATGTTATGGTTAACGTGAATGTAGATAAATACTATATACAGTAATTATATAATATCTAGCTATTCCTGACGCCAATATTTAGCTACCGTACATCCATTTATATTCGCCAATATCTAGCTATTCCTGACGAACTGTATTCTTCATTAATGTAGTTTCGTTGTTATCCAGTGGATTTAAATTTGAAACGTTTTTACAATTAATTTTTTCTGTAAGGTTAGAGAAAGGTCTTGTTCATAAGGAAGAAGCCATACTGGATGCTGTTATCTTGGCACGTAATTATTAGCACGTATTGTGAATATAAAAATTGAAATTAAATGATTGCCTCTAGATTGAAATCTATTGTAGCCTAGTAGGGAATAATGTAATCCATAGCAGAACTAATTTAATTTGGCGAAAAATAGCTGTTTCGGTGATCAGCATCAACTCACAAAATGCTGAATCTCGCAGATTATTGAAAGGTCTATTAAAAAGGTATTCTTTGAAAAACCTTCTTCAAAAAGGTCTTTTAAAGACTTCAAGGGTTTTTAAGACTCTTAAGCATTTGAATTTTTATGTCAAAGCTGCGTGAAACTGTTTACTGATTGCCAAAACAATTGTTTTTCGCCAAATGAAATTATTCCTGCTTGTATATATTGTATATAATGCAATATAATATGTCAATTTCATCTTTATTTTGCACATGTAGGAGTGAATTCTTTGTTTTCCTTTTTCGGCAATAAAGTGAATTGGATTGAAAATAAATCGTGTAGGAAATTGGTGGTCAAATTAATAATAATTTATTTGTGTCTTACGTGTTTCTTGTATTGTGTAATCAATTGTTTCTCATTTCTTACTGTAATGCTTTCTATGAGTATATTAAGTGATATTTTATTATGTACTTGTACCCATACCCATGAATTTATTTGTCTATTTGAAATAAAAATATTTACAAGAGAAACCGTTCATTTATTCAACCTTGACGAATATGAATTAATTGTGGGCAGAATACAGCTCCTGCTGCAGAATTTGGAATTTCTCAATAAATAAATTTAAATTTTTATAGAAAATTATCTAATTCGGTTGATTTGCTAATGATTTTTAATCATTCCAGTCCTCTTAATGGTGATATTTAGGCTTAAAATGTATAAATTGACAAAACCAACAGAATTGGATAAATATAATATAAATCAGTTGAGTTTTTCCAGTCGGTTGCAGTTTGGTAATATTCAAACAGCCCGCCACGTAAATTAGATGTGAGCGCCTTCATTTCATCCAGGATAGGCAACCAACAATACACGAATGGATAAAATTCCTGCCAAATTTTCGATTATCGACTTTAACTTCGATTTTTAATCCTTGGTCTCGAGCAAATCTGTCGAAAAAATAAAAGTTGCTTCCAGCGCTAATAGTTCTGTACACGAAAATTCTACCAGGCAACCAGGAGCGACGAAGAGATACACTGGACTCTTTCGTTTCACCAAGGAGGAAAGAAATGTATTCTTTACTCCATGTGTTGCCTGGAATTGCCGCCAAAATTCAAATGTACGCTTATCAGATTTATCAACCAACGACATTTTCAATCAGCTGACATTCTTTATTTCAGTTCCAGATATCAGAATCTTCATTTATGGCGGTAAATTCAAACTTTTGAAGTCCTCGACAGTGAGGCAGTTTCAAATGTTCAGTGCATTTTCATGTTAATTTGAGCTTTTCACGGCTTTCCATTTCGATTTAAACTTGGAAAAGGTTGATTAATATGTAAATACATCTGATAAATCGATCTAGGTATGTTTCAAGAACGTATCTCAAGTAGTTTTCGAGTAAAAATTATTTTATTGTAAAGAACTTATAGGATATATTGTTTTTTCACGATTACTCGGGAAATGTGGTTTTTTATATGCGTTTTTCGGTTTTTCGACCATATCTCGAAAACTTCTGTAGCTACATCCTTGAAACCGGGCTCAAACGATTCGCCTTTTCAATCTGCATGATTCAAGACTAATAATAAATCTTGGAACCCCTTACCACCTCATAGACAATACGTTTTGTTTGTCTCAGTCGGATAAAATAAGTTCTATGTTTCACTTGAAACAATATTCGTTTCATTTGATGTGAATTGGACCACAGCCTGGAAACGTATCATTTCAATCTCAATCCTCACTTTTATGTTTACAGTGATTAAAATTCTAAAAGTGAAACGGATTTTTTTTAATTTACATGCTTTTGGTCTCAACAGTCAATCAAATTTCAAACTATTCACCATAACTAATTACAATACAGTAATGAAGTCACTTTGAGTGCATCCTTATAATTGACATTTTTCAACAATACACTGATTTGGGAAAAATCGTGTGCAAATAATTGAAAAGACAAAATACGGCAAAACACATTATTTTATTACAAATATTATACAATTAATATTGTGGCATAATCCAAAACTTAGCTGAATAATAATGTGAAGAGTTTATAAATCTTCAAGCAAATTTCAGTTATAGTTACAGTTACAGTTATAGAAGTTTAGTTATCTAAAGCTGGATATATAATAATATAATTGCGAATTAAGTAAATAACTATCTATTCAATATTGTTAGTCAAAAGGTAAGATGGAATGAATAATACATCCATTACAATGGAAAATACATATAAATTTCAAATAATAAATGACTTGAAAGAGCTTTCCAATCAATGGATAATATATCCATTGCAACGGGAAAAAATACATTTAAACTGAAATATTCAATGACTTAAAAGAGCCGTCCAATCAGTGGATATAATACTGAGAGTAAGGCTCGTGTAAAACAATAATATGAAGATTTCTCAAGTGGAGATACATGTCAAGATGTTTTAAACATTTTGTATAACAAATACAGTCAGCAATGAAATAGATCTTGATTAAAACATAATATTAATCTTAGATATACTTTGTCTGTACGTTTGCAGGATAATAGAGAGCTTACTTAGAGAGAAAAAGCGGTATTTAGAGAGCTTGAATAATACAAGAAATCATTTTGTCGGGATATGAAGCAACCTCATTATAAAAATAGAGAGCAATGACTTTTAGAATGATGCTACATTAAATTACCAGCCTTTGAAAGACTTAAAAATAAAAGTGACAGAATCCTGAAGACAAAGAAACAAACAATGCTTGCAATTGCAATACAAATATTATACTCGAACTAATATTTCTCTTAGTTTCGTAAGTACATGATTTAATTTTTCTTCTTTCCCCAGGCTCTTAGCAAAGCCAACGCTTTATTGAGATTTCTGCACCATTCAATTCGTTCCTCCTTTGAGTCAGCCGAGAGCAAATGCCTGAAAATATACAAATACTATAATATTGTACAGGAAATTCAGTAGGTATAGATAATACTGCAACACATTAAATAAGAGCAAAATTTTATTTCAAAGGCTTGTAAATTTCTATATCCAGAAAAATTACTATAATTATTTACAATAAATAGATAAATGAATTTCTAGAAATTCCTGTGTTGAAGATTACATCATTTATCACAATTCGGAAAAGGAACAGTATTGTGCTGAACCATTTGTTTCTCTCCCACATGATATTGGTATAATTCACGTAATAATCAATGAATGAATATGTAAGTTATTGGAGCTTTTCAGCTTCTTTTAAATTTCAGCCTTTCAGCAACCTTTAAATTGATAATTTACTTGTGGTTTATTTTAAATATATAATAGTGAGTATAAATCTTTACTTGTGGTTTATTTTTTGAAGCATAAATACTTAATATCAACAGGAACTTCGACAGATTTCACATGTATAATTTGGCCAAAACCTCAATATTTGAACTATTCATGTGGCTAAGGGAAAAAGTAAATGAAAAAGTTGGGCAATCGCCTGTTTCACTTTCACTTATTTCTTACTGATAACACAATTTTTTCAATTTACAATTTTAACTAACCTTATGATTGTCCGTTTTCCGTCAGGAATCAAGATCAGAGATTTTTCATCGTCAGCTTTCCTCGGTCTTTCAGTTTCAAGCAAAAATGTATGAGAGCGAGCACAAACATCCCTTGGAACAATGTCAACTGTCTCTGTGATACAAGCATTCAAATCTATTGTATCAATAGGTATCTGAAAAAAGAAAAAATTATTAGAATACTCATCACAAATCTTGAAAATTAACAAATGCATCTGACGATAAGTTCGATAAAATCCATGAATTTTACACTTCATCAACAGTGTTTTCTATGGCCAGTTCTCCAATCGTTCATTAGCTACTGATTTGATGGACTTATATAATTACATACTAATTAAATTCTTATGCTGGGTTGCCCCAAGCAAGATTAATCTCAATCCAGGATTAACACAATGCTAAGTAGGTACGAACAGCTGATCCCGGTTGGAGAAATTATTAGATTCCTCCTTCCTTATGATAAATATTATAGTGTATCACCTAGAAAAGTATGTACCGTATTCTTTATATTTTCTTTAATTGTAACTACTGCTGTAGAATTGAACAATATTGCTCAGTCGCAGAGTAATTAAAAAGTGGACTTTTCTGTATCTCTTGTGAATAAATATGTTGCGGTCCTCAGAATTAAAAAAGAAGTAATATTTAGTTTTATAGTGAGAAAATGTTTGGACGTGTTTGTTTTGGAGTGAAAATTGGTGACTGTGAAATATGCTACATAACCTAGATTTGGAATGTTTTCATAAATGGGAAAAGGGACAGTTTTGGGCGTGAGCCTTGTTGGACCTTCCATGAAGTATCATTTTTACATTACTGAATACATAAATAATGTATGAGCTAGACTTACCCTCTTCTTTTCATCTTCGGGATATTTCCAGTAGGACAGCTTATCGCCATGCAGTTGACTCCACCGTCTATGCCAAGCTCCCATACCAGAAATATCATCGAACATTGTCAGGAAACCACGATGCACTATGTCGATGGTCATCTGACAGTTCATCTTCATGTGAATTGTACCTTCCAGAACACTCGTATATGGCACCTGAATAAAACAACAACAATATATTTATCCAGACATCACACTTTTACTCACTGACACTGAACATACAAATTATTAAATTGTATGCAAATACCAAAGCGCTCATAGAATATGACTGTCGTCTGAATTGGTGATTCCAAGTGTAATCCTAGTATTTATTTCAATATAATTTATCCAAACAACACATATACACTAAATTTACTCCGTAGACTACTTAACTTACTAACTAGACTACTGTAGATTATTAAGAGGTGCTATCAATTATAAAGCTCAAAAAAAGAAAGAGGATATCTAAAAACATTTCAGCCAAAATTCTCCTCAATTATTTATCGGCGAGGATCGGTTGCACTAGTGGATACAAATTAATCTTAGATTACTCATAAAAGAATACATTGACAACTTACTGGGGATTAAGCTAAACATCAACTGGGACTGAGTCAATTAGAATCAAGTTTACAGCTTAATATAGTCCGATGCATCTAACTTCATACTTGTAACTTCAATTGTTACAGATGGATATCTTAATGCACAACTTCTCTGCTAGTACAGTATTGTATCAGAGTTAATAATTTTTCCTGATTATTTTTTTCATTATTATTTCGCTATTTCAGCATTCACGATAAGAATGAATAAATTAAGAGTAATGGAGAATATGAAGAAAAATTGCAACTAATGCATTTGGAAATTGATACGGGTGAAATAGGAATTAAGCCAGTTGTTGTAATGCCTAGATAATTCCTGGTCTATGGTAGCTAATAAATTTATTAATTTTAGTAGTAAGTTACGTATTTACTCAGCGTCTTTCAAATCGGGTCTTGAATGACGAATAATAATGTTAGAGTAGGCCTAAATTTTTGGTGTAAAAGTTTTATGTATTATTGGATTTCAGGATTTTGGATTTCATTGGATTTTTATGTATTATTGAATGAATAACAAATTTAATGTGTTCACCTTGTTGAGTGTGAAGTGCGTCCTATTGATCTCTCTCAAAGAAAAGACCACGTATCCAATCAAACTAAATTGCGGGCTACGGACTGCATTGGGGCCTCCCATTGATTGGAAGATTGGTCTCGACAGTTTGTCATCTTGATGCTTTGATTTCTTCGGAGTCAAACCATGTTTATTAGCATCCTACAAACAACAATACAATTATTGGATTGTATTAAGAGATAAATAGAGAAAACACTTACTTCACGTACTTATTCAACATTCATTTATTCAAGCTAATGCAAATAACTTATAGCAAATAAAACACGACACAGAGAGTACAAAAGGTCTTCTCTTCCTAATTTTGATAAATATTCCAGATGAAAGTTATGTTGAGGTTTCCGTACAGAAAAGTGAGGTTAGGTGATATTCTAACCACAACAAACTGGGAGAAAGAGGATTATTTGTTTTCTAAAAAATAGTATTTTATCATTTATTTTTTTGTTACTTCGACTTACAAAATATCGAGATAAGTTATAAAGCTCTCAAAATATTCACTTCTTGAGAATCATGTGATAGTAGTCGACCGGCTACTGGCAACTAGAGTATCGGATGTGTGAGCATGACAAGCGAATGAAGTCTCCTGGTTTCGGTGTATCCGAGTTGCCGCAACTCTGATCGTACGATTTCGGTAGACAAGTGTGAGTAGTGCCTAAACGTCAATTTAAATCTATCATGAATAATGAAAATATAAGTAAAACATACAATCGGTTTGTGTTACTAACCTTCTTGTTGCTTTTAGCAATGTGATATTTGATTTCATGAGGAAGAAGTTCTTTGCTTTTAGAGGCCAAGCCATACACTTCGATTGCAACTTTGAAATCGCTGTAAAGTCCCTCAAGAGTTATGCTCTTTGGAAACGTGAGTCGATTCGTGTCATGAAGATTGCGTGGATTTGTGGATTGCATGGACGTGGCAACAACTTGAGCACCACATTTCACTAAACAAATCAAGTGGACGCATTTCTCGTCTGAAATAAAATAATTAGCGATTAATCAATGATATTCGTAATTCGCCAGATGAAATAATATATGTTAGATAATTTAGATTGCACGCAAATACTATGTGAATTAATTAAAACGTGCTTGTAACTGAAATTAGAATTTTGAGTGAACAAACAGAACATACATCTTTACTTAAAGTTGAAAGTATTATTCCTAGTCTGCAAAATGTTGAATAAGCAATGAAATAACGTGTAATAATGTCCTGGAAGAAAATTAAACCCAAATGCAATGTTCTATGCAGATTATAGCCAACATTATACTAAATCTTTCATTTGTAACAAATTGTTGAAATAAATAAATAATCATTTATTGGATCAAGCAATACAATCTTATAGGAAAGAAATAACAGGTGTTAACCCAAAACTTCGGTTCCAAAATTTAGTCTGATGAATTGTTCAAATTAAGGTTATGTACAATAGTTTTGTTCAAATCAACGATTTTCAGTTGAAAAACACAAACCGAAAATAAATTATGAATTTTAAATTTTAAAAGGTCAATAAAAAAGCCAAAAAAACACCAAACAATTCAAAAATTCAATAATATTGAACTCAACTAGAAAGATGTTGAGCCTAAAAATTCACACCACTCAAGTGGAATAAATTACAGTAGGCTACCACCGAAGCGACATTGGAACAGATTTTTGTTGATTTACCTCTTGCAGCAGCTCTGATATTGTCCAATTTCAATGGCAATGTTATGCTTGAAAGTGTGAGATCGCCTTGTTCAGTCAATTTTGCGTTATCAGGACCCAGGGGTCGAAGTGTTTTCTCAACTTTCAATCTTTGAACTTCGTGAACCAAAGCTTGACGCTTGTGAGCTGAAAAATGAAAATAACAATATTAATTTTATACAAAACAACTTGTGTATTGTACAAATGAAAACGTATAAAAGAACAAAGAACACGTATAAAGTTATTCTCGTTATTTTTCAACACTACATGAACATCCTTTACACAATTAATAACAATGTTGAAACTGTGAACTTCATTGCTTTTCAACACTCATAAATCGAGAACATCAATGCTCTTTAATAGTTTGCCATTGATTTTTTAAATGCATGACAAACAAAAAATGCAAAAAGATCACTTTATTTCCGGCAGTTACCCCATGCATTAAATCCGTCCGGATAAAAACATGCTGTATTGGAAAACTTCAAACATACACTTGTAGGCCTATTTGGAGAGTATTTCTATTAGTGAAGGAAAATGAATACTCACTTGCTACAAGTAGAAGTCGTTCAGCCTCGATCTGTTCAGTTGAACTGGAGAACTCAATTGTTGCAATACACAGATTCAGAGCTTGACTAGCTTGAGAAATTATCGTTTCTTGGCGAATAATCTGGAAAGAAACATTGAAAATACTGTATAATTTTTTCAAATGAATGTTCACTAACTTTCTAATGTGAGCAAATACTGTTCTCTAATGGGCAATAGACTAACATAATGTTGTAAGTTTGGTAAGTAAATTGTATAAATAAGAAGCTAAAATGCTGCTCAAAAAGAAACAGATTTTTAATCATTCTTTTCTCCTTAATATTGTAGATATTGGTGGAGATTGGAGATCGAAACTAAAGTAGGCGAAATAGACTACATGTATTGATGTAAAGGCAGAGTTAAGAGATGCAAAGAGAGTGTAGGTCTGCGAGAAAGAGAAGGATTAGATTATTTAGGGCTACTAAATTACGGTACATTACAATATATTTCTGCTTGAATTTCAGATTACAATTAATGGAGAACACGCATGTATGGATTCTAAAAATCTTAGAAATTATAAACTAAGGGATATTGTTAAACGAAATGAAGATTTGATGCAATGTGATAATGATAATATTAATAAGATATCTACGGGTGAATGAATAGAACCCTCCAAGACACTGAAAAGAGTACATACACTCAGTAACAAGTTACAGGAATCTAAATCCTTATTAAAAACAATAGAATAAGCAATAATGAAAGAAATTTCAAGGTATAAAATGATCGAACAAACTCGTTACACTTATCCATTGTGTTTGTTAGGCTAGAATGACCTTGAAATCTCCATTTTTTATATTGCTTTTACAAAATAATTATTATATTACCTCTTGTTGCAGTTCCTGTATTTTCTTTTCAACAGCTTCTTGTTCTTTGTTGTTGTCATCATCTGATGACATATCTCGATCATCATCATCATAGCCATTATTGACAAACTGCCGTCTCGGTGATATCGGTGTCTTGTTGCTCTGCGAATGATAATACTTTATTTAGAACAATTTCCCAACTGTTGATGAGACTGTCTTCAAAATTAGACCAGAAGGTAGTAATACCAATACTTTGATTAGACTGTCTCCTTTGTCTACTGATGAGACTGTCTACTTTGATTAGACCAGTAGGTAGTAATACCAGTACATTGATGAGACTGTCTCCAAAATGAAATCAGTAGGAGGTAATATCAATACAGAATTAAAATAATTTACGAAAACTGATGTGTTGTTATGAATAAAAATTCATTTCATATTTATAAAAGGTTAGCTGACTTACCAAAGTTTGATTACGCCGGTAGAAGCTGATAGTGTGTTGCAAAGGTGTTTCCGAACTGCCACTTGGATTATTGAATAGCCCACGGCTGCTACTCTGCTGATATTCAAAGCTGTGTGATGCTGAAGAGCTTAGGTCCTAAAAGTAAGTGATAAATAAAAACCTCTATATTAAATTGTATTTGTAAATGAATCACTAGGCAAATTAAATAAAGTAATAGATTAAAAATAATTACTAGATCAATTATTGAATGGATGCCAGATAGATTCACTAATAAAAATAGATTCGTTAAATAAGATGATAAGATTCAACATAAATTAATATTTCAGAGATATCTTGGAAAAATTGGATGTTAACGAGCTAACAGGATTTGAAACACCGCAAGGAATACAACATTGGGAATCATGCCAACTGGATTATAGCGATAAGACTAATATTATAAAGGTTACTCAAGAATATTTTAATAACTGAAGATAAATCATAATGTTTTGGTCATAAGCATGTTAGTACAGACACCAAAGTAATTTGTTGAATAGACGATAACTTGGATACATAACCTATTACATCGCATTAGTAATATTGTAATGACTCATTGAACAAATGGTGATCAGTTGAACTCTGTTCACCCATTAATATCATGACCAGTTATTACAGATGATCGAAGATTAAAAGTTGACGTTTGTATAACTGGCACAACGTGAGCCCAGCATAATTTAATTTTCCGTTCATAAAAATTTTGATTATGTACCAAACTTCTAGTTTGTTTTCATTACCGTATTTCTGAGTGGAAAATAGAGAATTCGCCGTACCTTTTCGAAACTACTGCGACTACGTTTAGGTGGCGTAACACTCTCATCATCATCATCAAGGGCTTCATCGAGAAATTCGTTGAGCAGATTGTTATTTTCCTGTGTTACGGAATCGTCCATAGAATCAGAGCTTGATGACATATGGAGGTCTCTCTGTGAAATAAAAAAAGTATAATGAAAACACTAAAATTTAGTCATATGTGCCGAAACATGTTTGTGAATTTGTTAAATAAATGAGTTATATTTGACTACACATTAGTATTTTCATTATTTTTAGATCACAACATCCCACCAGACACTGTGTCAGAAGTTGAAAACAAAACATTGAAATTTTCAGGATTGAATACACAACAAACAGGAAATAAAAATGAAAGGAAATGTGATTGTCTATTGCAACTATTCAATTGCTTCAAATCATAATGATTAATTAAACGAAATTCCTATACTATAATGTCATATAATACTCTGAAGACTTCTGCTACTGCAAATATTGACAACAGAATAATAGCTAGTAAGGAAATTCGATGAATGCTGCTGCACAAAAAACTTTTTGCCCGAAACCGAACCCAGCCCCTCTGGTTTGCCGGACCAGTGCCCTGACCACTAGACCAGTGCTGGGGTCGTTTCCCGCCCGGGCAAAAAGTTTTTTTTGCAGCATCGAATTTCGACTACTGCTATTATTCTGTTGTCAACTACGTAACAGAAAGTCTTCAGAGTATTATAAGCTCGGATAATCGGGGCCCTACTGTATGTGTGATTAAACTTTGTAAGGTCATTGGCCTGGAAGTTGAGTTTTGTGTGAAGAAGAAATTAACGACGTATTGTATTATTTCGTCATGGAACAGTTGTAAAATATTTCTGAAACATAGAGTTCAATAAAGTGGAATTGATAAGATGTATCAATTTCAGAAAAGTGTTAAATCAATTAAAAATAAATTATTATTTATCATTTGGGTTGCAAACAAAACTTAAAACTCAGCGAAAAAAGTATAATTACAATTTCAAACAATACTCACTTTGAGGCTGTTCAATGTGGATCTGGACAAACTCTTCTTGGCGGTTCCCATGATAATCTTTCCCAGACTATCACCACTGGTTTCACTCTCAATGCTTGAATTAAGCCTAGACAGAAACAATAAGCTAATAAAAATTTAATTCAAATTGAACAACAGTATTCAAGTTAAAGAGCTCAATTTAATTACTGAATTACAAATCAACTATACATTGATACAAAATGAACTAAAATGATTGAGAACATAACACAATTAATCTTTTTGAAAAGGTAATAGATCAAGAAATATTAATACAAGAATTAATAGACAATATGATAATACGATTAATTTTTATGATTCGATCGATCTCTTTTTTCTGAGGGTGATGCCCACATGAGCTCTAGGCTTGTGCGTGGGTAATGAGAGGGGTGATGATGAGAGATGACGACTGTTTTTAGGCAGTCGGGACCGACAACTTTTCGTCTTCTCCGAAAAACGGGAGTGGTCGCTTTTGTCAAAATCCGTTCCCTCAACTGTATTCGATCTTGGAACCTTTAGATTATATCAGACCGGCGCTTATCGCCCTCGGCTACGGACCACTCCAATTAATCATTCATATTATTAATATTAATAGAGAATATGAATAGCTTATTCAATTTAAATTTTTTTGAGGCACACATTTCTTAATTCAATTCTAATTTATTCATCTATCCTTCCAATGAATAAAAATTTAGTATTCTAATAAATCAAATGTACTAAGCGATTCGACTTTGATTATGTTACTTTTAGATTTTATTTCTTGTTAATTGCTCCCGGAAACATTCTCAACGTCGAATGATAAAACTAGAATTTGTTACAGACACTAAATATTAATGTATCGAGATAACGGTCTGAGTTCGATGTGCTAATAATGTAAGTATATGGCTGTGACAATTTCAAGATTTTTAATCGATATAGATAACTACCATAATATCCCCATGACTCAACACTTACTTTTCATTTTCTTCCGCCTGCTTTCTCTCGTAATAATCGAGCATTTCATCAAAGTCCGACTGCGGGGCATCAGACTCCACCTCCATGTCGGATAGATTCGGATACAGATGTCCGGGTTTCGGCGGGGAGACCTTGATTGGTTTCGTGTCCTTCAATCCTGGGTAGTCTGAACACAAAACAAAGAGAAAGCATGCATAAATGATTCGTGTGCAAATGAACATTTTAGGAATGAAGGTGTATAAAATTGATTTAATTCATTTCATGATGAATAAAAGTATTGTTAGATTGTGAATTAATGAATAAATTATTCAAGCGTTAAAGCGAAATATTGTTTTCTTAGTGGATGAAACCATAGAGAAAGCATCAAGCAAGTAGGCTAGATAGTTCATGCCCATGTTAAAGAGTGAAGGTCGGTTTTTCAACGGTAGATGGATCTATCGTATAGCGAAAATCGCTTCAGCGTTCCCTATCCCATGAGATATCTACTTGCGTAATTCTTTCTATATAATGAAACTATTTTACACTTTTTAGTTATAAAGGAAGTATATATTCATCACGAATGTCAGTAGTTGAAGTGTTGTCACACTTTTTCAAGTGACTTGGAAAGTAAAATAAAGTGACAGACTAGCTAGAATACACAATCCAAGGTAGAAATTGGGCTAGAGCCGCTAGATTAGCCCAATCCGTGTCCAAATTACTTACTCGATGAACACACTCAACTAAATAAAATATTGAATAACATTCAATAATGGGGATTGAGTTACCTTTGGGACTCTTCACAGGAGAAATGGATCTATCACCATCGTCGTCGTCATCAATGTCATCATAAGACAATTCGTCATATTCTTCAACAACATAGGTTGGAGAGAAAGTCACACCTTTTGATTTCAAAGTACCACTTGATGGAGACTGGCAGGGCATAGGTGGTGGAGCTGGAATCTGAAAATAAAACACACAACACATTAATGTTTCAAATTTATTACAAAGAATATTTTGTAGTTTGAATAAGCCTATTATTTGACAGACAAATGTGTTGGTATGGAGACAAAAGTGTTATAGAGTTTGCTTGACTTCAGTGAGACTTCAAACATGAGAAGTTGTCAAAGCTGTCAAATGCTGATTTGGTCCTCTTTGGGATTTTTTTTCTTTATCTTTTGTATTGGATGTTCTTCATTTATTGGTTGTTAGTTTTTGGATGAATTATGTTGAAATTCTACTGTATTTCTGAACCTTGAAAATAAACTATCTATCAATCTAACTTACAGGCGATTCTTGTGTAAGTTTCTGCGAGTCCCAACGCTGTTTCAGCATATCGATTTCGCGCTGTCTTTCCTTCTGTGCCTTCTGAACGTGGTCGGGCCTTCTATCGGCGCCTGGTCCCTGTTCAAACATGGCCACCACGGAACTCAGGCCTTTGTCCTGATTGGCCGATTTATTTTCATACGTCGGACGGTTGGATTTTGGCGTCTGCTGATTGGTCGAGAAGGTTGCCGTTGTTGTTGGCATCACTGAGAAACAAGAAAAGTCACATGAAACATCATTAAATAACACAGAATTGGAATTAAATGTTTTGTATCTACTATACCGGTATGCAATTGATCTGATGGGTGGTTGTTGACATCAGTGAGAAACAAGCAATACAAAACATCACAAAATAACATGAATTTAAATAGCATGTTTTTTGAATCTACTTTATTCAATTGATCTGTCAAAAAATGGTGTGAGGGTCCTAGACTTGTGTGTGGGTAATGCAAGGAGTGATACTAAAATAGATCATTCAAGATCACTCAGAAACAAGTCATATAAAAACATCACAAAATAAAATGGAATTAAAATGAAATGTTTTGAATCTAATGTATCCAATCAATCTGTTGAAAACTATAGTATTTTTGTTGAGTGTGATGCATACACGAGTATGAGACTTGTGATTGGGTAATGCAGGGAATGATAGTAACATAGATGACTAAAAAAAATCGAATTTGAATTGAAAAGTAGTCAACAGTACAACTGAGGATGAGACTCAATTAAAGAGACTTAAATTTTAATTGCTTTATAAATTAATGGTTAACCAGCAACATACAAACACCCGTTAATTATCTTATGTGAGTAATCAGTTGACGCTATGAGCGTTGGGTGACCATCTTCCTCAACTTAAAGGGTTGAGCGAACTAGTTAGTGCACAGACTTATATTTCTTGATAGAATATTCAGACTGAATTCTTGATAGTCAATTGAATGGAAAAATGAGATTTGTACAGGATACAGAATAAATACTAAACTAAAGAAAAATATTACCTGGTACTACTACTACTCGTGTCAGAGACAATGCATTTCATGTGAACAGAAATAAACGTACATATACATAAAACATATTAGATAAAACGTGCATAATTATATAGATACCTGGTCTAACCTCTTAATAGTTGGCTCAATAAAAAGTTATGTTAGGGGAGGATAAAAAATAAATACTGCGAAATAATATTACCTTGATTACATGCTCTAAACTCATAGTTAACCAAATAAAAAGATATGTTAGGAGAGGATACAGTATAAATACTGGAAAATAATATTACCTGGTTTACAAGGTCGAGCAGCTCCTCCAGTTTGCGCCGGCTTCTTTTCAAAGCCAATCGGTTTGGGCAACACTGGCGCTCCCCTATTTTTCTCGAACAGAGCCTTTCTCTGCGCCAGCGGCAGTTCAGCGGGGTCAGGCTTCTTAGGGCTCAGGTTGGACGAAGACTCGTACAAATTAGACAGCTGTCTCACCGATGTTCTTGCCGGCGAATTCTTGATCAGAGCACTCGATGAGTCCTGTTTAGTCACAACTGTTTTATCTGCCTTTATCGGTGCTGGAGCCGATTTGACTCCAGTTGAGGTTGCGCTTGCTGAGCCAGCTTTTGAGGGAGACATGTTTAGACCTGATACGCCCAGAACAGGTTTCACCACAAATTTAGTCGGAGAGTTGGTCGATTCGATGATTTGAGGCACGCCCATGCGAATTGGACTGCCAACCCTGCTGAAATAAAGTATGAATAGTGTACATAGGTAGAACATAAAACAATAGAGTATGATCAAGTATAGTCTGGCAACAGACAAAAGAACCTTCGCGCATCGTATCACCGAAATTATACAATACCACATAGTACCACTACTCTAGTGAGCGAGTGAGATAAACTGCTGCATTGCATAACGTGCGCTCTCTCTGCGCAGTAGAGTTCTTATTTTGGAGGCTCTTTTGTCTGTTGCCAGACTATAGAGTAAGACGAGTACAGAATATAAATGAGTAGAAATGCTCAACTGGGAATAAACGAATCAAAATTAATAAAGTATTGTGAAAGGAAACAATGTTTGTGTAGTGCTGAAGGTGATATTGTGGAAGTTATCCATAGGCTATTGAATAAAGAACAATTTCAATTTCAATCCTGGATCAGCCCAAACCCCAAAATGCTCAGCTGATTGGTGCAAATCAACATTAATGCTTCTTTCTAGACAAAGCACCATGAAAACTATCCTTACGATAGATAAATAACATGTAGCATAATGGACGCTTTTTAATGAGGGACTTTTGAATCAGAATAAAGCAGATTCAAGGATGTTGAATGGAATATTGAACTTGTTGCATTTTGTGAAGCGAACATGATTAAGTTGTAAGTTTTCAACTGATTTCACAAGGGAGGTTGAAACATATTTCATTTATTTGTACAGATATGAAAATTTCACTCACCTTGAAGGAGACATTGCTCTCGACGGGGACATTCCCCTAGAAGGAGACATGGATGGACTCAGATTCACAGGTGATCCAGCTCTACTATCTCTGTCATTGCACTTTTCAATAGCTTCTCTCACTTTGCTACTCTTTTCTGGAGTCTGTTTCGTCACTCTCTTCTGATCATTCTTTTCACCCTTTCGGTAATCATAAGCAAGATTGCTGTGAGATTCGCACCGTTCAAAACCTTGCGCTTCCTGGACAAAAAACAACACCAAAATATTAATTCTCAATGACGATATATTGCTACAAACGATTCCCCATAAAATCTTTAACAAGAAATGGAGCGTGTTAGTCGCAAAAGCGTAATTCACAATTGGTCAATCAATAAAGTCTCCAATTGTGTATCAATATCAGGTGCAAGCTTGGAAAAGAATAGAATTCATCAAATGTTACGTTAACCTGTATAAAACCTAATAGCAAAAAATTGACTAAAAAAATGATAAATTATATTTATCCCCTTTCAAGCAATAGAGTAATAAGTTCACATGTGCTTCAATAGACAATAGAATAGAATAGAATTGATCATACAATGATACAACAACCTAGAAGTCATTGAAAAAAGAACAAAATGAGTAGAAGGTATTAAGATGTGATGCATAGGAAATAAAATAGATTAATCAACATATCTACATGCCAGGAAAATGTGTGATGCTCTGTTTCATGATAATGATATTTACGTTCTAGCTTATAAAATAAACTACATTCTAAGCATAGGCAAAAGACAGTGTTCAAGACGAAGAGTTTCACTTAAAGATCTCAGTGACTAGTTGAAGAGTGCTGAACCGCTGAACCAAGAGTAAAGCTAGTAATATTCACTGTTAATAATAAGATGGATAGGATTTAACATACAGTGGACACAACTGGTTAAGATAGTTGAGATTTTGAAGTAGATTGTTCAATAATTAAGTATTTCAAGGTAGAAAACATCACAGATAACCAATGCGGAAGGGATCAACCACTGCTAGTTTATTTCATCCAAAAGAAACGTTTCGATAAATTCTGTTGTAGACGATTTGCCAAAGGACTTCTTTTCCTGAATCGTCAACTACATATACAAGAATACTTTGGGCCCAAGTAGTTGTAGTAGTAGTACTGTACCACTGTAGTTGTATTGATTGGGAAACTACTCACCAAGTTGACTACAAACATTTATACAAAAAATTGTGTAGGTGATTTCCCGAAGGGTAAAATTTCTATTTACCTCCAACATCCTAAATAGTCAACTACAAATACAAACATGCTTTGGGCCTAAGTTGTGTTGACTACCAGAAAACTGGGAGCCAAGTCACCAAGCACACTTCAGATCCAAAAGAGCAGATCCAATATAACAAACATGCTTTTACCTAAAAGCTGTATTGACTACCCAGCCGTAAGTTGCGTCGACTACCAGAGCACTGGGAGCCTACTCACCAAGTTAGCAAGCACACTTTGGTCCAAAACAACTGGTTTTGGAGTGGTGGTCCTATTCTGAACCGACGAGCTAGTGGCCGTGGATGTCACGACAGCTTTCTTTTTATTTTCAGGGCGTGTTTTGGCAATAGAGCCCGGGAATTGTTGTGGGACAAAAGTATGTTGCGTGGAAGGCATGAAGCCGCCTCGCCACGGACGGTTGGCTATTTCTGGCTTCTCTGGTTTCGGCTGCAAATGAATCATCCACACGGACGCAAATGTCAACACTCACGCACATATACGACAACACAGTAAGCTGAACTACTAATGCTCATGTTAAAGCAAACAAGGACACGGGTGAAGGATACACAGGGATCAGGAAAACTGTGTTCAAACATTCATGTAGAAACATTCAGATAGGAAATTTAGCTTTTCACATAGTGTGGAAAATATATTTAAATTACCCGTAACTGCGAGTGAATGCTGAAGGATATACAGGAATCTGAAAATACACATACTGTACCAACATTCCCAATGTATCAGTAAACATGGGTGAAAGGAATTGTAGGAGACAATATATCAAAGGAAGTAAGTGTAAAAAGATACCTAGTATTGGGAAAGGATAATACAATTTACTAAAATTAAAGTTAGACTAAGGTGAAAGTTAACACAATGATCAGGAACTTACTGTTTCACACAATCGTTAATGATTAGTAGGTGACACGGAAGATGGTAGAAGGATAAGGTACAAAGGATAAGAACATTTAAATTCAAACACGTGGGAAAGTCACAATCTCACCACACTATTTCACAAAAAAAGGTTGGATTTTTCTGTTGATGCTTTAACAGCAACGGTTACTTGAAAGATTAGTAATAATATTAATTTACACTTATATTATACTAAGAACGGACTCTGAAATTCCTCTCGCAAGTCGCAAATAGATTAAATGAA
Organism: Laodelphax striatellus; assembly: GCA_017141395.1. NCBI lineage: Eukaryota > Metazoa > Arthropoda > Insecta > Hemiptera > Delphacidae > Laodelphax > Laodelphax striatellus. Next base: position 26,780,073 of record CM029544.1, read on the forward strand.
TAAATATTACCACAAAAATAATATGTTGCTGTCTATAAAATACTAAACAAGATTAATGAAAGGTAACTTGAGGGAATCTATCAAGTGCAACATCGAAAAGAGCAGTCAGAGTACTTTTCAAGATTTTATAGGGTTTTCTCAACGTTCCAAGTACAGTAATCAGGTGTATTTTCTTCCTTTGCAGTGGCAATGGTGGCTATTGTGGTCGATATTGATAATGAATAATATGACTGAGTCTTGGATTGCACAAAGGTCTGTTAAGTTGAATCTCCAAATAACAATGTTAATTTATATGATTAATCGAGGATCAATCTACTTTTGTGCAACCGGCCCTAAAAGTTTCATCAAAGCAGATTTACTGTCTCATTCTACGGATTTAAGACCTAAGAATCCCGCTTTCTAGCATAAAGCAGCGGAAAATGGTGCAGTGGCAATGAAGCAATCATGCAAAAACTATTTAGAGTTTGTAAATGGAAACTTCCTTTTGCAATTACCTTGCTTGCCACATGTCTCAAGTCATCTTCCCATTGGTTCATTGTCTCAGCCAATGCAGCTAGCTTTACAGCCAACTTCGAGGAAGAAGTAGAACTCTTCGACATTCCCGAGTCACTTTCCGTTGTTTCATCAGTATCTACTTTGAAATTTTCTTCGGTACGGCGCCTTGGAGGAGACGCGTTCACATCATCATCATCTACAAGAAATCATTGATCACTAATATTAATTATCAGAATTTTATGAAATTGAAGTCTAAATTAAAATACAGTATTTTACCAACATGTATTACACAAGCAGTCAAGAATAAGTGTTTGAACTGCGAAAAGAATGGACATTTATAAGTCCAAATTTAAAAAAAGTATGATTTAAAAGTTTAAAACAGATGACAACATCTCATAATGGATCAAGAAATTCAAGACTAAGACACTACATTTACTGAGGAAATCCTTTCTCCATGAAAGTCCTTATTTTCTTTAGTTCGAATACTATTAAATGAAATCGTTTTATACATTTCAAAGTATTTTTTAGTTAGGCCATGAATGTATTACAATGAAAAATGAATGAACCGAATTTCTTATATAATTAGGGCTAGTTTTGGTTCAAATTCGTTCCTATTATCGATATTCCACTTCATTATTAGACATTGAACTACAAAAATTAATTATCTATGTACTTGAAATTAGTGAAGGAGTAGCAGAATAACAACTAAATTGAAAAAGTAACAAATTGAACAACATACTTTTGTAAATCTTATCCAACTTCTTCAACCTGTTGACCATTTCATTGTGCTTTGCTTGAATGTTTGGCTTGGCATTCTCTTTTTCGTTGGACAACATGTCTTCTCCAGATGAAACTTCCGTTTCACTTTTATCGTCGAAATAATCGATTCGGGTAGTTGTTTTCACAGAAGTTGTATAGATCTCCGTTTTCTTCACTTCTAAAATTTAAATAACAGAGAAAGTAACAAAATCAGGCGAGAAACTCACAGATACATTCCGTTTAATAAGGTGCTCATAAAATTTATTATAAATTGATAGGTGCTCATAAAATTATTATAAATAATTGATTAAGTATTCAATAGTACTCACAGTAACGTGCCTACTTGAGAAAAAGGTATTCTATTATGAGGAAACATTACATTTTTTAACATTAACAAAATAAATTCTACAAGATAATGATCTAAAGCCGGCTCCAGACATGCGGTATTTGGCAAGCAAACATTTTTGTTGGTATAAGAAATGTTTTAAAAATTTTGGCAATTCGCCGAAAATAATGAACACCTTCTTGTCGTGATATGCCAAAAACCTCGGTTTTTGCCAAATACTGCTTGTCTGGAGCCGGCTCAACAGTGCACTTTTCAAATAAGAAGTCATAATTTAAAGACTAGCTGAGCAAAATTGTAGGGAGGTTTTAGTTTGTGGTGTAACATTATGAGAATTGTATTGACCAACGCCACTGCATTAAAAATTTTCGCTGATGGTCGTGAGTGATAGAAAGATTATTTTCGAAGACAATTCGGAATCTTACAGATGTTTTTGTCGGTTTATCATGCAACAAAGGCCCCGCATAAGTCAAATCTCGAATCTTCTATCATAATAACGCGAAAATGTACCCAATTCCAAATTACTTAACCCAAATAACTATACTATAACTTTATTACAGTTATGAAGTAAAAGGACGTTCGAGCTACTGATCTAACCTGCACATACATGGAAACCATTTATGAACTTATGAGTACATCTTTACGTAGGCCTATCCTCTTTGTAGATAATCATTTGAAGAAAATTTTATAAAAAGGCTACACTATAATTGATGAAATATATTAATTTGATAAGTACCTCTACTAGGTGAGCACCTTTCCTTGACAACACCTCGATTAGGTGAGCACTTTTCCTTGACAACACCTCGATTAGTGTTCATAGCTGCAGCTAACTTCTCATCAATTGCTCTTGTTCGGTCTCCCAATCTTTTGAGAAGACGCTGCAAATAATAATATTCAAATTACGGAAACTGATGTAACAAATACCGCAGACAACTCTTGAATTGGTAGCTCCATTACAAAGATGGCTGTCCACCCTATTAGGTTTCGATAGAAATTGGAAAAGCAGTATTGGACTGAAAGCTTGTGAATGAAAAGGATACGTGTCAGTTTTACAAACTTAATGGACAGACGAAAATTTGTCTAGAATGAAGACCTTACCTGATTTATAAATATTGAAAGGTAGGATTATGAAACTTGGCAATATTCAAGCCTTCTAGGTGGTAGAAAGAGAAGGTACTAGCCTCTCCAGCAATTAAAAAAAGGTTGGACAACTTAAAAAACAAGTTATTGAGTCACTGATAAAAACCAGGGCATAAATAAGATTCAATTTAGTAGCCTACTACACACGTAACGTCGTAAGGGCCTATATTACAGAGGATCGATACACAAGCCTTTACTTTACGGACTGGAGATTTTCCAAAAAGAACTGTTTGGGTTTGAAGAAAAACAAGTCACTAAAAGATCAAGTCAACTTACATCACCAAACTTTAAAAACTGGTAACTTAAGTGATGAAAATAACAGCCAACCAACATCAAAGCCTAAAGAGTTGAGTTATAGGAATAGAATAGTGCTTGAAACTGATTTCTGGCCTTCAATGTGTTTTAGTAGCCTAAACTTTAGTCAAAGTGACAAAGTGACGATCTGTCAAATGGTACTAAAATGTATAGATATCATAATTATTTGAAAAGTGAAGTATAAATGAAATAATTAAACAGATTATAGAATGAATTGATGAAAATTAAAAATTATAGAAAGAAACTTAGAACGGATATGTGCACAGCACCTCATGAACATCTAACGTCATGAACTTTGTAAAATTAGCCAATTTCGTACCAAATAAGAACTCAATTCATGAAAATATTATGATAATGATAAAAATTACTTACATCGTTGAATGATTTATCCATAATTCAATCTAACAAACGTTTAAAAACAAACACATCGATTCACACTCCAACAAAGGCGGCCATAAACTGATTTCAAACAAGGGAAGTCAGTTTGACCGTTAAGATTCGAGGCGCCAATGCCTGCTAAAGCATTGACTGGAAGCTTTATTCTGAATCTGTGATTCCTCAAATAAACGTTAAAATACTTTTATACATATATTATTAGTCTTATTAAATTTTATTTGATATTCCGATATTTCACGTGTTTAATTCGATGTAACTCAATTTTACATCCATTGACTCGCTGACAAGGTCCTCTCATGTTGGCACCTCTGAAAGAGCGGGTCAAATGAACGACAGAAAGTTTGAAACTTAATGACGGTTTGAATACCTCTGCAACTACTACAGTACACTAATTATTACAGTACATCACATAAAACTTTTATGAAAAAAAATGTATTTTCTATTTTGTGAATATAATTTACAGAGTACTTGTGAATCTTATTTTTTTTTTGAAATTATTAGCTTACTCTCGACTGGAATATTGATTTCTACTCAAATAAGCAAAAACTGTTTTTTGTTGCCGAAATTAATGAAGATACTGTAGTGGATATAGTAACCGCCCCCTCCGTCCGCTACAGAAATTGAAAATTTTGCTTTACAATTACTTATCAAAAACTAATATGTATAGGATTATAGTTTCAGTAGTTTTATTATTATTAGAGTAGAGATACATTAGTATTATTTTGTAACAAAAATGAGGATTTAAATGGTTATATTTATAATTAATGGTTAATTTAATGGTTATATTTCGAATTTAATGGTTATATGGTTATAACCATATGGTTATATGGATTTAATGGTTATATTTCAAAAAGGAACGTAGAAAGCATTGCTTCTGCTCAACGTCGGCAGTGCCGGTCCCAGGAGGTTTTTTGGTACACATGCGAGCCGTGGATTTGGCGCAAATATATATAGCAGCGGTGCCAGGCCATCCAAAATTTTTAAACTATTCATACAATATTTATTCTCAAATCAGAAATATTTATTTATTATTGTACGATACAACATGAACAGTGTCAATATAAATGAAACAAAAACAAATTTTTGCTGGAAAACAATTATCTATCAATATTGATAGTTTAAATTTAATTTCTTTATAGTCCAATTATTGATGGTTCAAATTTGAACAATAACTCCTAAAATATTCTAATTGCAGTTGCAATATTACTGTCTTCTTGATCACAAAAAAAAGTACCAATGAGCAGAGACTCACTAATATTGAAAACCTCTTCAATTCAAGTTCAGATGCCGTTCCTTCCTTTTGTCTGATGCTCGTTGGTAGTATGGTAGGCTCCCATACAGAAGAGTTTGCAGATTGCGCTCATCAATGCAATGCTCTGAAAACAATTTCTGAGAAACCGAATATTGACATGCACTGCGTTTATCTCGGTCTCTTTCTCTTTAGCTTATCATCTTCTTCTCCTTCTTCTCCTCCTCCTTCTTCTTCTCCGCCGCCTCCTTGTTCTCCGCCACCACATGCTACGTGATTTCTGTTTCTGCGTCTTTTTTCTTTCTTGTTCTTCTTCTTCTTTCCTTTCTTCTTTCCTTTCTTCTTTCCTTCTTTTTTCTTTCTTCTTCTTCATCTTTTTTCTTCTTCTTTCTTATCATTAAGAGCCTGGTCACATACAATTGTGGTTTGCTTCACTTCACTTCACTTACAATGCTACTTTGATTGTGGTTTGCTTTGCTTCACTTCACTTACTATTTATACCATACGATTTATATAGATTTACTATGCGAGTAAGTGAAGTGAACCAGTTAGCTTTGTTAGTGAAGTAAAGCAAACCACAATCGTATGTGACCAGGCCCTTAGGCTACTAGAAAGAAAAGCAGCATACTTTTCAAAATTACACGTTCTAGATATGTTCGCATATTTTTACAAGTCAAAATGGAGGATGGCGAGCTTAGCAAATGAATTTTAAAAATATTCACAATTCAAATTTAATTTTTTCTTTGCTTTTAATTATCTTTTTGACAAAATTGATAAATAATCATGTTACTATTTACAATGAATATTTACAGCATTATATTTGTCCCTGTAACTCCAGTTTGAGAAAACTTCTAAACAGATAGTTGCATTTTTTTCATGTAACAAAATAAGATTATCAAAGATTATTATTATTAAAGATTCATATCCCATCATCATCCTTCCATTACCCATGCACAAGCTTAGAGCTTATGTGGGCATCATCCCTAGCAGAAAAAATTAAAGATAATATAATAAAATTTAATATATAATTAAACACTATTAATCAAAGATTATCTATTATTAAAGATTAATGAATGAAATTAATGATTTAATTTTTGGACGTGGCACAATGGTCTAAGAACTAAAATTTCGCACACATTAGGCTACTGCATATGCACAGCTCATATCTGTCTTGAATAAAAAAAATCAATTGATTATAGTTTTCAAATAGGCCATGAGTATACTATCAATATAGAAGACAAGATGAGACTACTAAGGTTACTAGAAGGTGAAAGTATCTAATAGCCTTGGGAGCCTCAACTTTGCCATAGCCTTGTTAGCCGCAGTCACTGTATGTTAACCCACCGTCCGGGGACATCTTAAAACTCAAAGTTAAAGATGTCACCAGACCGAGGAACCCATGACATACGTTGCCCGGCCCACACGCGGAGTAGTACCAGCAAAGGAAATACAGATAAATTTCTGTGATACCTTGCCAGACCATCACCATTCGAGGACGTAAGGCTTGTGGGCCACGCGACCTAAGGCGAATACTGTTGTCTTGCTACACACCCTATGACGGAGGGCGGTAGGGTTGGAGGCGAGATGCAATCCATGGGGTACCGCTACAGATCACCTCTCTCCTGCCAACCAAACAGTATCCCCAATTTGGAATAAAAATTTTGAAATAACATTACTTCCTCTGGGTCTTCTGCGGTACAAGAAGGTTAAAGCCTACATGAGAATACTTTAAAGTAACTCTCATAGACCTCAAGAGCCTATACAAACAACCCCCTACAACAACGAAGTTCAAAAGACCTCTACAATCCCCCCCATCCCTAACCCAACAAGAAAAGAAACATCATCAAAGGCTCCAGAAGAACAGAACCTCTTGGATGCCTTTTGAAGATGAAGTCGACCTGAGTTGCATCCTCCTTGCACCGCAGAAAACCAAGAGGAAGTTTATTTTGCTAATAAAATTTCAAATTGTAATGGGAAATTACCAAACGATCTAATATAATTAATAAGAATTTTTAAAGTGGAAATTGAATTTGGAAACGATTTACGGTATAAGTTGGTGAAGCCAGTAAACAGAGTATACGATTGCATTAACAGAATGATAATAAATAAATTATTATTATTCTGTGGACAATGCTTCCAACTTTAACAAATATGCAGTAGACGTCCTTCCTCCAGTCCATCAACTTCACTCTTTAATTGCAATGTAGCGTAAATGAAGTGAATGCTTAAACTTGGTGATCTGTAACAAAAAAACTTTCATTAGATGAAATACATAGTAATACATGACTATATACTCTCTGTAGGCTACCCTAATAAAACACAATCCTGAAACAAAACACTTACGTGTGAATCTTAATATTGGATCAAGCTAAATACGTGAAGTATGCTCTGAATTCTACCAAAGATGCACCATACCAAATCTAACATGCAAAGAAGGCGAATAAATAACATCCAACATGTAACTACACACAGTTCTAGATGTAACACAGAATATTCAATCCTTGCACACAGTATATCATAAAAATAGAATGTCCATGGCCTTGGATCCCTTGGAAAAGCGAAGCTGTATCTGAAACACACTTAGAAAATGAAGAATTGAGTAAATTTTCAAGATTAAAGTTGAGTAGTCGACCTGGAACTTATAACTAAACTCTTATAAGTACTCACGCCTGAACCGCCAGGAGTGGTCTAATCTATAACTTTTGACTAATAAAAATCAATCGATATTCATTTTGATTTCAATTGATAACTGCACCTCTCAGCGTGTGTGAGAGAATGCCCTAAGCTACTGCGCTCTCCTAGCGTGTGTAGGAGAGCGTCTTAAATGAAGATTTTTCAATATCTTGAGAATTTTAATTTGCACTTTTCAGCATCTATAAGAATTTCTAACTTTCTAACAGTACTATACGTGAAATATTCCTTAAACTAGAACTAATCAATTTAATAATAATTATAATATATTATCATGATTCAGCACTTCTCAGCGTGTGTGAGAGAATGCCTAAACTACTGCGCTCTCCTATCGTGTGTAGGAGGCGTCTTATAAACAGATATTACAATATCTGCATATTTACATCACTCATTAAGAGTTTCTAACTCTCATTAATGTCTGTAACTTAAATTAACTTGAATCCTATTAGTAGAATAATAATAATCATGAATCTGCACCTCTCAGCGTGTGTGAGAGTGCCTTAACCAGTTTTCTTTTCTAGCATGTGTAGAAAAGTACCAAATCATTCAACTCTTGAGGTAGATCTCAAGAATATCTGCGCCGTATCAAAGCATGCAAGTTAATACTTATGATAAAGGCTAGAATAAATACAGCCCCAAAGCCATAATAGCTTGAACCCCCCTTCCCCATGCCAACCAGCAAAGGCTGGAGGCAATGCTATGATCAAAAATTTTTGAATAAGTATAAATTTTAAATTGGAAATGACTCTTATATAATATGCATGCAGCTTAAAAGCTATCAAAAATATCTTTTGTACCCCCTTCCCTAAGTTCTAACCCCTTTGCTGAAGGCACTACAATCTTATACTTGCAATTCCCAGTCTCCTGTATAATAGATCCCAACAGGCTACAGTGTAACAGTTACCACCTCGTCATAAAAATGATGCTGAATCGAGCCCGCAATCATAGTGACAACGCAGTGGAACTACCACACAGAACACTGACTAGGACACTACGATACTCGACTGAAATCTGCAAATATCCTACGGGGACCCACCCTATCTAGCTCAATCCCTATTTATGGCTGTTATCTTGTCTCACATCCAACTATGCAAACACAGGCACAGTACCACATATCCCATCATTGCACGATGGTGAAAACATGTACATTTACATCTGCACTGCATGGCGGTGCTGCTATTAAAGCGCCCGACCAAGACAGAAGACACCCTCATCGCAAAACTAGCATGATGACGTGGTACTGCACAGGATTGTGTCAGAGTATGCTACATGACTAACAAACATAAACGTCCCACCCTTATCTAGCTCAATCCCTATTTATGGCTGTTATCTTGACTCACATCCAACTATGCAATCACAGGCACAGTACCACATATCCCATCATTGCACGATGGTGAAAACATGTACATTTACATCTGCACTGCATGGCGGTGCTGCTATTAAAGCGCCCGACCAAGACAGAAGACACCCTCATCGCAAAACTAGCATGATGACGTGGTACTGCACAGGATTGTGTCAGAGTATGCTACATGACTAACAACCATAAACGTCCCACCCCCTATACCCCACCCGCTACTCTGGGACAATGTTAGATAATTCTAGCCTAACTCTTCAACTAGTAATTTAAGGGAAGATACCTGATACCAGATTCACTTAACCACATCTTGGTTTGATTGATTCCACATCTTTATTTGTATTGAATGTGTTGAATGACTGCCTTTAATTGATTCCTGGGAGGGCGAAGTTAGGGCGCATCCGGCCCTCTTGAGAACTTGACCCTCAACCTCCCTTTGTAGTGGGGTTACCATTCAATACATAATTGATGCCTTCCAATAATCGATTGTTCATGTTTGTTTTTGTATTTTTCAAAAATTCATCCTGTTGAAACAAATGAAACTTGAGTTTAGCTTGTATTTTCAATTTGTTAATAATTATTGCTATGCATAGGCTAAATATTTTTATGATATTAAATAATAGTCTAATATTCACAATGTTAAGATAAAACCCTTAAGCATACTCATCCAATGAGTTTGTGAAGATAACTAGACTTCGAAAAACAAGCACTTCAATATCTCCTAAGATGAAGGGTAAAGTTTGGAATAATTGAACCAAGTAAAAACCTGCTTCACTTTGAATTGATTAAATAAAATAAAGAACCATAGGATTTATTGAATGAATTGTTAGATTAGCACAGGGAAATGGCTGGATAAATTTCATGAAAACTATTTGTGAAAAACTATTTGTATTGATGAATGGAATATAACGAGATCTCAAATCAAAATCAAATCAACTAAGAGTAAATGAATATTAAAGTTTGGAATATTTGTTGAGAATGACGACTCCATATCGGTTTCAATAACTTCGACCAATTTGTGAAGTAGACTTCAGATATCAACCATACTCAAATGTAAAGAAATTTGAAAATTTTAAATAGTTCAACTGATTAGAAAATATTTAAAACTTTAATATTATTCACTTTGAAAATAAATAAGATCAACTAACCTCAATAGTAGAATTGCCGGATCAAAAACTTTACAACTCAAACTGTAGTATAATTTGCTTCATTTAACCACCAAATTATGAAGTTGAACACTGGTTATAATTGAGAGCTTCACTGTATTAGTTTAAAAATAGACTGTAGTTGAAAGCACTCGTAAATATTTCGAAAAATTCAGAAAATAATTCGACCGCTGTTAACACTACTGGTTACGAAGCAGAAATGAAGTGTGAGTGAGCATGGATTTCATCTCACAGCTGATACTAGCAAGTCAGCTGATCAATCAGTGATGCCAAGATATTATATTTGCATAAAACATTCAACAATCGATAAAATAATTTATTTAGTTAATGTGATAAAATTTTCAATTATCAATTTGCTTATTGTAATAATTCGAAAATCAATCTAATAGTCAGTCTTTCGTAAGACTTCGAATCGTTCGTCAGCTTTTGATACAGTATGATCGATATTGTTATCGACCGGGAATTTCAAATAAATATTGACTATTTCTAGAATCTTTGAATTCTTTAGATTTTTAGCTGTCCGCGGGTGAAGAGACAATACATTCAGGCATCTTTGCTCAAAAATTTATGATTTTATTTGCAACCAGTTGTGAGATGATCTGTCCCAAAAATTTCACCTTTAGGCACCCATCAGGGGCGGATTAAGAAGGTGGGCGGGGGGTGGGGGGCAACATGAACAGTGTCAATATAAATGAAACATAAACAAATTTTTGCTGGAAAAACAATTATCTCTCAATATTGATAGTTTAAATTTATTTATTGTCCAATTATTGATGGTTCAAATCTGAACAATAACTCCTAAAATATTCTAATTGCAGTTGCAATATTACTGTCTTCTTGATCACAAAAAAGTACCAATGAGCAGAGACTCACTAATATTATAAAAACCTCTTCAATTCAAGTTCAGATGCCGTTCCTTCCTTTTGTCTGATGCTCGTTGGTAGTATGGTAGGCTCCCATGCATAAGAGGGTCTTTTGGTGAAAAACCTCTATCAATAAATGCTGCTGAGTACCATGAAATTATTAACAGGAGTAATTACAGCAGGAGTAGATTTTATAAATACTATAATTGATGCTATAGACAAAGGAGAGAAAGTTGTTGGCATTTTCTTAGATACCGGTATGTCACGTGCCTTCGATAGTGTACTTCACAATGTTTTGTTACATTCGTTAGAGGCTTTAGGAGTATGTGATAAGGAGCAGGCGTGGTTCTCGTCTTATTTGATTGGCAGACAGCAGTTTGTCGAAATAGAGCATACAGAAGAGAAAAATAATCATTTTTACAAATACAGTTATCGCTCTGACCTGAGAATATTAAAGTATGGAGTACCTCAAGGATCCATTTTGGGTCCTTTATTATTCCTATGTTATATCAGGGGTCTGCCTGATTTGGTCCAAGAACCCGCCTCTGTATGTCTGTATGCGGATGATGCTAACATAATATTCTCAGGTAAATCAATTGAAGCTGTGGAATTCTCATCTGCCATAGGCCTCTCCTCTATTAATGAGTATCTAAATAGCCGAAATCTTTTGTTGAACTCAAGTAAGTCTATAGTAGTCCCATTCTCGACAAGGCAGAGTAGGAATGAATTGTGCCCAAATATAGCGATAAATAACACCCTTTTAGAAACAGAAGACAAAACTAAATTTCTAGGTCTGTTAATAGATAGTAGTCTTTCATGGGACAGTCATGTATCACACATTATAAAAAAAATATCCCCAGGTCTATATGCTTTGCGTCGAATGTCCAATTTATGCAGTATTAAAACATTGAAATCAATATACCATGCAGTAATACATGCGCATTTGGCATATGGTCTTTGTATATATGGAAGTACAACTAAGAGAAATCTTGATAAAATTCTTAAACAGCAAAAACGAGCAATAAGAATTATGCTAAACCTCAATAGAACCGACTCTGTAAAGATAGCTTTCTCCAACCTAGGAATCTTAACGATATATGGACAATACATATTTGATGTTATTGTATTTTTCAAAAAAAATGTTGGCTCAAATTTAAGAAATAGTACCCATAATTATAATACAAGATTCGGTCGTATTACAGAAAGGCACAGATTGGATCTATTTGAGAAAAAAACTGTTCATAGAGGAAAAAAGTATTTTGTGAGGCTACCAACCAGTTTACAAGAATTAGAAGATCCTCATATATTTATGAGAAATTTAAAGGAATATCTGGTAAACTTAGCGCTGTACTCTTTACAAGAATTTGATGTTAATTTTTAATTAAATAAACACTTGAACACTTAACTAGTTTTTGATGGACTTTTCGGTAAACATTTATAATATGATATTCAATAACAAATAACTTTGATATAGGCCTAAATTATTGTTTGTTTTACATATGACGTTATTCAATGTACCTGTACATTTGTTGAATAAAGAATATTTGAATTTGAATTTGAACATATTATTTCGAATCCATAAACTGGCTTCAAATCTCAATGTATCCAGATGGACTATTGAGTCTGTTCGTTTCATACTGAGATTTGTATTGAGATTGACAGGTTGTTACATACTTTTCATCAGTGTGCGTGTTTTCATTTTAAAATTTGCTCATCTCATGTTAACTTGAACTTTTGTTGTGATTTACACTGGAAAAATACTTAATTTTATAAAAATATCACATAATTTTAATATTTATGTAAGAAAAACGTTGTAGTTTTAGAGCCTAGATTTTCGGTTTTTCACTCTTAATATTGTTCAAAATTTTTCCGGGGGAGGCCCCCCGGACCCCCCCATGCCCGGGGGGTAATACCCCCGGAACTGACCTTCCTAAACCGCCCCCCCAAAACACAGACCTTAATCCGCCCCTGCTCTTATAATTATATAAGCTGATTAATTCAATAAAACGAGTAAGGGGCGGTTCATGAGCTCTGCATTTACTAGTCCAGAGCTAACGTTAGTATGGGCTAAAGTTACGCCAGGGCTAAAAAATGGGTTCATGATACAGAGTTCAACCACGGATTATCGTTAGCCCAGCGTAACTTCAAGATGTCTTACGCCGAGGGGTTAGCCAATGACGAATGTTAGCTCGTCGGCTCAACTGCAGGGATTCACATAGGGAATATTTGTTTCCATGCATCTTGCATGGCGAAATGGGACAACTCGCCGTGGCCAGCTCATACAAAGACTGATTACCACAGCATTTCATTTAATACAAATTTCCAGGGATATTTAGATGCAGTTAACGATTCGACATGATAAATAAATTAATTTTAAATTCACTAATCAAACTAATTTATTGAAAAAACACAACAAAACATGTTAATCGGTAATCTGGTGAGGAGGAGGATAATGATGATGATGATGCCCTACTAGTCCAATCAATGTATGTACACATTTTTGTCTTGCAAAGTTTATTGTAGAACTGAATTTAAAAAAATATGTTGATTGGACCCATACATAAATAGTCTGCATTTGATTTAGCATAAAAGAATACTTTTTGTGCTCATCTAAAATTCTTGATTAAATAAAATTAGAAGATCGAATGAGAAATAATGTCAATTCATGTGATCAGTTGGATTTGAGATATAGAAAGACTCTCACAAGGGAAACTGTAGACAAAAGACAGAATATCATGTCAAGTACTAATAATAAAATTTGAATTCAAATGATCACTAATTGCTTATGAAAATTGATAACTAATCATTGAATTACAAATTAGTTTATAAATATCTTGTCGAGTCGAAGCCCCCCCAAAACGCCTGGAAATTTTTATGAGAATGTAAAATTCATACAAATATTATATAATATAATTATAATATTTATAAATTATAGATATTATAATATATTATTTATAAAATAGTTTTTAAGCTCTTAATATAACTATTCATTAGCAAGAATGACCGAATTCCACCATGCATTACTTCTACGTCTTCAAATGTCATATAAGCCAGTGAAATTGTCATCAAAAGTAGGGTTTACTTCGCATGAAATGGGGTAGCTCGGTTCTTTTCTATGTTGTATAATAATAGTGGAACATTCAATCCAATTATTCGATCCAACCAACCTTATATCCTGCCAAAAACCTCTATGAAATGGCTCAATTTTTTACATGTGGACAATTTCAACCCTGAAGCATAGCTTTTTCATAACAGCACCTAACTTAATATAATTTTAAAATTATAATTTAAATAAGCCCCAATTTCATACCAGGATTACTGTTAAAGGCGGCCCAACAGTTTGCGAGATATAGCTCTTCAAAGTTCATCTATGCTAATAATACATCATGCTATCAAGCTATTTCTTGCTAAGTCTCGCGGAAATCATGTGGGATAGCAAAACATCAAGTTAAATTGCGAGAAATCGCTTGAGATGCATTGATAGAAAAAATAATGGTTCTCGGTTCAAGAAAAAGTAATGAACATAACTTGCAATAATATTTTGTACATAAAGATAACTTCCAAAAATGTTAATTTATAAAATGGTTATAATGTACGATTTCTTGTTTATTACAGTATTATTTTTAAAGTGTTTATATGTCTGATTGAAATTTCATCGAGGCATTAGATTTGGCAATAAAATCCTATTTTATACGATATTAAGTGCAGTTTAAGTTTAAATCAATATAAAACCAATAAAAGCGAGACCTATCATAAGAATATCATTCTAATAATAATCAACTACCCCCCACCCACTGGTCAACGGTTTTAAGCCTCCCCCCCCAATCCATTTCTAGATCCGCCACTGCCGGAAGATTAATGTGCCGTGCTTTTTGTTAAATTTACAATGTTCAGTTATGACAAAGTTAATGTTGAACTATTGTGAAGAATGCTTTGATAAGATAAGCTGATTTTTTACTTGGTATGTGTCAAGCTTCAGTAGGTCTCGAGTTATTGTCATCTTCAGTTGGTTGTCTCTTCTAACCTATACAAGCGGTCTCTCATCTACAAGAAATAATATTTACAGTGAGTGTAAATTTCATTTATTTTGTATTATTCCCATTCTTTTCAACGGGTAAGATCTTTTCCAACATCCTTAGTAAATATTTATGCATGACAGTTGCATTTAATATTATTATAATTTTCTTCTCCTTTGAATGTTATTGGATCATAGTATCAGCACTAGGTGATTGTTTATTTTGTTTATTTCAGGTATCCAACTTCTATTTTTCCTTTCTTCAATTTTTCGTGGATTCATCATCGACTTTAAATAAAATTTAATTCGGGTACTTTCGTGTTATGAGTGCACCTAGCTGCCACATTCTAGAGCCGTAGGTTATGTTGTGTTCATAATGTGTCAATGATACTGTGTAAGTTAATATAATTAATTTATCACAAACCCAACAGAAACATATCGAAACCAAACAATATTTTTGCAAAAGTATAAAACCTCTGATAAGTATAAGATATCTTTTTCAACCCATGTGCAACTGAATAATAGCCTACAGTCATTTTTGTGCTTTGAGTATTATTTTGGAATAATTCAAATAGAAATTTCCCAGAGGTATTTTTATTATTTGTTGGATGAATATCAGACGCTACCAAAAATATATCCGTCTACGGTAGTTCTAGACTTGAACTATCCATATTAATTTATTTAAAACATAGCCTAATTTGAATGGTCCAAGGTAAGTCAACTCAACCAAGTATTTATGTAGGAGTGTTTCCATGTCAGAAGCAATGGAGGGGATGCTTTCTTCCAAGGATTGTAGGATAGAAATTCAAATTTAGCAATGTATTTTCTTAGATTTTTGGATACGTATTTACAGTCAGCCCATGACTAGTTCATGTCAGTGGTTTTAATTCAGGCGTGTGAAGAAATTCTTTTCCCAAATTAGTCAATCATTGAGTTACAGACCTTCATCTACGGAATAATTTTCTATGATCATCAATCATCATAGAAGTCATCAAATAGATTAATTATCTATAGCATAATTCTATTTAAACAAGCTGACAGTTTTTAGATAAGCTATCGTGAGTCTATAAACTAGATTTATGTAAGCTTTTTTTAGCCTTACAATAACAAAAATCACAGTTCAATAGGCTACGGTACTACATGAATTGGGCTAGGGTGTGACAGGAATTCTAAAAAAATACAAGGAGGGCTTTTTAACTCAATGGGGAAGTTTGGAACAAGCTTTTCCTCGTAATACTTGATTTAAGAGTGTAGTCAAATAGGCCTACGTTTGTTTGTTTATGGACATTTTAGGAACTCACTGGAACTCACTCAATATCTTGTTTCAAGTATCTTTAAATTTCTGGGAATCCACATCTAAAAATGATTATTTTATATGAGACCTTGAATAGAGCTCATTAAGAAATACCACAGCTATCGTTTCCTACCTTATATCAATTCTAATGGTTCATATGCCAAACGACTAATTTCCGTTTAAAACTTTTTATGGAACAGAAAAACTTATGTTCAAAAAAAATCGCATTACCTCAAGCAACAATTAATATCAACTTATCATTAATAATTCACATGATATCATCAGTAGAATTGCTAGTATTTATTCAATTTGCAAAACAAATGTGTACGAAACTTTTGGATGGGATAATGGAAACTGGAATAAAAGACAATAAGATTGGAATAATCATAATCCTTCTTATTACATAATCAATGAATAAATAGTGTGTAATAAATAATTATGCATGTACAATAATAATCATCATCTTCATTAATCATCAATTACGTGCACCGCCGTCAAAGAATATTTAACTATTCAACTACAGTAATTACCGCAATTAATTTGCGCAAACATAACGTTTTAAATAATTGGTCTATTTGAATCAGAGAGTAATTCAATAATTACTTTCTTCCACTTCTTTATATTATTCATTTCACTTCTTCTCTCGAACTTGGATATTATGAGTTATAATGAATGCTGTTGATGCAATTTCATTTCCCGTAATAGAGTTCACTTGAGGATTGACAAATTTTCCTTTTTTCCTGTATTTATTTATTTATTCACAAGAATGTAACTGTGTTCAAATAGAACTATTAACAGTGCAATACAATAAAATACTATTTGGTTGGAATTTGTAGCTATAAATTGATGTGGACGTCCTAGAAAAAATTATTCTCCTATTTATTCATTATTTATCAGTCTTACACGTTTAGATTTGTTACTTCAATTTGTTTTTATTTGTCATTACACTTCTTTATTTTCATTACAGTTCATCGTTAAATTTTAGAAAAAAAGGCCATGTATTTTTTCATTAGGCCTATTCAAGTCCTTTCCTAGCCTGAATTACTTTTTATGATGTAGGAATACTGAGGGCATAAATCACGTATTTATTTCCCTCAAAAGTAAAATTGTCTAGTAAGTGTTTTCTCGAGTTAATAAGAGTGACAATTTATTTACATTGTCTTATGAAGGTCATCCAAATTCCTTATTACCTCTAATTATCATTCATTTTGCACGTAGTTCAATTAGACACGTACATCATGATTACTAAACATTAAGTCCGTCAATGAATTTTACTGCGAAAAAATCTGCACTTTCTACAAATTACACTTATTTGCGTCATGATAATTTGTCATCATAAATAAAGTATTGAAAAACAAGAAGTGATTTCACAATGAATATACAGAGGCAACCTTTGCTTGGTTATTATAAACTGTTATTTGTTTGGGGATATTTCTATGGTTACTCCATTATTTAGTATTAAACCCAGGTCAGACCGTGAGATTTTAGCTCGAGCCACTCCTCGTGTTTTGGAGGACACGCTAAGCCGTTGGTCCCGGCTGCCTAAAAAACAGTCGTCAAGTCACGTCAGAGACCCTGAACTGATCAGGAGTGACCTGAAAACTCTGACACCAGACCTGAGCCAGCCAGGTTACACGGAATTATTATTATTATTATTAATTGTATCTGTATATTTTAGTATACTCCAGTATTTTGAAGCGCATTATGTCTCAATAAATTATATGTATCTATAATAATCGATAATATCTAGGTATCAAGCTTCGCTCAAGGAGAAGGCAATGTGAGTATTGGCTGCATGTCCTAGACTTTCCTATTGAAAAAAAAAACAGTAGTCTGCAAGTTTTTGTGGGAAGTGTCCATTGGAAGCAGTTGCAGTCGATTTGCTTTTGAAATTTTATTTTATTCCATTTTGTTACTATTTGTTTGCTAGGGATGATGCCCTCATAAGCTCATTTGATCGTGGACAGCTTAAAAGCCAAATTCAATAGTACACTTGAAGCTGTGAGCCTAAATCATAAATTAACATGTGAATGAATGAATGTAATTATTTCAAATTAATTGGCAGAGAAAATTCTCCGACATCCATTAATACGTTAATGATATGCCTTTATTATATCAGTTGCAAAATAGAGGTTTACAAAATAGTTTCGCATTTATTCATAATACGAGTATAATCGAATTACTGAATATAGTTATTTTAAGCTCCTTTACGTCAATCGAACGATTTCTGAATTAATTTCAGAGGAATTATTATTTTCATAGCATTGTAATTGGGTACTGTAATGTATATTCTTATTGATGCCATATAATTAATTATATTCGCATTGATTTTATTCCATATTTCATCCAATAAAGTAAATTGTGGTTAGAAAATAACTGTTTGTTCGGTTCGGGTTCATACTGTGAAATATAAAATATTGTACTGAATTCATTGACAAAGGTTTTTGTTAACAAATTCCTTTATTAGAAAAATATGTATGGGTTAATGGAAACATGATATTCATCATGATTCATTATTCATCTTCGAATTTCGTATGGAAACTGTGGAATAATGTGAAAGATTGTACAGCACTACTGAAATTCTTTAATGAAGTTTCTTCCAGGTTGACGTTTTACTCCTGCTTCAACGAGATTGATGATTGAATATTTGATTGTTTGAAATGGTTTTGCACACTTTTGATTGGTGGCTGTCAAGGTGTGTTGGGCTCGAAAATTGCTTGAATTTTCTATGAATTTCTTTGAGGGTCTTGCCTCGAAATATTCGGTGAAATATTAAAATTCACTATGAACTTCATTGAGGGTCTTGCCTCGAAATATTCCCTTTATTCGAAACTTTCTAATGTACTTATAGATATTTTTATGATGAAACTGTCTGTGCGGTGGTACTTTATACTTTTTATTGATAACATGTTGTAGTTATTTGAAAGATTTGATGCTTAAACTTGTAATATACTACTAAGTGACCTGCAAAGTATATATTCCTTTTGAAATGCATGCTTAGTGCTTGTTGCAATATGATTTAAAACAAAAAGTAATTTATTGTAGGAAACAAATATAATTGCATGTTTATTGGAATGGAATGTTACTTTCTACAATTGATCAGATAATATCCTAAAAATTGAATTCCTGAATAAATTTACTATACCTAATAATACTTTTTGTTCCTTATGCAGCATTCAATATGGTTGGTGATGGTTCAATTTTAATTACTGGAGGAGCTGGCTATATTGGTTCACATACTGTTTTAGTACTTCTTGAAAATGGCTACGATATAATCGTATTGGATAATCTGGTCAATGCATGGAAAGGCAAGTATATAATTGTGGCGATGGTTCGTATCCTTGTAAACTTCTATTTGCTTCTGTTTCTCTGCAGCTCTTCTACTTAATGGGTGATGTCTTGCTGCGCTAGTCAAATTTTTCAAGTTTCATAAACATAAAAGTTTGCACTTTAGTCATGACTTTTGAAAGACAAGTCAATTTCAACGCTGCCATTTTGGCGTTGAATTTGTAAATTAACAATTCTTAAATCAAGAGATTTTCATCAGCTGACTGGGCACAAGCCAATGTAATTTGTCTGATTTAAACTGCATAAAACCATAGAGAAAGCATACACCAAAGCATTCACCTTGCGTATGCTTTCTCTATGATGAAACACAGCAGCTATGACAACACATCTGTAATATTTATTATTTAGTACTGTGTGTTCTCTATTAGGTGTTGGTTTTAACTCCTCTGCTCGTATTCAAAGTATTCTTGTTGGTTAGTGGTAAATTCATTTTCTTGATTTTTCTGTACAAATGTATGTAATTATAAAGGTCGGGACACACTTAAAACAGCACCGTGCCCGCACCTACATACGGCCGAGAGTCGGACGTGCTGCGGCGAATACGAAAACAAGGAATTCTTGTGTGTAGGGACACACATCACCGCACCGCTCCAGCACCGTCGTGGTGATTGCTGCCCGCGCCGTGGTCGTACCGTGACCGACTACTTTACTTTACTTTTTGATGGTGACGGTGCGGCCTTGTGCTGCTTGGACAGCGAAAAACTCATTGAAGAAGTAGGGTTATGTACAATCATACAAATACAGAATTTGTAAAAATTATTATTTTCACACAAAGTAGAAATTACTTCAAACTGAATTAGAATTAAATTATTTTAAATTAAAATATCCTAAACATATTGATTATCCCACAGTGCGGTTAATTGTGTCCCGGACTTTTATTCAATGAACTCATTCACCTGATTAAAAAAGAATTTTCTTCTACAAATCCTTATGAATCTTTTAACATCTTATCTGCATCTTGTTTGTGGGAATGGAACACTCCAGAACACACTAATTTGTTTCCATGAAACCATATTCTCGCCACAAATCAGATAATAAATTTAAAGAAGCACTAAATTAATAAACCTGCTAAAAATAATTACCTATTGTCTCATTGAAACCAATCTCATTTAAATTTTCAAGATGATTCCGTGCAGATACCAGAAGTGTTACAGCGAGTCGAAAGATTAAGTGGCAAGAAAATCACATTCTACCAAGTGGATCTAGTCGATAAGGATGGATTATCAGAAGTATTCAAAAAGGTAATGAATTTTATTTGATTGTTTGGAAGCGATTGTTTAATTTCATGGAAACAGTATCATTTTATTAGAATATTTTGAAAAAATCGGGTTCAATGTTGAACAAATATTGTTACAACTTGTTTTTCCCTACGATCAGAATGTGTAGCCATCCTAATAGCCATCTTCAAATGAACAGCTGACTTTGAAAGTAAGGCTCACACTAGACATGCAAATCATATGGTTTGCTGCATTATAACTTTTGCCTCATGTACGATTACTAAGTTAGCTGTTCAAATAAAGGTATTAGGAAATAGGTTCAATTTCCTATGAAACTTTGAGGATGATCCACGAATATTATAACAACTTAACAACTGATACCCTAACCATAGGCTTTTTGTTAGAAATGTTATGCAGAATCCATGGTTTACAACTGTGATAATCATTTTAGAATACTCTGTATAAATTAGGCATTTATCACTCTAATCTAAAGATTTTTAGATTAGAGTAATTTTTCATCTCTAGCAGACCTCATTCAACAATTTATGATAACTCATATATTGTGCACTCAGAAGTATAAAAGTTTCTCTCGATGTTTCAATAATAATTATTACAACAATTAAATAACAATTATTGTGATTTTGATAATAATTATTCTATAGCGAATTTAATGCTCTTATACACCTCAGAAGATGTTGAATTAATTCAGGTTTAATTTTGACAGAAGTGAACAAAACGTCTTTCCGCATGTGCAGAAAAATTTCCTCTTCAATCTTTTTAAGAACTTTGCAACTTAGAAGAGTCACTCAAATTCATTATACTTAATCGGATAATTTATTAATTTTGGATTTTTTCAGCACAAGATAGACTGTGTCATACACTTTGCAGCATTGAAAGCAGTGGGTGAGTCTTGCCAAGAGCCACTGAAGTATTACAGCAATAATGTGTCAGGCTCCATCACACTGTTTAAGGTTTGTCTATTCTTATTCATTTCTCAATTATACCATAAATTAGAGAGAGTGACGTGTCTAGCATAAAAGTATATTCATTCGATACAAATCAGTAGTATACATTAGTGCTTTATTATCAATGACTTGGACTCGTTTCTGTCACAATCATATGGACTATTATTATAGATTTGCCATTCTCATTATTACCAATTTCAATCAGTGATATGCATACAATATAAGTACATACACTTGATACAACACAATAGTGAGCATGATTATTTAGGTTGTTGTGGATCCATCCTTTTCTCACTTGATCAAAATATAAACACTAAATTGACTTAGAACGTAAGATTGTACTCACAAATTATGTGTTGTGAGTACACAACTTAATTTGTGACACATAATTTGTGAGTACAATCTTACGTTCCAAGTCAATTTAGTGTTTATATGATTATTTAATTAATTATCATTGTATAAGGCTTCATTTCATCATAATTCGTGATCAAATTTTACATAAGAAATGAAGAAATGAGATTCCAGATAATTTCCATATTAGACAATCACATCATACTTCAACTATAGTACAGTATAGCTATTGGTTGCCTATCTATGCTACCTTGAAGGTTTATTACTGTATTTTATCTCATTTCTCATAACCTGATGAAACCAGCGGCCTGTTTCGTTAAAGTTTAGAAGTCTTGTAATACTGGAAAAGACTACCACACACCAAACATTTTAGTATAGTAATCTGTGATATTGATATCTATTGTGTTCGCCTTTTCCCTGTTTCAAAGGACCTGTGAAATTTTATGCAACAGACCCCAGGTTGAAATTCACTCTAATATTCCTTATTAATTTGTATTTTATTATTTATTACAATTGGTTAAATGCTGTCATAAGCAAAACTATGACGTTGTCTTGTACGTTTCACTTTGGTAATCTTTCATCTTTTGTGAAGCAAGAAATGCAGTGAAGTTCATTTTGTCAAAACAATATCTAATAACTTTCAAGTTTATCTTACTTATTCCAGGTTATGAAAGAACAGAATGTGAAGAACTTGGTGTACTCTTCATCATCTACCGTCTATGGGAGTCCAGAATATTTACCACTTTGCGAAAAACACCCGACAGGGCGAACCTGTACAAATCCCTACGGCAAATCAAAATACTTTGTTGAGGAGATTCTCAGAGACTTTTATTTTCACAGATAATTGGTGTTTTATTAATTTTTTTGTTGGTGTTTTAGTCTTAAATTTAATTTTAAAAATGCAACTATTTATAATCAAACTAAAGTATTTCTATCCAACTATTTATGGTGCTACCAACTATTCTAAATCCTGAAAATACTGTGACAAACTAAAGTTATGGGTTTCATTCAAAATACAATTCATGGTGCTTCCAACTATCCTGAAAATACTCAAAGTTATGCAAACCCAAGTTATGGGATCTATTTAATATGCAATTATTTATGGTGCTATCAACTAATTTGAACGTAGAGATTCTTATTGAATGAGTTATCTTGATGACTCATCGGGTTTAACGAGACCTTATACAAATAAATTGAAAATTCTCAACAAGTTCAGATACTTTTGTCACGTCCATAGATGACTGTGACTTGCATGAATGATAAGATGAGGCTTAAGGTATAATACAGGAATTGTCAACGAACTAGATTGAGGCAATGATAACTTATCAAAGTTGTAAGCTCTAACGATCTGTAATCTCTTCTAACAAAATTATAATAATTCAACTCTCTGTTAATAATAAATTTGTGCACTATATCAATTGCCAGTACTATATCAATTCTCATGATTCATTGGTGTTTAAGATGAATTATTTATTTATTTATTTCAGGGCTGGAACGTGATATCACTGCGTTATTTCAATCCAGTTGGAGCTCATCCTTCGGGAGACATTGGTGAAGATCCTACTGGAACGCCGAACAATTTGATGCCCTATGTTGCACAAGTAGCAATCGGTAGGAGAAAAGAACTACTGGTCTTCGGCAATGATTACGATACTCCTGATGGAACAGGTATTGAAATGAAGACACATAAAATATTGTCCATACTATTTATTTTCTGTAAAATTTATTTACACCTACATGTAAACACACATTGTAGGACCTCAATAGCAAGTAACTCAATTTAAAGGAAAGTTCACATCACGAAAATACAGTGATACATAATAAAATCATAATATTTCATGAGACCAGATATGGGACTATCATTATTTGACATAATCTTATTTATTTGAAGACCAGTTGAATAAGCTTCTAATTTAGATTGAATGGACTTTTGAACACTCATATTTAAAAAGAACACTTTAAAACGAGCATATTTAAAAAGAGGATTCAATTACCAATTATTATTAATGTTGAAAAACTGTTGAATTAATGCGTTAAGGACGGATTGTAAAGAAGCCTTGGAAGATTTAATAAAAATTTCAGTGAAAAAGTACATTCAAAGTGCTGGCGCCTGTAATACAGGAAACACACACTTGACGTAAATAACAGGGGTGTTAGAGCTTATAAGTTTAGTGTGGATCCAGCTTTTTCCTATATTTTCCTAATGACCCATTCTCTTATTGAACAGGCACCAGATAACGTTTTTAAAAACATGATATTTTTTCAACAAATTATATTATTTTATAATAACATTATATTTTTTGAACGGAGACTTATTGTTGACAGGTGTTCGAGATTATATCCATATAATGGATCTGGCTGAAGGGCATGTTGTTGCTCTTCAAAACCTTCTAAAGCCATCGTCAACAGATAGATTCAATGTCTTCAATCTGGGCACTGGACGGGGCTATTCCGTTTTGGAGGTAAGGCTTGGAGATTAAATTATCATCTCCATTCCAAAAATATAAAAGTTCAATAACTTAAGTTTAAGTTTGTATATAAAAGTTTAATCCATAAATCAATTCAGAACAAAACTAATCAGTTTCGAAACTAATATAAACTTTGAAAAATATACAGGCCAAGATTTGAAATACTGACATTTTGAAACTACGATAATCTTTGATCCTTTTGATCAATTTTCCTTTTAACCTTTTGATCGATTTTTGCAGGTGATCAATGCTTTTAGTGAGGTCAGTGGTAGAAAGATCAACTACAGATTTGTAGCGAGACGCGAGGGGGATATCGCTGTATCCTACTGCTCGCCTAATCTTGCAAAGGATTCTCTTGGTTGGACTGCTAAGCGAGGCCTGAAAGATATGTGTAAGTTGATTGATTTAATTTCTTCTCCTTTAAACTTTACAAATTTTTTCATTCCAATTTTTAGAACTACTGTATTTGCGATTTAAAATGATAACCGATTAGGTGCGTGGCCTGGAGGTTATCTGTTCTTTGAAGTGAAATGAAAATGGAGTGTTTGTCAATGGTTCCGATGGAAATTTCAGTCATTTGCTTCAAAATTACTTCTCAATTCCAAAAAAATATGCCAAAAATGTTCACTCAAAATTTACAATGCCATCTAGAATTATTAGCATTTCCCAGCTGATATGACAAATAATTATGTTCTCTTTGCAGTCAACGATTCTCTCGTTGAGATCACATTGTTGATTCGTTACTAGCGAGAAGTGCTCGTTCAATTTTATTTGATTCAAGCTCTGCGAAACAATAATTCATTTGGATGAAATTATTAGGTGTTGCAGTTAACCAACTTCTGTGAATACATCATAATTAGAGAAAGAAATACCCAATTAAAGCTATATAAATAGATCTGGAGTCTTCTAATGTCAGATAAATTGTTTTGATGTATGTTTCTTCTGTTAAGCAAATGTGTAAATTTGAGTGCAAAGTATTAATTGTACCTTCACTTGAAAAACGTTTTTCAATCGCCTTTGGCTCGTGAAAAAAACTGTTTCTCTCTGTGCATAAATCACTCATTTTTCGCTCTATTTACACAAATAAGCTATTCTATTGTGGTTCATTATAATCAAATTGAAATATAGAAAATACTAAATAAGTTATCTCATTAATTACATGTAAAAAGGACTTTTTGGATTGAAAATGTTAACTAACGCCGTTTGTAGATGATCGAATTCTTCGTCCAATACAATTAAATAGAATAGCTTTCAATTAAACACCTGTCTATACTGTCTATACCTGTCTAAAATGGCTTGCTTGGACCCTTACATATCTAGTGTGTCGTTAGCTTTAGACAGCTCTTAATTTGAAATCTATTTTATTTAATTGTATTGGATGAATAATTTGATCATGTACAGATAGATAATTATTATTTTTATTTTTTCATAGGTGAAGACATGTGGAGATGGCAGACCAAAAATCCCAACGGCTTCAATAAGGACCAACAACCCTCAGAATAAAGAGAAGCCCACTCACTATTCATGAAGGGATTAAACATATCCTACTTTATTACACAATTCACAATATGCAAATTTGAATTTTATTTGGTAATTATCCAGGATTTTCATCCCTGTCCTGGCGTGATTGCAATACATTCTGCATTTAATTTGAAGAAACTTCATGGGAATTTGCTGAACTCTACTTATATCAAGAAATTAAAATCATATCAAGCTGTGAAAATAATAATAACTTATACTGTCAGTCTCTAATTTGAAATTTGCGTAATATCGTGGGATAATGATGATGATGATTAATTTCCTGAAACAAATTTCAGTCAGGAGTTTTCCATTCGCAGATTTGGCATATATTATTGTTTTTATATCGTGTACTGACGTTTTATGTGACTCAAAATAACATTGATTAATTCCTGAGACTGAGTCAACAGAAACTACTTACTTGTTGAACAAATATTGTATTGTTTGCTACAAGGTAACTCTTGTATGATTGTGTACTTTGTAATAATTATCATAATAATAAGATTTAATAGATACAATAAGCATTTAATTGTTATATTCATAACATACTTGTTAACTGGAAATGTTGATAGCATAGGAAGCCTACTACCATTTTTTATACCCTCGACGGTGCTCAATTCCATTTGAACTACTTAGATTTGGTAGTAAATATGTGATTTAAATTTAGACTGGAGTAAGTGGAGATGATTTTAGTGTTCACTTTTTAATAAGAGAAATCTTTATTGTTCCAAAATTCTTAATTGTGTGTCACTTCTATAATAGCTAATCTATGTTGAAAATTTCCTATGAAGTGAAATTAATGATCTCTGATCGTGTGTTCATATCAGGAGTAGTAATAATTGTTGGTAAATTTTTCATTCTAGAGAAATGTTGAGATGATCCCCGGTGCTCCAAGTATTTTTATTATTAGTCATTCCTGTGGATTAAATTTTTTCAGGCGAGTCTTATCAGATTAAATTCATCCAATAACTTATCGCGCCAATAAATTCTAAATGTAAATTAAGATTTTCCAATCATGCTTCCATTTCATAGCTTTACTTTGTAGCTTAAAAAAATCATTTCCAAAGGTTTCAAATATTAAAAAGATTGGAGGATATCACCAACAGGGCGATAAAATTTTCAAAAATATTAATCAGCTCTATAAAATTTACCAAATGTACCTACTTTTTAGTGACTTGATTATTTTCCAAAGATAAAAATGTGCCCATTAATGCTAAGTGATACCTAGTCTAAGAGTTGATTAGATTATTTTAAATAATAATTAAACAATTACACGGATTTAATTGTGTAAAAATTCTCAGGTGCTTTGAAAATCTTTATTGTTGAATTTAAGTGGTTTGTAGTTACCTATCTGAATATTGCTGTTAAATTTCAACGATGTGTTCCACTTAATAAATATAGAGTAATAGTCAAGATTCAGTGTAAGAATAATAAAATAAAAAATTAGTTACCCATTGATTTCATAAATGTGTTATTTATTCCTTCTTGATTTGTACTATTCTGTTTCTCTATTCATATACTCAACTCACAAAAATTAAAATGGAGAGAAATAGGTTATAAATATGGAATAGAATTATTATAACTTGTCTAAAAAATTCAGTTAACTTCAAAATATCTGAACTCAAATAAAGATAACTTGTGTAATAACACCAATCAATTACTGAATCTTCAAACAATAATGACAATACAATTTTCCACGTATTTCAAATGTTATCTTATAATCTGATTCATTTAATGCTCTTGGCATTAGATAGATAGATAGATATTATTTCTTGATGTTGCTGATGACCGTAGATTACGATGGCAAAGAAATAATATCTCTATCTAATGCCAAGCGTAATGAATCTGATGGTACTTTACTAAGCAAGGAGGCTAATTTATAATTGTATATCCATACATATCTAGATATCCACATTTCATATTTTCTATATTTCAACTATTTACTTTCTATATTACTTTATCATTATAATTATTACCTATTTCTTTAACTCTCTCGTCCTCTGGAAGTCATTCGGTAAAAGGTTCAAATTGAATAGATCATTGTTTTTTCCTTCTTAAAATTATTACTGAAGTGATCTAAAACATTATAGCCTTGTTATAAAAGTTATTTTGAGATTTTGGATGAATATTTTTCAAATATGATTGGTTTGAATCAAATGCTAACCGGTATTGCTCATTCGGTAAAAGGTTCAAATTGAATAGATCATTGTTTTTTCCTTCTTAAAATTATTACTGAAGTGATCTAAAACATTATAGCCTTGTTATAAAAGTTATTTTGAGAATTTGGATGAATATTTTTCAAATATGATTTGCTTGAATCAATGATAACCGAGCTTCAATGCTCCGCTGATTGTTCACTCTTCTCTCACTTCAGCGCTAGTATCTCAAGTTTCGTTCTCCATACTGTGATGATTTTGATTTTGAAAGACTGTCTGCTTGTTTGTGCGCATGGTCTAACAGCTGTTTACCTTTTAGTTTGGTTATTGCACGGTATTGCGAATTGCATTGCATTTCTAATTTTACAAGTTCGGGTTAAAAACTATGAAGTAATGGATAAGATGATAATGTTATCATAATTCTGGAATTCATCATCACTACAGGTTTCTCTTGATAGATGATGACAAGGCACAATACTTTTTTATTGCTTGAAATTGAATTTCAATCTTTTTGAATAGTCATTACCTACTAACCATAATAAGAGAGGTGTTTTGTCCCAAACACAAATTCTGATAGTAAAAGATTAGATAGCCTATTTTTCTTGAAGTTGATTTTCAATATTCAAGTTTTTGCCAATCCAGAAAAAACAGGTATTTTTTAAAGATATTCTGGTTATCAAGGTTTCTACCTTCAAGTGAATGTCGGAAATTTCTAGTACATTGGGAAGAAACCGTTCCTGTAACTTATTGCTGTTTCAACATAGTAAACGAACCATAAATTCAAGGTAAGTTGAATCATTATTCAAATTTCAATTGATGTATCTTTTTCTTAGAATGGTTCATTTGCTATTTATATATTTCGGTGTGACCCACTTCTATTTCTACTGTACTTGAATAACCTATAGTTGACATAACCTAATTTTGGTGTAAGAAGATAAAAATCTCTAATGATATTGATTATATTTAAATTGAGTAACATTACCTATCAATTCAGGTGAGTAAACATGGCTTAGTTTTGAATTTGATTGCTTATAATTAAATAATAATATAGTAGGCTACTCATAACAAATTGCAGGATCTAATGGTAGAGCAAGCTATTAATTGACTTATAAATTGGCTATAAATTTTACCAAGTTCAGTTTAGGAATTGATCGTTATACAATCTAGATTTGTCAGGGAATGTTAAATGAAATTGAAGGTAGACTGTAGTAGGCAGGAGTGGATATGAAGTGGGTAGGCGTTTGGTAAATGAATACACTGCTACCCATATCAATTATGTAAAAACACAACACTTTTAGAAAAATGTACGTATATAGCCTATTCGAACAGTAAAAAGAGGCGAACCACAAGGAACCACAAAGATCATAATTATCGATCATTCCTCAATTCCTCCTTCTACATCCATAACCAGTGAACTGGATAGAAGGCGTCAAAATTGTGATGGCAGGTCATACTATATTGTTCTTGTGTGGATGAAAATATTCCTCCATTGAGTAGACTTTGGTCTTGAAAACACTTTCCTGTGGATTCCTAACTTTATCGGGCAGGCTATTAAACAGGCACAGAGCAAAGATGGGGAAAGAATCCTGCTTCTTGCTTGTTCTGCAACGTGGAATGTCAATCATGTGTCTCCTCTCCTTCTTGATCCATATGCGCATGAAGGTCAAACCTCAGAAAACAACTGCCCTTGATGATGACTAGAAAGAGTAGGAGGCCCATTAGAGATCCCTGTGGTATGCCATGATCCATTGGCATCGGCTGGGATAGAGCACCTTCAACTGCCACAATCTGATTCCTTCCAGACAAGTAGGAGCTGAGTCATCAGCACATCTCCAACAAACCCATACATCTCAAGCTTGCACAAAAGGATTCTATGAGGAACGCAATCAAATGCACCTTGTGAGATCTGTCAGAATCAAATACACAAGGTATTTCTCCTCAAAAGCCTCTATGATATCATCAATCACCTGTGCAACAGTTGTAACAGTAGATCTACCACTTATGAACCCATGTTGAGCATCCGAGAGTAGGTGATTTCTCTCAAGTGGCACACTAGCTGCTCCTTCATTAGGGCCTCAAACACTTTACCCAACACAGGAATGATTGAGATAGGTGAATGAATAAAAACAAATTTTGTCTATTCCACATTGAAGTGGAATGACAAATTAATGTGAATTCCACTTTAATGTGGAATAGACAAAATTTGTTTTTATTCATTCACCTAATATGGAGAAGTTCCACAACATTTCTGAGACAAGTGTGTGTTTTGATTGAGAGAGGTCTATAGTTGTTCATAGACTCAGGACCCCCCTTTTTTAAGGCAGTAATTGTTCGGGATAACTTCAGGGCATTAGGAAAATAGCCCTGACTCAAACAGACAGGCTAGATTTCTGTTCATTACAGGCTGATTGAACTTGTACATTGTTTCCAGAAAAGTTCGTTTATTTTTGTTTCCCTGAATAGCACAATATTATTTGAATACTCATAAATAGTCTTGGGTACAATGTAAGGTGAGAAATAAAATTGGTTTTCAAATTGGCTGTCTTTTATTAAAAATGCTTCCTTCTTGATCGATTGATTATGAATCTGAAGTCTGCTCTATAAAACTAGAGATCCTGTAGCCTACATGAAAAAGTCGGATGCATATTTGACTTGACCATAGATTTATTACTTACAGTAGTCTAATCATATTATTCATGTCTAGTGTGTGTTTAACTTTTTCCTGTATCACAGGACTTCGAACTTGTTCCTACACAGGCTTCAGAACCAAATTATGCATTGAATTAGAGCTTATCTGATAGCTTTTCCTATTTGTCTACTTTTCTGTTCCGTGTTCAATTTAGAATCTCAATAAGCTGATATGTGACTTATTAAAAAATATTTGTAGAAATCCAAATTCAAAAGTAGGAACCCAAAACTAAAGTAAAAAAATCTTTATTAATCTAGAGTTCAAATTATTTTATTTATTTACATTTCAGGCTCTAGAGAAGGGCTATCAGAAATAATTATTTTCATAATATTTACGATTTGTTTTCCCATAAAAAATTGATTATGAAGACAATTCAAGTTTAATTGTGTCAATGAAATCAGATCAGTTCATTTGATCTTCGCCGCTGTTGATTCCTAATCGTATTTGAATTAATTCGAATTGTTTAGAATAATAAGCATATGTTTGTGACAGAAATAATTCATTTTTTTCTCTGATATTGTTATCTTGGCTTTTCTGTTAGTAATACGCAGTGTGACATACTTCATTATAAGCACTACAGGCTCGTTCAAGGAAATAAGTACAGTATCACTGTTTTCAGATCTCACTGCAGGTGATTGAACTGATATCGACAACCATTTACAATTCAGTCACGTTTTATGTTCAGTGCGTGCAAATGTCATGTGTTCATTTTTATTTTTGAAACAGGAAAATACATTCCTTAAAGAACATGGAATTCTTTAGATTGCAAATTTCTACTAGAGAAAATTTTGATATTGATATTAATTCTCTTCAATACAAATGAATGAAAAATGAACATAAGGATAAAAAACGAGGATAAGCGAGGATAAAAAAATTCTTTCAAATGTGGAATATTGAGAAACGTAAAGCATTAACTATTCCAATATCACTAATTAAAACTATTAATAATCAACAAAAAAATTAAATAAAAAATCAAAACTATTGATAGTAATACAAAACAGCTTTTATATCAATATTTTAATAAACATTAGCATTAGATGAATGAATATCAAGTGCAATTTTCACTTAATTCGCATTATGTATTTGAAAATAGATTCAATAATAATCTATCCTACTCTCGATTTTTATTTTTATTCCTCTCAAGTGTTATTATCTTATCATAAGTAGTACTGAGAAAAATAATCTAATAATACACAAACATGAAGAACTATTTCAAACGAAAATAGGATTACATATTGGCAAGCTTTGGAGCGGTTTTCGATAGTCGTGTATAAAAAATAAATACATAAAATTAGTGCATTTTGAATGGTGACTTTTGGCTCCTGGTATCTTTTATTTCACTGAATTCACTTAATATTTTCAACGCGTGCATGATCGATGATTAACTAAATTTTTAAGATTTCTTTGTGAAGAAGCGTCATCGCAGATAAATTTAATTTGAACGGTGATAAAAATGTCGCATATAAATTCAATTTGGAGGGTGACTTCTGATTTTTTTTACTAAATTCACTTAATATTTTTAATCACGTTCTCAATTGACGACTAACTAAATTTCTGAATTCTCTTTGAGAGGAAACATCGCAAATAAGCCTGGTCCCATGACGTTTACTGTTTCACTATTTACATACTTCAAGGAAAGGTAATAAAACATCTAATTGTAATAATAAAACTAAAATTGATAAGAATCAGCTGGCTGAAGTACATGGAGTGGGTGAAGAATTTGTACTAGCATTAATTATTATAAATAATATGCGTATCAAATGCAAGGATTAGATAGAAAATAGGGAACAAGATGTCAACTCGAAACAAAATCATCTTCAGTACTTGACAGGTTCATTCAAGAATCAAGATGAGGATATTTTCCTATGAAAAGAGTCTTATCTATTATCTTTAGTCTTCTTTTTGGTTCCACTACAAGCTAGCTGATTGATGAAATTTCTATACAAATTATCTACAATTTAGGCGAATTCATAAGTACATTATTATTTGATACTGCATAATCTCTTATGACTTGTTAACTTTGGAAAACCAGAAATTGCTGTGAGTGTTGATATAATGTGAACGTAAACCTAATCAAGTATTGGCCATATCACATCAGTGTTTATAAACATAATTTATTTGGCTTTTCAGACTTGATTAATTTCAAAACTATTTGCGTGGTTATTCAGAACTGGTTGTTGGAATTCCAGACTCGAGACGTTGGTTCAATCTTTAAATTTGTAGAAATTCATCTTTCCACTTGGTGTTTGTCATTCAGTATAGTTGAATTCTTGTGGTCACAACCTCCTAATGTGAATATTCTGCTAAGACCTCTATTAGTTCTGGTTTACGTCTACATTATAGTTGTCAGATACTAAACGTTGAATTAAGGTCATATCTAATATTTTTATTGAAAATATTGATAAATTTCATTCAGAATATTTTTGATTATCACTTAAACTTACTCTTCTGAGACGTATGTTTATGTTTTATCAATAATAGGTTTTAATTTATTAATTTTTTACTTTTGATTCATCAACACCATTTGATGAGTTTGATTAGATTGAAAGTAATTTTCTTTTGTTTTTTTTGTTTTTTGAGGGTGAAGCCTGCATGACCTCTAAGCTTGTGCGTGGGTAATGTGAAAAGTGATGATGAAAGAAAACGACTGCTTTTTTGGAAGACGGTAGCGACGGCTTATGTCTACTTTCCAACTGTGATCGAACCAGGATTAGGAAGCTCTTGTTTATCAGACAAGCGATAAGCCTCCTCGGCTACAGGCCACTCCATTTATATGCTGTATTTCTTCATTTATTTTTTCCTTGATTTTAGCTTATTAATTTAATATATTCCATTTAATTTTGGGTGCAATTGTATCTAGCTTAGGCAAGTTTCTCTTACCTTTTAAATCATTTTCTTTTTCTATGTTATTGAAGTAATCAGTTCTTAGTCTTAATCTCCAAAACTTATACATGCAGAGTTCTCATCATATTAGTTAAATTTAAGAAGAGACCGCGTGGTATAACATGGCCTTCTCAGTCTACTCTTTGTATCTTATCAAATCATACTTGGATTCTATCAATTAAATTCCTAATTGAGGTGTGCTGTCTTAGCTTATTCAAACCGGATTCACTCACTAGTACTAATAAACGTTTCTTCCTACAAGTTTGTGGAATACTAAGGTATGAACTCTTGAAAATAGTATTTTCTATGATAGAGGTGAGTTGTTCTAGCTGTGTTGACCTAGCTTCAATTCAAATTCAAATTTGCTCCTAGCTTGTCGAAGCTCCTAGCCTACACCTTCATCATAGAAAGTATATTTTCTAGATTTCATAAATCATACTATTTTATGAACTTGCAGAAAAAAGTCTGTAGAAGTAGTGAGTAGAAACAAGGATTTAGATGTAGAGCTGGAATTGGAGTAAAACTGTTGCAATGAGAGAGTGGATAAGTCGTAAGTGATAAGCAGATTCCATAAGCTGTCTTATCTTCACGTGTAAGCAAACTGGCAAGGTCCTTGTTGCCAAATCAATGCATCGATCAAGCCACCTTCCCTTGATGCCCCTCATTTCACGTGATCAGCTCTTGATGTTGTCTACTGTAGACATTCTGTTGCAACTCCATTCTTCTACTCGTCTATAACTTAGCCATTAAACGATAATGCCTTTTTTCATTGCACAAGGTCATCTACTGGATCGTTCTTTGTCGTTTGATCTGTATGTCCTTATCTGTTCAGTTGTAACCTTGTATACGTCTTTAGCTATCATTTCGGTCGCCTTTGGAATCTTGAATGAATCGATTCATCATTTGTCTCTTATTATGTATTTGGCTCTCAATATTCTTTACAAAACTCATGTTTGAATAGAGAATCTGCTATTTCCTTTTTTCATTTGTGTTCTATAATGTAATCTAGTTCTTAAGAACATCTTAACTTCTGTTTGAATAGGGAAGGTCAATTCACATTCAACAAAATTCTACTATAATCTCTGCAAATGGCATTGCTATTTATTTTTATATTCTGTATAGTACAGTTGATTGATTTTCATTTTTTCATTAGTTTCCTTTAAAATTTCGTTTCTTATTATTATTGAAGTATTTCACCATTATTTATTATTATGTTGGTATTAGATCGATTCTTTGATTGCCTGTATATAACATTTATATTGTTTTTCCTGTATTCCTGTAATGTATTGTTTTTTCAAGGGAATAAAGTTTATTATTATTATTATTTTATTGACTTGTCTATTGAATAGGAATTAATACAACAAATGAATGCAATGAATATATCAATGAGTAGTTGAATGTGAGATCAACTACGAACTACATTACAAGTTATCAATGAATGAAAGTCAGTTCAATTAATTGCTAATAAGTTGATTGAAGGAGCTTCTCGTTGATAGTTGTAAGTTAGGAGAGGCTCCTATTATGTCAACTTTGATCCGCCATTTAAACCCAGCGTAAGCATATCATTGCTTGATAGATCATTAATCATTATAGATCATTATTATCGCCTTTCTATGATATTCTCATTATAAAAAATTGAAAGATGCACTTGAAAAAAAACGTTGAAAATATCGTCCATTTGAAGTGGACAAATTAAAATGGGAATTATTGTGACTTGTAAGTGATCTGATAGTGACTGATTCTCACTTGGACTCGGGAATGGGCACAGGTCTGCAAAAAATCTGAACAAAAACTGCAGCCAATCTTCA
This sequence comes from Laodelphax striatellus, assembly GCA_017141395.1. NCBI lineage: Eukaryota > Metazoa > Arthropoda > Insecta > Hemiptera > Delphacidae > Laodelphax > Laodelphax striatellus. The sequence continues at coordinate 26,815,556 of CM029544.1, forward strand.
ATTGATAGCAAAGTTCAAGCTTCTGTCTCATAAATTCCTCCCACGTGACCTCTTGAAGCACACTGATAGTGACATGTCAATCACCCTTTGGTTGAGGACAGAGGACACCAAACTGACATTACTATTGAGAAGATGGATGCTCTTGCTCTTTGTCATTCATTGATGCGAAATCTTTCATACCGCCCTGATCATATTTACCGAAAGCAACTGATAACCAAACAGGAGTATATGAGATCGCCGAATCCAATTATAGCTTGTAAACTATGAAATGTTTGAAGTAGTGAGACCAAGGTTTCAACCTCTTGGCTTGACCTATTGTTTGTCGGAACTTTATCTTTCCTCTGTAATTGTTGTTCGAGCTCGAATGATTGATCAAGACAAATGTGTGGGCAACAAATTATTGATATTTTCCCGATGTTTTTCAAATAGTTCGGCGTGGGTTATGAGGTGAGAGATGATAATAATACAAAATAGACTACACCAAGCGGATGGCAATCAAACCTAGAATTCACTTAGGTAGCGTTGCAGGCTCTAACCAAAGACAATACAGGTATACTTTAAATCTTTAAAACATGTAATGCTATGAATTCAATGTATAATACAAAGACTTGAAAAAACTTTTAAGTAGAAAACGACTTGACTTACATCATAGTCATAGTGACAATCGTTTCGTCCTGTTGTTGGACTTCTTCAGACTGAGAAACAGTTGACTCTTCAATGTTTATGTTTGAAATCTCTAAATATACAGTAATAGTATACAGTCGTTGCTCTAACCAATTACATTACATTATTGCTGCTTAGGAATGTCCGGTTTCTCAGTCGTTCAGTAAGTATAATCAGATTCATTTAATTTGGCGCTTGGAATTTGATAGATAGAGAGATATTATTTCTTGACGTTGCTGATGACCGTAGAGTACGATGGCAAAGAAATAATATTTCTATGTAATGACAAGCGCCAAATTGAATAAATCTGATTCTATGTTATTACTCCAGTAAAAATGTTTACTAGCTCATTAAACTTGTTCACTGGACCAGTATACTGTACCTATTTACTTTTTCTAGTCCAGTTTACTGGAGCTTTATGTAAACTTCTTTGTTTTCAAAAAAATCTTTTTCAAAGTTTGAAGTTCTTGATAACTAAGAAAAATTTTAAAGTCCTTGATATTTTTTAGAATGGCATTTTAAAATTGAGTTACTGATAATAATTATTTGTTGTCATTTTCTGTTGATACTTTCCGTTGTTCTTGGACCTGGACCGTGTCCTAGTACTAGGATGCTGTTTTCAGTGACGCAGTTAATAGTGGAGCATTCCTAATAAACAATTTTTACGATGTTCAGCTAATGGTAATGAAATTCAATCATTCATCTATTTATTGTTTTGCGTTAACTTCCTGTATTTTAAGCTATAGGGAAATGACTAATGTTTTATTACTGCTGATCGACAAATTGCTATTGCTATGAATCAGTAGTCAACATAAAATTTAGACCTAATTTCAAATATTTCAATAATTATTTATTTAAATAGTTCCATCTCAACAGCATTTGTGCATTGAGTATTTATTTAATGTGTTGTTAAATTATGACAAATTTTACTTCTTGTTACCTTTCATTACAAGATGATAAGTGATTGATAAAAATAAATAAGTATGATAGGGAAGTCACCGTAAATCGGAAAAGAATAATTATTACCTGATTTGAAAATGAATTATTCTCATCATAACTCATTACAATTTTTCACAATGCTCTGTGTCTATAACCACTAAACAATAAGAACATGACTGCTTCATTATGGATGAATTCTCACACTTTGAACACTTCAAATGTTCAAAGCTTTACAAATTATATTTCAGCTGTAATGAGATAATTAGTACTGTAGTGAGTTCAGGTGTCAGCTATTCTACGTACAGTATATACCGGTATATACTCCGCGATAAATACAACTAACATATTTGAATAGAATGTTGATATAACTTATTGTATGCTTGATTATAATTTTGCAATTCATGCATCGGATGATGAACGTCGTATTTGCTGCATTGAAGCAATACTTGAAGCATTCTTTTTCAGGTGTTTCAATTGGTTTCTTCAATTATTGTGGAAGACATTTCAAATTTTTTCTTATTTGAAGTGCCATAGACAAGTAAATTATCCTATGCATGCCCGCTCGAATTACTGAACACCTACGTGGATTTGAGAAGAGTATTCCTGTAGAAGAAGGAATAAAAATAGTAAATATTTACATACATTAAACCCAAATAGGTTCAAATTAAATCAAATCAATTTTTAGACTCCAAATGATAATATCAAAGAAAATAATCAGAATGATATTAACGATGAATCAGGAGAAAAATGTATAAAAATTACATTGAAAAAAAATCTAATTACGTACAGTATGAGAGACAAAGGCATAGAGAAGAAAAGAGTAGAAATGCATGTGGACTAAGTTCAGCATGATGAAGTGGGAAGGTGTGGTGGTTAGTTAGAATAAAGACATTCCCTAAGCAAAAAGCGTAAATATGAAGAGCGTGGAGGAATTTGAAAAAGAATGCCATAGATGTGTTGTAGAAAAGAGTAGGCTAGAGAAAGAATCTTGGATAGGATTACATTTTTGAAGCACTTCTTTTGCAGCATAGGAAGTAGAAGGAGACAGGAAAAAGTAGAACCAGTAGATAGAACGATGTGAGAGATGAAAAATGTTTCAAGAGAAAAGCAAAATGTGTACGGCTGGTAGGCCCAGTCAGGGGATAAATCGAGAATAATGAATAGGTTAACCTTGAACTGAAGTTGGTGTGGTAATCTGGAGCCTGTCAACCATTATTAGTCAATATAATTACAAGTCATCAAGATGTCGACAGACCAATATCAATCTCAATAAGATAAAATGCACCTGAACTGAGTTGCATTGCAAGGCGAGGCGCTAACAGGCTTTCTCAAACTACTGTTTCGATTGCAATTTTATCCAATAAAAATGAAAAATTTGATAAACCTACTCCTACAGCAAATATACTTTTTTATTTGGTGATGAGTCAATATAATTACATAAAAATGAAAATAAATCATTCGGTAATTCAATTTTATTGAATCACGGGAAGAAATAGACTACTCTTTTACAGACTAGCTCTTGGGTTTCAGCTGACAGATGGAACATCTTGACCTTGAGGTCGTTTGTGTGCTTGATTAAAATATTATTGTCATTTTTTGGGAAATCTCAGAAGTGTGCAAACGGCGAATTGTGCGAAACTTAACCTTTTTCGAATTAATTATCTCTCAGAATAAGTTTTTACTTTCAAATTAATTGATCCTTTTTCCAAATTAATTAGCGTACGTTTTTTTCTTCGGATCGTTCTTAGTATTTGAGTTTTTTCTTCTTTTAAATCGGAATCCATGGACGGGAACCAGCAACCATCATGTTCCAACTCGAAGCAGGAGGTTTGTTATGTTCGAAATCATGATGATTTTTTAAAGCTTCTGTTGAATTTTATTTTATTACCTTACATGATTGCATAAAATCTGAGAATAAATCAGGGTATCAGATTGGATTATCGGAATATCATATCGATATCTTATTTTGTAGGCCTATGATTTTTTAGATTAAGTTATGCATATTCGTTTGTAGTTTTGTGGATTTCATGTAAAATTGCTCGAAAATTTAGATTCTGTGACACATATTGAGGTATTTTTCAAACTATACGTCCTTGCGGGTTCAGTACTTTCTATGGAAAATTGGTTTCGAACAATAGGGGAACTTTTCTTCGAATCCTGCATCAAATTTCTCATAAGTAAATTGGGCTTCTAACAGCAAAATATCTTGCCATATCAATTTAGATGGTTGTTTGACTGATATTTTTGTTGGTTCGTTGGATGTAATGTATTTATTTTTTAATTGAGTACTTGCTGAAGGTCTTATCAAAATAACTCTCTTTTCGGATCCGGTACTTTATTGGTTACAAAACTAAAACTTGTAACTTGTAATTTAATTGACCAAAAGCAATTCAGATCTGTAATTTCATGAACCAATCACAATTTACTGACTGAAAATTTCAATAAGTGAACTGTGATTTACCGGTTACATATAAAACAAAGTCCAATACTTCGAGTTACCAACCAATCATTAGCTTCGTTTTAGTGCACGCCACTTCAATCCCATTGGTGTTATGACAAATAAATATTGATGCCGTATAAGAGCCGTAAAAGTAACTTAATGTCCAAAACTTTATGGAATTTGAAGCGAATTGGACGAGTATTATTAGTTTTGGGGGATGACACGCATAGGCCTATAATGAGGAAATTGCAGCTTTCGTAAACAACTAACCTAACCTCATGGTCCAAATAATTATGAATTTCTGTTAATTAAATGAGAATGTGTTTTTATTTAGTAAAATGGGTTATGATTACGCCTTGAAGATCTCAATGGAATGAGTTATAACTGGATAAGATCTACTGTATGGTTCCCTTGTTGCTAGGTACCCGTATCGTAACGTTAACCTAACCTAACCTAACCTTAACCTAACATGCGATGGTGCACATTCTGACATTTAGATGCCTTCTTTCAAAATGCTGTTTTTCACCAATGTATTAAGACTTTTTTAATGCATAAAGTAAGGTCGATGATTTTAGGGTCCATTCCCTAAAAAATTCATATATTTTACTGTCACAACTTTTCACAGTGAATATTATTATTGCGAATGATTAAGTAGAATCAATAATTTTCTATTCCACGCAAATTTTCTGCTAATCCAAAACGGATTTTGTTTCTTTGGTGAAGCAAAATGGTGTATTGTAGATAGTCTATAAAAAGGTAGGAACTCCTATTTTTTTGTCCTCTGTCCTGTTTCTAAAAGCTCATCACATTATTATCCAGGACCTTTGACATGGAGTTGTTTCTATCTAAAGAGTATACTTTGTACTTCCAAGATTAATTTCATTCCTTATTTAATGTTACTACTTTATCTTCGATGTTTATGAAAACATAATTTTTTCTGTGGTTGATTGATTTGTGGCTATGGTTGATTTTATCTCAAGAATATGATGATAAAGTGGTAAAAAATGAGGCAATAAATATTAAAAATGGAATGTGAAAAGAAAGCTCTTTACAAGAATTTAAGCAAAACGCAGATAACATTTAAAATAGATGAGATTTCAAAAATTGAAATCACGAAAAATGATCGTGGTTCATGTCTTTCAATAATGCAACAAATCTTTATTATTGCATCATACTGATAAAAAACTATAAAAAGGTTTGAAATATCGCTAAAAAATAAAAAGAATTTGAGGTGCCAGACAGTTGAATTGATATAATAATAGTGACACACATAATAAACACAAAATTAGATTCTAGAGCTAAGTAAAGGAAGAATTAATTCATTTATCAGGAAAGTAATTTAAGTTAATACTGTATTCGTATTACTTTATTATCTGGAGGTCTAAACAAATCGATTTATTGATTATCAATAAAGTCCTTATTAAAGGACTCCACTATATTGGTCCCACAGAAAAGTGATCTGTTCTTTATTATCTCTGTCAGAATAAATATTATCTTCATTGCACTTGCCCTCGTGTGATATTCACCAGATGATTGGATGAGAAATAAGATGAAAAGAAGTATCTCTTTACTTCTTACGTCAACCATGAAATTGAGCTTATTTGATTGATTATTGATTGCAATTGCATATTGATTACTTAATAACTGATTGCAGTGTGGGAATTCGATATGTTTTGCAGATAAGCAGAAGTGATCTGTGATGAAAAGAAGTGATACGCTTCAATACTTCCATTGATCATATTAATGATACCATGCATAATTTATAATTAAGCTCATTAGATTGATCAGTAATCATGCATAATTAATAATTGAGCTCATTAGATTGATCAGTAAATCATTTATTAATTTACAGTTATAAATGTCAGTTCGTTGGATTATACTCTATAGTTTGAATAGAAACTCAATTGAATTCTTTGTTTTTCAGTATTGAAATTGCCTCTTTCCATCTTTTTATCAGTGATTATTGCTTGTGGACGTATGTACATCCAAATATCTCTTTATTTGGTTGAAAATATATTTTTCATGTATTTATCTCTTCTTAGCTCTCCCATAATCCTGGATTTTTTCAAGTGAACAGTTATGCCTGTAGTAATTCTCATTCTCATCTTTATTTTATGGTATGAGGCCTCTGTTACTGTTTACATCTTTTTATAGTCAGTATAAGAAGTGAGCTGAAAATAATTAGAATGTTAAGATGTTTTCACACTTGAGCTGAAGTGCGCCAAAAATAACCAGAATTTAAATGATACCAATGCTGCTACATATCTTTTTCATTCTCAAATGGAAAATAAACAAATCTCATACATGATTCAGAAACAATGTTTTATCAAATCACAAAATTGTATTCTTTTTTCCATCGCAGAAATATCATTGTTCTTAAGTAATCTTATAACTTCAACCTTAGCGTCATGTGTCATAAAAGTTAGAAGCCCTGTATTCAAGTAAAAAGACCTTCATTAGACTCATGAGTTTATTGCATAATACACCATGCTATTCTAGTGTGTGACCGTCTTTTCCCTGCGTTGCTGAACAACTGCAGACTAAAAATTAATTACCCTAGATTTGTTTTTGAAAATCCATAAACCCGTTCTCAAGTACGGTACTCAGTATGTGTTACGTTACAAGGTACGGTACTCAATATGTGTTCTGTCAGTTGCATTTGAACGTGGACCGCTGCGTTATGAATGTTTGGTATAAAGAGAGGTTTTTTGGTAGAAAGAGTGAATTTTTTGCGAATTTTGGGTTGAGCTTCTCAATGCAGCTAGGCCAACACACCTCATTGGAATCCTCTTTTTTCGTTTAAAAATTTGATTTTTTTAAAAATTGGCTACAAGCTGTCAGCCCTGCGTCCAATCTCCCGTTTCCACGTGGAGCTATTGATACTTGAAGTGAAGTTTCCTTTTTTAACATTAGTTTTATCAGCCGTCAACTATAGTCTATTAATGATTTTGGTACGCCTAAATTTGCAACTCTTTCGCTTTTTCGCTCTCACTCATTCCATCTTTCTCCCTCTCATGTTTCAGAGATTTTTTCACTTGACGTCTCTCGACAGCGTGCACGTTATCTTCAATTCATTTCATCAGCTATTTCTCTCTTTCTCTCGCCTGTCTCTACATCTTCTTTCCTTTTCCACTTTTTATAGGATATCAATCAATTAACTTGTAGTTTCCTTTGCACAATACATGCTACTTGTTCTGCGCATGCGTAACTTCTTTTATTGGCAGAACTTCTGCCGGTGGCTCCAACATTAACAACCTTTATAAGCGCTCGCTAATCCCTTCGACTCTTTCATTTGTTACCAACCTTGGTAAGACGTACGTCGTCTCTACAACTCTCTTTCATATTTTTTCTGTGAATTTTAACCGTATTCTAATTGTATTCAGTGACCCAGTTGAGGTATTCAAATTGATTCGATTGTGCGCTACGACAACCGATACAGCCTTGTTTTAAATCATCGTTGATTCAGGCCTACTATTGTGCTTCTGCTTCAAACTATTGTGCTAAACTAGTGTGATTAGAGTGATTCGTGAAATTTTAACACCATTTTTTTTACCGGCGTGACGTTTGAGATAAATTGCAGGTAAGGCCAACTTCTCCAGCTAGCTCGACTAGCTTCCAATGTGCAATAATATGTATTTCTTCAACAATTATTATAGTAGGCCTTTAATTTCCAATAAAAATACTTTACTTCTGTTTTCAATAGAACCACATCTCTAATACTTCTCCTTCTCAAATTGATTCACTTCAATGTATGTTATTTTATCCATTTTTTGTAAATGCTTCGCATTTGAATAATATGATTTATTCAGGTTTCACTGGAAATTGGATTGTTCTAAAAAAATAACATTGATTATCAAAAGTAACTATATTATTGTAATTGAACTTATTTCAATAGATGCTGAGTTTCCCCACGCACAAGCCTAGAGCTCATGTGGGCATCACCCTCTAAAAAATTACTTTAGTAGGCCTACTTGCATCTATGCATATTGATGCGCCTATTTCTTGAACAACCCCAGCAGTTAATTTAAGTAAGAAGAAATATTCACATTTACAATAAAAATCGAGAAACTTTTTATTTTAGTACTCCATACTTACAATACAATTTTTCAACAATAGAAATTGGTCCATTTAAATATGTTGAAGATATTTGTAGGTGTTATCCGGTCTATTTATCATTTATCCCAAACAATTCATCACTTATCATTAATAATAATAAATAATGAATGAATACTACAATACTATTAATTGCTTTCTTTTAATTGGAGTTTGAGATTGCACTCATTCTAAGATGTATATTAATTTGTTTACATGGGCGCAATAATGTTTTAATTTGTGTTTGTGTTTGAAATTTTAGATATTCATTTAAATGCAAGTGATGATGAATATACAAGTTTCACGGAAAATATGTTCAATAAATGCAATGGAGCCGTTTTAGCTCAAATTAGTCTCATGTTATCTACTCTATTGTAAATTAAATAGCACTGAGGGATAAAGAAGTGATGAGAGGAGGTTAATACTAAGTAATGAGATTTTAGACATGTTTAATGAGGATATTAGACCTAAATGAAATATTTGGCCGGCATATTGCACAAATGTAGACTTCAAAAATAGTTATCAGTTTGGAGCTCAGAAGTATCTCAAGTTGACAAGTAGCAATAGAGAAACAATGGTTTATTATTGCTCATGAATCATCAGAAAAGCTAAACCGGTATCTCTGTTATCGCTGTGAAAAAGTATCTAAAAATGCGCTGTTATCTTTTAATGAGGTTATGGTGATGTTACCTGTCAAATATTGTGAAATAGTAAGTTTTATTGTTGAAGCTTAACGTACATCGCGAAAATGATGAGTTGAACAGTTCTAAAACACTGCTTTTTCGAGCTGTAAAAAGTTCATTGAACATTTGCAAAGTATGTATCACATCTTCATTATAATTTTTGTCTTATGTGGTTAGTGTCTACTTGAATCAGCCATTAACCATGCCTTTCAGCTGAAAACTATAATGAAGTTTTCTAGTAATTAACAATTAGAAATTAAAGAATTAATTAGAAAAAATAATTTGAAATGAAATTAATTAGAAATTCAAATAATTAAAAAATTAAGCATTAGTACATGCTTTCTTCATGTCGATTCATTGTCTTTTAGTCTACTGGCTTAAACCTTAACTTGAAATACAATTTTCAAGTAAAAAATTATTAAATGCTGAGCAATCATATTGCATTGATAATTACGTTGCATCAAATTAACAATCGAATTTATTTTGATTATCCGTTGAAATAGTCTATTCCTTATGTTTGAAAAGATGAATAAATAGTAAGCGATAGGTGATTCCAATGAAATGCAGTATTCCAGGAATTGAATACGTACGGGAAATGGAATATAACTGGTTCCATGCTGAAGATTTTTGACAGAACGACTAGATAAAATCTCATTTGAATTTCAAATGTGTAGTTTTTCCTAGTAGGACTCTAACAATGAATAAGCTGCTCTTGGACAGCTTCCAACATTCGACAATGATTGACTAGACAACTATATCATAAAACTATGTAATCGAATATTTGAAAAAGTTTGACATTGCATTGGCTAACGGCCAAGTTCACATAGGTTAAAATATCATTTACATAATTTAATTATCAAATGGAAGTGTTCACTTTTCAAGTTATATGATACAGGAAGAATTGTAATGTATTACATTGAAGATGAAAGAAGAGGAAGAAGAAGAAGAAGAAGCTGGGGTTTGAAGAGCAGTTCTGAATGAATTCATGATTTTTTAATCATTGGAATTCATAACTTATTCACGATCATGAAGTATCAGTATAACTAAGTTTAAGTATTAACTGTTGTATATTCAATATTGATATGGGAGTTGAGATATTGAGGTGGTCCAGATTTGGGATTCTGATATATTAAATTTAAATATATATTTCCTTATGAATATTTCAAAAACAAATCATTAAATTATTATTTAAATCGTCTCCAGTCCACGGTTATTGTTGGTAGGTTTTTCTATATAATTTAATAAAATTATTCTGTGTACGAGTGATCCTACTGATTGTATAGTATTATAATCTTTATTTTCATCAAAAATTATTTACATGTTTTTTACATGCAGTGTGTTATGTATCAATATTTGTAATTTTTTTTGAACTGATCTTTTCTGTCTCTTGTTCTCTGCAACATTGTAAAATTTTCAAGAGCGTCTAGTGTATGATTATTAATATAAAATTTTGTATACAGTACTATTAATGAAAATGTTGATTTATCCAGGGAGTGGATACGATGCTATAATTGGTAGTTGCATAATTGATGGGTTGTACATTTCATACCTATGTCAGCTGTCAGAAAAACAAGGAAAAAGAAATAATATTCAATTCACGAGTCAAAGTTTCATGTGCCATTATGTTTAGTTTGCCCCAATAATATTTCAAATGCTTCTTGTGTATTGAAAGCAAGGACTGCAGTAAGAATTAGTGTTCACCTTGAGACAACAAGGAAAGGTAGTAATTTAGATGTATTTTGTATGGAATGCACAAGGTAGGCTAAACACTATTCAGCAATAGAAATAACTTCCATTCTTAATTTTTATAGTTTTTCTTTCATTTGTTCTAGTTGCAGTCCGAGATACGTTCTTTGTTAGAAGAAAAATTAGAGGAAAAAATGAAGGACTTATCCGGTCAATCAACCATCATTCCTCCAGAGGCTATCTACAAAGAAGTTGTTGTGATAGGTAACCAACCCTGTTTTCCTTAACCTAAAAAATTTAAATCAGTTGAATTCACGATTACTCACCAATAAATAGATTAGAAAGCTTATTTTCTCCCAGCATGTTATTTATATTGTTTTATTCTCTGTAATTTGTTGCTTTTTTACGGGAATAAAGATTATCTTTATAATAATTATTAAACATGCTGCATTGCTGCTTGTTTGAATAAGATTTTAAATACTGTATCTAATAGAGGAATATCCTATGATTTGTTAGTGTGATGCCCACTTAAGCTCATGCTTGTGTGTGGGTGATTGGAAGGATTATTGTTGGAAATGAGATGAAATGAATTATTTGGGTTTATGATATTTTTTATGAAATGGACCGTTTGTAAACAGATCAGATGAAGTGAAATGGTTTGTTAGTTATCATTTAAAGTTTAAATAATTAATAGCGTCATTGACACTTTGTTACATTTTTCATATCTTTACATATAAATATAATTGACCTTGTATCACTATTTCTTGCATAGATCAATTCCTACGAAAATAATGCATTCGATCCATTTCAAAAGTGATTAATTTCTCTTATATATTCTACTGAGTAAAATAGCCTACATGGAACTATGACGTACATGAAAAATTTTCTTATACCTAGACTTCAAAATTATCTTATATTTATTGAACTTGAAAACAAGTTCTTGTTATAACTTGTTACAGAAACTTGTTATAGAAACAAGTATCACTAATATACCTGTCTGTGGGAATGATTTAGTCATTTATTGTTCCAATATAATTCATTTAAAAATGTCATGTGAATACTGTGACACGTTTATAGAAGTTCAAGTCGTGAATATCTACTTCTATTATTATTTATTTATTATTCTTGGAGATGAGATAACGCTTTGATCTTTTTCTCCGATTGAGTCATGTGAAAGTGAATGTAAGACTTTATTAAGATATTGTTGTTTTCTCAGGTAATGGACCATCAGGCATGGCCTTATCTTATCAGCTGGCTGGAAACTTACCATTCTACAATGGCAATGCACATCTTGATGAAATGCTAACAGCGCGCTTGCGCAACGCCCCTAGTGGTGTTTCTATAATGCAACAAGATCTGCCATTTTTGTCTCAGGTAGGTTTTGAAATCGAATCGAAATATTTCCTACTCTAAACAATGTAATAACTGACATTGATATCAATGGGGAGACCCCGCCAAATCATCCATATTATAGTTCAACACTAGTCCAACACTGAATTTCAATCAGTTCCGAAAAATCTTCAAAATCGAATTCTTTTGATTTAGATATTTCAAAGATGTATTTATGTATTATTCAAATTGATTGTATTAATATTATATTAATCAAATTGTAATTGACTATGTCTATTGCACTATGTGTTTAACGACAATAAAGAATTCTATTCTATTCTATTCTATTCTATTATATTCTACTATATTCTATTATATTATTTCTATTCTATTCTATTCTATTCTATTCTATTCTATTCTATTCATATTCTATTCTATTCCATTCTATTCTATTCTATTAAAATTAAATCTGTGATTTAATCCTGCAATGTATTGTGTACATCTAGTGTAATTTTAACCAATCAGTTCACTATTTTAACTAAACCTGTTTAAAAGTACATTTTTAAGAATACCCTCTTGAATATTAGTTTCATAAATTGTTTTCATTTTGATCCAAATTATCAGTTACTTGATAAATCTGTATAATAACTTCGCCATGTATTCAATAAATCCAGTAATTTTCAACCAAACAGCCAACTATTTTCACTTCAAAAACGTACAAAAAAGTACATTTTCAAGAATATCTTGGTGAATACTAGATAGAAGGTTGTATCAATTCTTTTCTTTTGATCGATATTAATAGTTGATGGCTTCTTACTTGATTTGACTCTGTAAAATAATCCTGTAATGTATTCGATGAGTTGACTTTTCATCCATAATTTGCTTTGTAGGGCCTTGAAGGACGGTCAAGCAACCCAGTATCACTTCTTATGGATGCCTTACTACATCCGTGGGCTGACCAGGGCTTGGACCTTCCTCCACTCGTTGATTGGCACTATGTTCCTGAATACACCATTGATCATGTTGTTCTTGGCAAAGGAGTACCAGGCGGTGCATGGCAGGTAATGGATTTCACACCGTTCACAGGAATATTGAAGAATTGCACAAAATATTGTTTTATTATTTTATAACAATTTTTCAATCCATCAGAGCCTCTCAGATTTTAAAGTACTGAAGCTAAAGTGCGAAGTGGCAAGTTACCTAACCGGCAATCAGGGGGTCCTGGGTTCGATTCCTGTCCAAGAACCAATATTTTTGAACAGTAGTTATTGGTTAATTAGTTAGTTAGCAGTTCAGCTATCAGTTAGTTAGTAGCTATCAGCCGGTTATCATATCAAGCTATCAATTGGATGTTTTCAGTTGCGGAAGTCTTCAGAGTTCTTTATATACTTCAGTTTATATTTTCTTTTATAGTTATATAGTTCAGATTTCTTATAATTGGATTTAAAAGCATTATTTGAACTTTTGTTTAATCAATTACTACAGTATTATTGATTATTGTTTATTCGTTCGAACAGACAATGGATCCGAATATTCTCACAATATCGCTCAACAAATGGATGGAACTGCCTGGATTTCCGTGGTCCAAGTGGGAGGCCGACTTCAACCTGAACGAATCAGCTCAACGCAACTCGCGCCGAACCACCGTTGCTCAAGTGGCTGCTTACTACAGTGACTACGTCACCGCCATGAATATCAGCGACTATTTCAGGTCGGAGACCGTTGTCACTTCTGTGCGCAGAATCAACAAGGTTAGAGAATTTTTCAGAAATTCACATAATGTGATGAATAATGTCACAGAAGTGACCATTTCCTCCTTATTTTCAAATTAAAATAAATTAAGTTTCATCATCATTCTCATTACACACGCACAAGTCTAGGAGGAATGTAAGCATCACCTTTAGCCAAAAAGGTTACAAACCTCACCTAAAACTGTAGTTCCATCATCCTTTCCCATTGCCATTATACACGTACAAGTCTAGGAAGAGTGTGAGCATCCTCAGCCAAAAGGTTACAAACCTCACCTAAAACTGTAGTTCCATCATCCTTTCCCACTGCCATTATACACGTACCAATCTAGGAAGAGTGTGAGCATCTTCAGCCAAAAAGGTTACAAACCTTATCTGGTGTTTCTATCTTAGACACAGAGATTTAGCGTAAGAAACACATGATTTTGTAAGTTTGATTACTTGAAGAACACATGTTTTTGCCAAGAGTAGGAATGTATCACTTATCCCTGACCCTGAAGGAAAGTTGATACTGTAGAGGGCCGTGTAGCAACCGGCGTCGCAATCCCTGTGTCCATATTGGGTCGATTTTGTGTGCGACTCAAGCATACCACATATGCTTAAGCGACCAAGTGTGAACATAGCAATTGAGTTGACTCCTCTTCAAGGAAGCATGAATATGTGCATAATCCACTGCAATTGAAGAGATTCCAGTCAGCTGACTGAGCCAAAGTCATGTAGCTTGCATGTTAGAATTCGCAGTTCCTTGCATGGCTTTCGCGAGTTTTGTGCTGCTGGGACACCATGGCTTTAGACACGTTAGAATGCAATCTTGTTCATGTAAACAGTTTTAATTGATATAGTTGTTGATATCGAGCGATGTAATTTATATCAATCAGTTAGTCATGAAGAATCATTTTGAAAAAAAATCATGTATTACAGAAAACGATATGTGTAATACTTCTTGAGTAACCATTGAATTTCAATGGGCTTTTGTAGGTTTATTTTAAATATGCAAACACTGTTGTACTTAATTAATAATGCTCTCAGTAATCTTCCCACAATAATGTTTTTAACATTATATATCCAACAGTAATTTCAATCAATCAATATTTTATTGCCAAAAAGAAAAGAAAACAATACAAAAGTAAAGTACTTGAAATTTTTAAAGTAAATTTTGAAAGTACTTTTTAAATTTCTTCGCATTCATAGTAATGCACACTCTACAATATACTATACTATACTATTTACTTCATAGTGTGACGGGAATCAGTCCATGAGCGGAATGAGATTGGAGGGAGAGAGAGCAAAAGTGTCTACTGCAAGACAGAACATCAGGCAGCTGATGTTGATTGACAGCTGTTCGATTAACAACCTGTCTGATGATTGCAGTTGTTTGGTAGCTTCCAGACCCTTCTAGAATAAAGTAAATAACAGAACTATGTAAGATGTACGAGAGAGGGCAGTGGTAATCGGATTTTGATCGTGTTAACTTGTGTCAGTCAGTGATAATTATTAGTTTGTTTATCGTTCTATGTTCCCTATTTCCGTTTATTTCAATCAGTGTTTGTAACCCTTTTTAAATGTTTAAAGTGTCGTTATTTTGTAAAATAAATATCATTGATAGTTGTAACCTATTTAGACTTGCATACCTGTAACCTGCAGACTTAGAACTCGTAACAATATATATAGTATTATACTTTTCAGAGTATTTATTAGTACTTCAAAGTATTTGATAAACTAGAAGCATGTTAATCATCTTCATTGGTTAGTTATGACCTCATTCGTTTTGCATTTATGAAATTACAGATGTTCGCCAATTTCAAATACTTTACACAATACTTTAAACAATATCTTATGTGTTACATGTGTATGTTAATTCATACAAGTTATAACAAACTATTTGTCGTCTGTAATTGTTATTATTAGTTAATAATTTGTTTATTTTATTTCCTATGTAAGTCGCAAGTTATTGTATTGTCTGGTTTTTCCTGAATAAATTTCTATTTTTATTTCTATTTATTAATACAACAACTATGTCATATTTTCTAGTTTCTCTAATCCTATCTTTCTCTTCGCAGACAAGCGAGATGAAGGGAGCTCGAGGGGATCGCGAGGGAGCCCTGTGGAAGGTAGAGGGATACGATTTGGCAACCCTGGAGCCTTTCACCTATGCTTGTCGAAGAGTGGTGCTGGCCACGGGCTCTACCGACATGCCTAATCGACTGTCAGTGCCTGGAGAGAAGTCCAACCCAGACTGGGTGTTCCATGATCTTGTCGCTTTTGAGCATGCTGTAGAGCACTTGTCCAACGAAGTTGTCGAAACTCAGAATGGTGAGCTCTTATTTTTTATTTGAGATTATTTTGAAAATTGTTGGCAAAGAAGTTGCTGAATTATTTTACAAACGGTACAAAGTAAATCATACAAGCAGTATAAACAAGTCATTAATTTGAATCTGGTTCCTTCTTATGTCATCTAAATGATGTATCAGTTGGAATTCTACTTGTGTTTTATACTATTTTACTGTGGTTGAAGGTTCGAATACACGTTGCTTAGTATGCATGATACTGTAAATCGTGTGGACCGACATATCCCATTCAATTCAATCGGAAAAGTCGGTTCACACGTTATACAGCCAACTGTGTAACATTTCCCATTTAATTCAAAGGGAAATGTCGGTCCACACGATGTATTGCTTCTATTGTTAATTGAATATATTGGATACTCTAGTTTTGGTAAATCGTGTTTGAAGCATTGGGAGTTCTATAGTAAGCTCTAGGTTTGGATATGGAATGGAAATGTAGACCTGAATATGGCTTGAATAAAAAGATCTTAAGGTGTCAAAAATGTATAAAAATACATCTTACAATTTCATTAACTTATGACTTCAATCTTCAGGATATCCACTTTTAGTCCTGTTGATTAGAAGTTACAAGCTTAGTACAATCTATTTTGTATATTCTTTCTTCTTTGGTTAACTTATTTGGTAACTTCTTTTGGGAGATGTATTTTGTATATTAATTCTACAGTATTGCTATCATTACTAATTTATTATAGTTTAAATTAGTAATGTATTATTTTGTAGAAATATTTGTTGTATTATTTTTTATGTATTAGTTTGTAGATACAGCATAGTTAGCTCCAAGTAAGGTAGCTTAGTTCCAATAACTACATGATATTTCACTCTTCGACTCAGATATTAATGAAGTTAATTAAAATCTCACGCATTGACACTTTGATGAATTGACCTATTCTTGAAAAAACTTGAAAAAAATACAAAATCAATTTACCTGCTAGGAAACATGCTGTGAACAGGTAAGAGTTGCTAATATTATTTAATGTTTAATTTTTGTGTTAATTATTTGATGATGTTTGTTTTTAGGAGTGAAATGTATTGACCCAGTGGCAATAGTGGGAGCCGGCTTGAGCGCAGCAGATGCTGTCTTACTGGCCAGATTTTGGTCTCTACCCATCATTCATGTGTTCAGGGGTGCTGGTATCACTCCAGATAGAATGCTGCCCGAAGCCATGTATCCTGAATATCATAAGGTAAATTATTATTCCCATATATGTATGTACAGTACAACAATTTGCTGTATACATTGAATAAAATTTCCTCAAGAAGACTCTGTGTCAGTGTATCATCAATCAAAAATTCACCTCATGCTTTGATCCAGGTCGTGCTTTGATCTGTTTCACAATTCAAATTCCTGGTAAAGGGTGCTGTTTTCGAAAATTGACTTATTCTTTTATATTTCCGCCATGTTTAGATGTACACTTATCCTGTTGAGAGTTTTTCAACTTATATTCCAAATTTGAATTTAAAAAAAAAACTTCAATGCTAGTAACCCACAAAGCTTTTTGGTCTAAATGAAAGTCTAGTTTCATCAGATTTTTAGTATATTGTATATCTTTGTTTTGTTACTTGTAATTTCTCAATAGTATTCATAATATTATGAAATTCTAATCATAATGAAAAATTATGAAATGGTAGGCCTATTGAGAATTCATAATAGTCAAGAAGTATTCAATGTTCATCAGATCCTTGAAATTTTATACATTTTGTTGAGTACCATGTAATGTTTCGAGGGTATTCATACTATTGTGATTATGTTTTCAGAATGATTTATTTAATATTTTCTTAAATCTACTTTTATTGTGTTTCCAGGTTCGTCAAATGATGACCAACAGTGATGCCACCTACGACGATTACACGTCTTTCCCAGAGCATAAGGTGTTGGACTTGTCTGACTCTTCTTCAGGTCGCAAAATCTACCTGAGCTCTCCTGAGGGTAAACTGGTTACACACAAAGTGTCACTGGTAGCTGTGCTCATTGGTTCCCGGCCCGACCTAACCTACCTGCCGACAGAATACCAAGATGGCATGAAGTTGGGGGTGAGAAACCCAATATTCTCTTATTTTTTATCTTTTGATTTGTTATGATGTACATCAATAAAATCAACAATATATTACATATCTTATCTGACCTATCTGATATGATTATACATATATTATATACATTTCAACTAGACATGAAATATATCTTGTGTGATATGTTTGGCATGATATGATTTGACGTGTATTTCCTGACACAAAACAGAATAAGGGGCTATAAAATTGAGTGAATAATATGGGAAGTGATAAAGACTAATAAAATGTCTGTTTGTGTGCTGGAACTGTCAGCTATCGTGAGGTAAAAGGTACCTCTCTCGTTACACTCGATACAGTTTCTGGTCTTGCCCATAGATGTCGCTATTTCCATACTGTATACTTTTTTGTAATTTCCTTTTTCCACCACCACAGTTAGTGATATTTCTGTCGTGTAAATCAATCAAAATTAATTTTATGATATTCAAAGAATCGTTAAACAGTTAACATTGACAATTATCGCCATCTTTGTCTCTTTTGACGTTTTTACCGTTTGCACTCTATACGTGTCTTTATTGAATATATATATATATCTCATTCTGTGTGTTTATTCCATGTAGATGATATTTTTATCTTGGAGCAGTTGTAGATACATTGTTGTATTTGTCCATACAGGTGAATCCAAACAGTCCAATCGATTGTCGAGCCAACCCGATCTTGGTGGATCCGTGGACCCGAGCCGTAGTAAACGCGGAAGAAGGCCTCTATGCAGTCGGTCCCCTGTCAGGAGACAACTTTGTTCGTTTCACCCTTGGAGGCACCTTTGCTGTGGTCCATGGCATCCATCGCAAGAGAAAGCTGGAAAGATGTGCATGATGTGATCACCACATCAAAGGCTCGACTGCGCCATATTGCTTTTCGAAAAGGAGACGAGAATGTTTGAGAATAAGAAGAAAAAGGAGATGGAAATTCTTATCGACATTCCCTATTCGAAAAGATTCCTAATCCTCACTCCTAAGACAGTCAATGTCTTTTTGAGTGGTGTTCTTTCAAGCTACAAAGCAATGCCAAAGAAAAAAATGAATGCAGAGTATTTATGTGTACTTATCAGGGAAGATGCCTTGATACAATGTAAGATCAAATATGAATCTAGATTCCACTTATACTTCATTTAAAATCGTGAGTGAAGCAAGCCTTCCAACTCTTAACACATCATTATTCTGCGATGTAAGACTACTAGTAATCAATCTAAAAATAATAAGATTATATATATTTTACAAATTCATATTTTATTTATTACATCATTAAGATAAATGAAATTTAGATTATTTTGGAATTGACAATATTTTTTAATTGATGACATAATATTTGTAGGATAGTTCAAGAACGTAGAATATCGTTAATATTTATGTTCAATTTTCAATGAACAATTATGGAAAATTGGGGTTTCCCCAAAATACATCGATCAATTTCAGGTCCCGCTAATTGGTGACTTACTTTTGCAGTAGCCTAAAAACAATCGAGAACGTAGAGTAGGCTATAGTAATAGAATCATGTTCAATTTTGAATGAACCATTATGGGAGTTCGCGGTTTTCCTTGTATAAATAGATAAATTTCAGAATCATATATTAAAATCAGATCAAATATTAACACAAACTGCACTTGGCAGCGTCAATTATTATTATTGATGTCATAGTGAGAAGCCGACAGAGTACGGGATCTATTTTAATAGATTGTCAAAATTCTAGTTAGCCTAATTACCATCATTTATGTGCCTCACTATGATAATACCCCTAGTGGTCGAATTGTTTCTCTTATCACCATAAATCCTAGGTTTATATCATTAGTAGGACTTGGGAAGTATTCTTTGTGCCTCTAGATGTGCTAATATTGTAATATGAAAGTTTTATAGATAGAACTTGTAATAATAGTTCTTAGTCATCATTAACAACTAAAAAACGTCAGTCTAAGAAGTATTGAATTTCCATAATATATTGTCAACAATTGAATTATTCTCTATTAAGTTGGATTTTTGTGTCAATTTCTGTGAAATGCGATTCTCTAGTAACAAAGATATATTAAAAATAAATCAGATATACATATGCAGAAATAGCAGAAAAAAATGTTCTCAAAGGATTTTAGTATCGTAGAGATGTTGAGTATGGATATCATTCATTGGATTTAGCAATTCGTTGGAAAGAGAGAGAGAGCTCTTGTCTCCATCCAATAAAAGATAATTATAACTTCATTCTTTGCTTTGGGAATTCCAATATAACCAAAAGCAATAATAATGTCAGTGTTATTCAAAATTTGTTCACCGTAGTTGAAAGATTCCAGACAAAATTCCGTACATAATTATGTTGCTGTTTAGAGAAAATACTATTAACGAAAAATATTATTCCTATTTATTTGTATTTGGCAGTATTCAATGGTGTTTGAAGATGATGATTCTATGTTAATATATCAAGTACTGTTGAGTGATGGATTTATTATATTTGATTACAATTGAAAATCAATAAAAATTGACACATTTTCTGTCAATTATATTAATCTGTGTACTTATCAATAAATTTCATGTTATTGAATGTTCCGATTCACAGTTGAATGATTAGTAAAAGTATTTGATACTGGAACAATGATTAAAATTATATTTTAGTTATATAGATAAAACTATAATTAATAAGATAGTCACTATAATACTACTTAATATCCTATTCACAAGATAATAAATAGGAAAGGCACCTATCACCGGTGACTTTTTTACTTTAAACTTCCCTAAGTTAATGACTTGGAAAATACTTTATTCGATAAAAATTTTGTTATTATTATTTATTTTTACTACTTTAACGATAAAAAGCTTACTGGATAAGCAAGAAATGTGTTGGCTTTAATAAAAAATGACAAAATAGTGACAGTGAATTTTTTAAATAACAATAATTATTTTTTTTTTGTGAATAGATTTGATTCTAGCAATAATTTAGTCATTATAGGCGTATTGGAATATTCAAAATATTAAAATGTTTTATCACAATGAAACTTAAATTGAATAACTTTGAGTAGTTAGTATTTTCTTCAATTTTAGAGAATCAGGTTATTCAGTAAAATTCAAAAATGTGTTTCACTCAATTTAATTGTTTTCGATGAAATTATAATTAGTTTCATATCCTGGGTGTTATTGAATGAACGATGATAGTGTTCGAATTCGAAATAAATATAGTAAAAAGTGATAAATATGGATAAATTGATGTTTACTTTGTTGATTTCCTATTGATAGTTTAATTCAATATGTAAGATAAAACAAAATGTGATTGTTATAATTGTATAATCATTTATTTTCTATGCGTTGCACAATTAATTCTGTTGTATTATGAAGTTAGTAGATGTAACTAAAATAGACTGAGAAAAGGTGTTTTATATGCTGTATTATTAAAGATGTTGTTTTGATATATTCATTGTCTCATTTTTTAAATTGCATTCATTCCACTTAATTCGTAGTTTTATTTCCTGGTGTAGAATTAATACTGTAAGTTATGAACGGATTTACAAAGTTGATTCAATAAAAATATAATTAGTTTCAATCGCATTTGATTTGTCGTTTTAAAACGAAAAGGCTAATCTCCAAGTGAACCAACAAAAAAATTTAATGAAATTAAAATTCTTTCGATTTTTTCAATCTTAGCAATGAATTCCACTTCTGAAATCTATTCAGAACAATCTGAAAATACCTTACTTATTTAATTCGTATTTTACAAATAAAAAAGAATTTCAAGAGTAGTCTAGAGTGAAAATGTTGCTTTCAGAAAAAGAGAACTGGCACCTAACCCCTCCAAAAATTTTTTGTTCAAGTATCTTATCATATTCATTTCAATTTGTAATATCTGGGTACTGAGCTCCGCTCAGAGAGCGAAACCAGCGAATGGTTGCATTCTTTCCATATATTTATTAGTTTTAATCAATAGTATTTTGCAAATTTATTAGGAAAGTGTTCCAGCCGATTCATGTTGAAGATTCAGGTCAGTAATTTTTATTTTCCTAAGGAATGTTCGGTCTCAGGTACTATTGAAGTTGTGATTTGGAGGTAACAAATTTTTTCAACTTTGAAACTTTTTTCTTAAAAATCTTGATAAAAATTTAAACTCAACACAGAGAAATAAGGGGTTTTCAATAATAATGTAAAAAATTACTACCTATTGCATTCCCAGTATTGTAAAAATAACGGTTATAATATTAAATGATTACCTCAGCTGCTCTGATACATGAATATTTTTCTTGATGACTTTTTTCAGATAAATAAGACATATATATGGCTCACATGATGGTTCAAATTGAAAAATAATGATACAATATGAAATATTTCCAATAGCCCCTGCGCCCACTAAGCAACTGCTATCTGATTTCAGTCAGCAACCCAGTGTTGCCAGATGACTTTGGCTGATAGGTTAGATTACCCGAAAAACAGCCAAATGTCATCTGGCAACATTGGGTTGCTGAAATCAGATAGCAGTTGCGAAGAGGGCGCAGGGCAGGGGCTAACATTTGATTCAATGATAACCCAGCTTCAATCCCCCCCGCTTGTTTACTCTGTCTCTCACTTGAGCGCGCTGATTTCCATCAGCTACTTGTCAATACTAGCATTAAATACTTTTATTTTATCCACTTTTCCTTTTTCTTGACATAGTAAGCACAGGTAGTATGCTGTGGGGGGGGGGGTTTCAAGGAGGTGATAAGATATTGGGGGGGCTGGTCAAAGCACGCAGACATTTCATACCAACACAACAACGAAGCGCATACTGAAGTCTCATGTTGGCTAACCTGTCATTTGTTCACAGCTGAGTAAAAATTTCCCCCCAACAACAGCTGAGTTGACCTTCTGTATATAAACTGAGCGACTACTTGTCAGATTATAGTTGAATCTCTTGCGCGTTGTTTATTAACTCAAATTTGCAATTGTGAAAGTTTCAAAATGTCCCGAATCAGCCGTGAGGCTTTGTTTGGCTTTGCCGCAATAATTTTATTGCAATCGCTGGCTTCCCATGCATATACATTAGATGAGGACTTGAAAGCAAAAGCGGAGGAAGTGATGTCTTCAGTGGAAGAGAAGTAAGTTTTTTCTTATAAATTTTAATTATTGTTTTATCATGAATTGCCAATACAGTATGAAAAATTATCAGTTCACATGAGCATTTTCTCAGAAATTACCGGTACTGATGATGCTGTTCGCTGGTGACTACATGTGGAATTTAATTGTATGGTAATGCTTCTTGAGCATAATAAACAAAACTTTCATACAACGTTCCTTCCAGAACATTCTGGAACTGTATGTATACTGGTGTATACTAGCCTACATGGCTTTGCTATATTCCTATAAAAGGCTATAACAATAACTCGTTCATTTTGGTTGATCAAATTGGAAAGTCTTTCCCAAATTAGCATAAAACATAAGTTATTGGAAGGCTAGTTTATGATACTTGGATTTGAAGTAAACATGATAATCAACACCTCTAGTTTGAATCGATGAATCCCAGGTTATGATAAATAGATTATTTCGTTATTATGTGCATTAAATTTTAATTGACCCTGCCAGTAACTGGGCTATGTAACGGCAAATATATTGTGCTACTTTCTTTGCAGTGTACTTTCTACTTTCAGTTTTGTAACTTGTACGCGCACTATTGCGTGTATTATTCTAGGAGACTTGATTTTCATACTTTAACAATATAACCATAAAATAATCTATTAAGAGAATTCTCCGGATCTAATGAATGACAAGAAATCACCCATCTATAGACTCAACTTTTTTCGCTGCATAAGAAATTGCTGATTGTATCTAACTTACCTATTGAAAAATAATTATTTTGTTGGATTTGTTATAATCCCGGTGTATGATTGATAGAGTTGTGAATTAAAAATATTGTAATACTGGATTTTTGAATTGTCAGGGCTCTTTTCCCTTCCAATTCAACATCCATTTTTTTCTTTCATCATAAGTTATCATAAACTCAAGTATTGCCTGTGGGTGAGGAGGTAAATAATGGCACAACATATCTATGTAAAACTCAGGAATCGAATTCGTAACAGGAGCAGTGATGTGGGGCCACTGTTATGTTGAGAAAGCGAGGTTTCAATGTCTTTGGACACAGTGACACCTCAAATAACTGATTAATCTGTCAAATTATTCGAAATTTCAATTATCGTATTCTTATTAATGAATTATTATTGAAATTAATGGATGTAGCGAATAAATTATGTTGAGTATTAAATAAATAGAATATTTAAATGAATAGTTCTGTGCAATTCGTTTTTGTTTACTCATTTCATGGACGATTGAATAATTTTTATTTCTCCAGAACTATTTATTATATCTGCGCTTTACAAAATTTAATACAATGGCTGCGAAGCGTAGTTCACGAAATTGGAAAATTTTTATGCTCGAATATTCGATTTTAAGCGAATAATATTTTGTAATTTATCAATCCTATTCGTTCCACAACTAAAGTGAAATAATAATTCACTTTTAGAAAAATAATAAGAAATAATAATAAAAGTAATCTGATGAAATAATAATTAAATCATGAAAGATTCTCTGGATACAGTCCTGATTGCTGAAGAAATCGTGTATGCAAGCAGGAGTTTGATCAAATCAACGCACAGTCTGATACTCTCATGGGTCCACATTTAATTTCTACCTGAAGCATCAGGTTGGTGCCATTGGAAATGGTCCATTGGAATTGGAATGGTTTGAGAAAGAGGAAATATTCTCATTCTCGGCCTTTTTCTAATGTTCTTTAATGATTGGAAAGTTTAAACAATTTGTTAATATTTTATGTAGAATGTAGACTTGAAATCTTATTGATGCGGTAATTTGGGATGAAAAAGTTAGTTCAATCAACGTAACCTATAAAATTCAACTTATTTTATGATTCCAAGAAATCAATAGGAAGAAAAAGAAAATTGATCTTTAAAAATACTTCACAAAATATTTTGATATTTATATGACTATATTATTATAATTTGATATATTATAATATTTAATATTATATATTCATATGACTATATATAATCACTGACAAAGAGTTAATAGAATCGCCCTATCGGTAATCTGTAAGATTAAGATCGGTAAATGTAAGACTGTAATACTAAGATTGTATAATAATAAAATGTAGCATAGATTGATGCTACAATAATGATCGATCATTATTGACATTCAAGCCAAATAACTTGTACTTGATCTAGTTGTACCGTAATTCAAGTACATTCTACATAAAGATGAAATTATTTTCCATTTAATCAAGATAATTTTCTGCGAAAATGAATTCTTTTTGTTTGTAATGCAATACTCCTCAATTCAGGAGAATTTTAATAATTGTTTTTGAAAGCAAACCATGAATCGCTTAGAATCTTCACTAGAAAATAGTTAGTAATTTCAAGCATAGTAAGTTACTAATTGAATAGGACTAGGGTTTTAAATTTTCAAGTTCCTGATGAAATGAACGACTGTGAAATTTCGAAGCATTGCAATTTTCATCGCTATGAGTGTGTAGCTTGACATTACTCCAAATCGTGCTCTCTCTAGACGGTTAACTACCCTGGGTTCAGTTCTCATACTATAGTTACTAACATTCATTGGGCATTCATAGATAAAGGAACAATAGCCTGTGCCTTCCCACACCCTGAAAACTTGTTGCCCTGTCAATTACAGGAGGAAATTATATGTGGACCGATGAGAGGTGTTAAAGCCATTTTCACATTCCCGAATTATTGAGAATCAACTTTTTACAATTGAAAATTAGAAGTTATAATTTCCTATTTCTCATTTTGTTTTCTGTGGGTGGTGTTCACAACAGGCTTGATACTTGTACATGTGTGAGAGGAATGATGTTCATTCATTCAGTTAATTTAAAAAAAAATTAATCAATGCATAAATTATAATATGAGCAAAAATAATGGGCCTACCTGCATAGGTGTGAAACCTGTGTTCAGGAATGAATTGCATACAGAAGAATCAACAGAGAAGACAAAATAAATTGAATAATTGAAGCTACCGTACTTAATTTAGATGGATTAATAATGGTGTAACTGCACAAACCATCTATCAAATTGTCCTAACTCATCTATTCCCAAACTTCTTTTGAATTACAGTATTTATATCGTACGTGTTGAAAAATGCATTTTTTCAACAGATATGTGTTGATAATATAGGCCTAATATCTTTCTATTTGACTGGATTAGATTTACGAAGGTGTAACTGCTTAGATTTCAATTACTTCCATAACGAATTTGGTTGTCACGAATATGATTTTCATTCATTCTCAAGATTTCCTGAGAATTGTTTGTATCACACTTACACAGTGGGCAGGCGCTGTTCTTATTTAATAGAAAGAGAAGACGTAATCAGGGAAGACTTGGCCAGGATATTTGCAGACCATGAAATTTCCTGCTTTTCACTGGCGATTTCCTCATTTCCTCTCGGCCTTAAGAACACCGGCAATTCTACACGATTAAACAAACGTTTTCCTTGAAATTGGTTTTCTATCTAATACTTCTCAATCATATTATCCAATACAGATTACATTATTTTATTTTATTTGAGAATAATTTTATTAGTTCGTAACTGAATTATAATATGATAAAGAATTTTTTGGATATCAAAGAAACAGAAATTCAGGGATTTTAAAGATGAGTCTGGCTCATGTATCGTGGAAGAGAAAAAAGTGGGTTAACAGAATAATGGGAAAATCAATTATTATTGTCATTGTTGCAATTTCTACAATATCAATAAAAATTTTACTTGTTTGCACTGTAGTTTCTGTATTGTATTGGAAAATTCAATGTTTTTTCTTTTAATTAATTTTACTGTTCTACAAACGAGTTTTACTAATTTGCACAGTTACACTTGTTATTTTTCGCCTTTTAGTTTGTTTTTATTATTCCTTTCGGCCGACTGCATAAAGCTCAATAGAATCTTACTGTAGCCTATAATCTGTAGCGAAAGTTGTTTCGCCATAGAAAGAGTTCCGTCTGATGTCTGTCTTAACTGGAGAATTAGGAATACTGTTTAAAATTTTCATTCATTTCAAAAACTTATTGTCTCATTAGCTGTAAAATAAATCAGTTTTATGATCCGAGATCCGTACATTTTTGTAAGTTTTATCGAGCCCAAAATGATTCACAGTAGGCTAATAGTGTGTATAAACCGTTTCGGAACTCAACATGCCACTAAAAATATTCCATCATTCGACGCTTTTTTCCATCTTTGAAGTTTGAAGTCCTTCATCTGATGTGATTGCAACATCTGATGTGGAAAATGCAATATTTCAACTTCATGTATGGGATGACAGGCGCTGTATTCGGAATAAACAAAGTTAAATTGGTTATCTACCCGCGTCATGCTACCACTTCGAGCTTTTAATGAATTTTCTCGGAAGTTTTTTGTTTTGTATCTAAATAACCATTTTACATTATTTATTGTTCCATAAATACTCTCCACTGCCCATACTCTTGTTTATATGCAACCTATTATATAGACCTCTATGATAAATGAGTTATTTTTTTAGTATTTCGATGATGAAGTTATTTTAGAGCTCCCTTCTATGACGACAGTATCATAGTCCCCTACATGGCCGCGGCCTTCAATGTGACAACCTCGCAGTCCCGGCTGGTTTCATTATAAAATCATACTTATAAAAACACTATAAACACATGACTTATAAAACATATGACCGATTTGCATTGCTCATGCAAGCCGATGCAGCGACGTTGTCACATTGAAGGCCGCGGCCATGTAGTTTAAAGGGGGCTATGACAGTATTCATCGACATCGCAATCCCAATACGCATGAAGTTTTCAACTGAAGTTATTTCTTTTCATTTCCACCGTTGGTTTTACATTACATTCAGACAGTTACCGTACTACTCTTATCTGTACCTCTATTTGTTTAAAATAATTGTATTAATATGTATTGTAATAATTACAGTAATACATTAACTCTTTTTACAAGAGGTAAATATTATGAATTAAGTACAGTATTGAATTGGAACCATTTGAAACAAACACCACAGACAAAACTTATTTTATTGAATAAAAAAAATAATCCTCATTTCACTGTAACATAATTGAAAATCTAAACTCCAGTCAATCCTATCCTAGTGAAGTCGAGTTCTAATGCAACATTTATCATTACATCAACCTCACCTACTCTAGTATAGTAAAATTGAATAGAGAGAATAGGACTGGGTTCTGATTGAAAGCTGTCTTTTCTGTATTAAATAGAACCGCCACGAGACATATTCTTTGATCAATTCTAGTATTGATATTTGAATGATTAAGAATACAATGATTAAGAATACAATCATAATCTTAGCAGATGATGAATGCTGAAATCAGTGGCGAAGCGTGGTATGCTTATTTCCTATAGGAAATATACCCGGCGATGACCAAATAAGCATACCACGCTTCGTCACGGGCTGAAATTGTTTTAGAAATTCATCAGGGATTCGTGGTAATGGAAACTGACCATTATTGTAATCTTTATAACATAATCATGACAAAAATTATTTTTGTATCCTTTTTTGAACCTGAATACTGGAGTTATATTGGAGGAATTATAGAGGACTCTTTTTTGTCATTTAAAGTTCCAAAACAGTTTATTATGACCAATTTTAGTTGAGTTATCATGTTTTTCACGATGAATTGCCTATATTATTTCATGAATTGAATTTGGACCCAAATATGGATCAAATTATATGAAAACATTTGCATAAATGCCCATTCCATAAAAACGATGAGTCCATTTGAACCATTTCGACACTGATCTCATTAAAAAGTAGACTGCTATTGTCAATAGTTTTTGTTTCCTAATTATTGATTAATCATCAGTTGTTAAACTATATCGTATATCGCATAATACCAAATAAATATAGGTTGATTCAACAATTTTCTTTTGATTCTGATGGAAATATCCATTCATTTATTGATTTAAGAAACTTCTTAGTGTATTAGTATTCCTTAATGTTTCCTATTAGTGTAAAAATGATTTTTCTCGGGGAAAATAGACGAGGTGAAGATTTTGTTTTTGAGAGAAAGCTTTGTTGCTAGTTGCATCTGCAGTGGAGAGGTCAGTCCGACTGCAGCTCTAGGCTATATTTTTAGAAAATCCCAGTCTGACATCCAATTATTGATCTGTCCATATTTTCCTCGAAGTTTTCTCGTTTTGTTGAGCTGTATCGTTCATACCGCCCGTTGTGATTGTATGTTGCTTCTGTGGCGTAACATGTGATAGCCAGACCGAGACTTCTATTCAAGTATTCATATCTGTCTGCCTGTCTGCCATATTGTCGGGATCTCTGCCGTTACTGTAGCAACCCTTCCTGTACTGGAGTTGACATACGTGATCATCTTGGGGATATGATACAAATAATTGGCATTCATGCATTCCATCACTGCCACCTATGCCGTGCCATAACCTCCTATGAGGAAAATTGAAATTTCAACTGACGTTTGAAAATAGCTTTCTCGTGTCCTGTATCAATGGATGTCCGGATGTTTGTCGCACAATCGTCTCGTCCACATGTTCTGTCTGATAGATCACAATACATGCTAGCTGTACATGCTAGCCAAGCCCTCTCTCAACAATACTGTTATTATCAAAGGCTTTCTCTACAGTCATCGTCACTGTGGCAGGACCGTGTACAAAAGTGCTTTACCGTTCTGCTGTCATTCAGACTAGAAAAAGACTGAGAGCGAAAAAGATTGATTAATAGAGAGAAAGAGAGGAAAATAAGGAGAGATAGATGTGCAGTAAATACTAGGTTAGATTACAAAATTATCGGCTTATATTCTAGATGATGATATAAAAAATGATGGAGAGAGAGATTAGATTAGATTACTTTATTCATGTAGATAACAATAATTATAACTATAATTATTATAATAAGAGAGAGAGAGAGAGAGAAGAGAAAGAGAGAGAGAGAGTGAGTAATACAGTATAAAGAAAGAAAAGAGAAATTGAGTTGGAGATTATTATTTTCAAATTATTATCAAATTATTTGAGTTGGAGAATGAGTAAGAGTGAGTTAAAGTGAGTGAGTAATACAGGAAAACAAGAGAAATTGAAAGAGTAGGAAAACGAGTAAGAGGGAGGATGATTGATAGAGATAGAAAGGGAGAGAGTAATATGAATAGAGGGAGGGATTAATATAGAAAAACAGAAGAGAATTGGAACCAAAAAAAAACAGAAGAGGAATTGATAAAGTGGGAAAATGAAGAGGACAGAGAGAGAGAGAGAGTGAGAGAAAAAGAAAACGGAATGAGTGAAAAGAGAGTACTGCAAAAAGCTTTTTGGAGAAGACCTTTGTAGCTAATCTTCTTTCTTTATGGTACAGTTATTTCAGGCTGCTGAAGAGTTCAATACTTGAGTGCAGTGATTCTTTGTCCTCAGCTAAAATGTAACAGTCCGTTAGTAAGACCGTAATCATCACAAGCACATACGTACGCGCACGTGCCTACCAAGATCCAACCGCAAACAAACACAAATTCTACTTACTTTCACTAAGGATCTATCTTTACGTTTACTTTTTTTGGGAGTTTTCAGCTTGTCTATCTCTAAATAATTAATAGTATTCAATCTATAGTAGAATTGACCTAAGCCTGGTTTCTCAGTTGTTCTATAAACATTTTATTGAGTTTCTGAGGCCCGTATCTACCAGCTTTGTTCAAACTGAGTTTAAAGAAATGATAATTTAAACTTGATTTAAACTGTTGATCCACAGTTTAAATCAAGATACTGCAAGCTTAAACTATCGTCCCGTTAAACAATTCAAACGAAGATGATGCTTACAGGACTCTGTCAACCAGAACCAGTTATCAGTTTGAAAAACAAACTACTGAGAAACTATTATAGTGCTAAGGCTTATGTCCTTATTTCATAAATAATCCGAAAATGGGGTATAGTCATATGCGGCCTACAGACGTAACCTCCATAAGAAGGCATAATCGAATGAATCAGTGAAATTGAAAAATTGAATTCTGTATTGGAAAAGAATATTTAGATCTATACGTCTTTTCGCGGTCAAGTATTGATTTAAATTATTGTTTGTTTTTTTTTGCTAGGGATGATGCCAACATAAGCTCTAAACTTGTTTGTGGGTAATGGGACGGATGATGATGATTGATGAATGGACCTACAGCTTTAGGTGGGTTCCGAACCACCGGGAAGCGATTTTGAAGCTCATAAATTTTTGTATTTAGAGGAGCCGGTCACCGTTACAACGGGAGTGGTAGGCGCCGTCTCTTACTTAATCTCACCGATTAGACTCGCCTGCTACCACTGGGACAACCGCTTCCGAAACAAAGGACAAATATTTTTTATAAGGACATCTACTCCGTTTTATTTGTTCTTAGTTCTTTCATTCGATGTAACTTACTTGCATTTCTGACACAATTGTCTGGAAAACGTCTGGGAGAGCTATTTTCACTGTGTTCCACCTCACAGTTTCTTGGAATTCTTCAATCGAAACTGAGAATATTTGAGATGGTTACCTATTATATAGTTTCCTATATTCCTATAGCTGCTATACCTCCTATAGCATCCTGGAATATATCACTGAGGACTGAGAACTCTACTTCCGATAAATTCCAAAATACACTCTACCCCTTATTTCTTGGGATTCTTCAACTGTCAACTACAATACTGTTCCTCCTTCTATTAGCGTCTGACAAGTTTTCCCTTATCAACATTTTTATCTTTTGCTTTTATCGTTTTCAAGCGTCTACTTTGGCATTTTACAGCGTTTCCTACTTCGAATCTGTTCTTTCAATCACCTAAAAAGCCTCGATGCATTTACAAAAGCAGGTTTTGTACTTTGATGGGAAATACGGTGACTTTGGCAGGACGTATGCTTCTCTGAATTACTGAAGTCAATGTACTTTTAAATACTGTAGTACATTCTTGGGGATCACTACACCGTCCTAGATCTAGGAGTAGGCTATAAAGAAGGAAAAGTTCGGAGTCCCATTCGCTTTTCTGATGTAATGTTTATTTTTCGATTGTACTATAAATTATTGTGTGTTAAGAAGGCAATAATAGAATTCAATTCCTGTTTCACTCAACTACTCATTTTTCAAATGAATTGATTAAAAATAACGAAAATCTAATTACTGATCAAATTTCAATAAAGTATAATTTCATAACATAAAATAATTTCTTTTAAAAATCACCATAGTCTTTGGATATTATCGGCTATTTGATCGTTCCGCCATTTCGTGTATTCCAACTCTCAATAATTTCACCCAATCAGGAAGCGAGGACTTCGAACAATCACTGACAGCTTTTGGATACATGATAAATCAACCATTTCATGTTTTATCGTTCCGCCATTCCGTGTTCTACAAATATCTTAGCCAATCAGGGAGCGAGGGTTTCAACCAATCACTGATTTACCTCATTCTTCTTAACACGCCCTCAATTCTATGGCCAATCTTTGATTGCTCACGGATTTACAAATTTCTAAGACAATATTGAGGTAGTAACTAAATACAGTGCAATACCTATTCCTAAAAGTTTCTTCTGGTGACAAATAAAAATGTTTAAAAGGTGAAGTAAATTTGTTATTAGATTTGCAGTATTATTATACTACTCGTACATAGCTATATTTCGTACAAAACTCATGGTATTCTTAGTAGGTATCAATAAAGTTATTATTTTCTATTGTATGCTATCTCAGACACAAATAAGATTGCTTAATGTGTTCAGTGTGTATATTGTTGTTTAGGAGTTCTTTTTAAGCAGATTATTCACCCGGAAACTCCCTATTGTAAAATTCTGAAAAAATATCTTTAAGATTACTTCATAGCTAAATGACTACGGTTATCGGAAAGTGTTTGATGTTTAGTCAATTTTTATTTTTGAATAGGTTTATCTAGCAGGCGCTGTTTTCTCTTCTACAATGGAAAACTAACGTTCGAACCTTTTTTTTATGAGGCTGGAAAATAGGTGTTCGGTGTCTCCTTTTTTTTATCACAATGCACCAGTTCATAAAGAGTATTCTTCATAAAATATCCTTTCCGCTGTGCAAACAATGCAAAGACTGCATGCATTGTTGCATAAAATTGAATAACTTGATCATAATGGATGTGTATGCAGTTTTTAATGTTGGCTTGAAAACTGGACGCCTGTGTCTGAAAATCGTTTGATTTCCTTTGTTTTCCATTTTTTCAAAACTCAAACCCACCTCTTTCCGCCCTTTAACGCCCTCAAACTTTCCGCCCTCTTAACAACCCACTCACTTATTAAAACGAAATGAAAGTCAAGGCAACGTGAAAAGCTGGGCACGTGCAGAGAATTAAAATGTTCTTCTCTCTTAAAATCCCTATAAATCCCTTGTTGTTCTTCCTTATTACTTAAATCCCCATTATTTCCCAAGTACTTGTAATCCTGCTATTTCAGAATTGACTTTGTTCTTGAAAATGGTGTCTGGATTCTACTTCAATGCTCCTAATTGTTGAAAAACAGTCATGAAGATAGTACCTATAGTGCTTTTCATCTTTGAAGACGCCTGACCACAGAGACTGTTACTTTCCCCCACCACATTCCACCGATTTCCTCTTCTTTATCATGTTCAGTAGCCTGTTTCATAAAACTTGATGGTCCTCTAATACAGGGAAAAGGCGGTCACACTAGACTTTTTAATCAAATTACATAGCACGCCGTGCTATCATTGTCTAGTGTATGGCCGCCTTTTTCTTTATAGTATTAGAAAACTTCAAGAATTCTTTGTATTCCTTGTTTTCAAGTTTTCGTTGTTTTTACGATCACCCTGATTTTTCATGATCCTCGTTATTGATTCATGTTCTTCCCCCATATTTTTCATGTCCTCTGTTCTTTTTGTGTACCTTCATATGTCAATCTTTCTTCTATTTTCTTCCACGTCTTTCTCATCCGTAAATTACATTCTCTAGATTCTGACACAGCGTTTCTTACTTTTCTGAGCCCTTGCTTTCCAGTTTTCGCTGTTTTTACGAGCACCCTGCTTTTTCATAATCCTCGTTATGAATCAGTTTTCCCCCTTATTTTCCATGTCCTTTGTTCTTTTTGTTTACCTTCATTTGCCAATCTGTTTTCTTTCTCTCTCTTTTCTTCCACGTCTTCCTCATCCCTAATTACAGTCAGAAAATCTTTCTCTGGATTCTGATACAGTATTTTCCACTTTTCTTGCAGAATGGCTCAGTTCGAGAAGGAAACCAGGGACTACATGATGGCTGGTACCAGCGAAATCAAGCGTGTCCTGTTTGGTGGTGCCGAGGATAGCGAGGTTGGTGCATCCGAGCCAGCCAATGCAACCGCGAGTGCCAAGGATGACAGCCCGAAAACTACCGTCATGCCAAACACTACCTCTGCCAATGTGGAGACCGCGCTGGCTGTGAAGGAAGGTGAAAATTTGGAAGGCACTGACGATGAAGATGAAGAAGATGATGAAATCGTCGAGGAAGACTTTCCTTTCATCGGCCCTGGTGAGCAATAGCTAATACATTACCATGATAATACCGTGATAATATTATTATCACATTAAGTTCACCATGTTAGAGTATATTTTTAAATTTGAAAATCTATCTTTAAAAATTCAATTTCAAAACAGTATATTGTCTTTGGTGATACCATTAATTACTATTAATATTTACATAATAATTAGTAATTACATTTTTTTTATCGTATGGCTTTTTATCGGTGGGGAGACCCTTACGGGTAGGTTCCACCTCGCCTAATTGCACAATTTTTTGTTTAGGTCACCCATCCGAGAGCGGTCTTGAATGTTTGTTACTTAATATTTACATAATAATCAGTGATACGAAAATCCAAAGAAAACCATATAAAAAGTTTTGAAGACCTTTGTTTCAAACATTGACAACAGAACCAAATAGCGATAGGAGATTTTTTGATGAATAAAACTTTACAAAAATTACTACTCACCATTGATTATTTCTTATCGATCAGTATTGTTCACTGGAATCTCACTCAATTATTTCTAATGTAAGTGATAGTATATTGACAAACTGTTCAAAAGAATGAAGACTTGCTAAAATATTCACTCATTTGCTCTAAGTTTTCTAATAATCGTGATGTCGTTGGTATGTGCATCCTAATAATGATGTTTGTTATATTTCCTTAAGTGAAAAGAATATTATATTAATAACAAATTATCGAAATTTTATTCTTATTTATGTAGAGTGCAGCTAAAATGATTCACGACGTATCTGCATATTTTGTGAATAAACATCTTTGGTTTGTTGACAACGGTGTGTTAATCAATGTTCATAACTGGTGACGTATCGGTGACGTCAAACCAGGACACGGAATAAAAGCTATTCGAAGGAACATGTTTTGCTCATCACATAATAAATTATTTAACATGATTAATCCCGTCATGGCATACTAAGTTCATTTATGAAAAATGTATGTCCATTTTCGTGTCCAATTTTAATGAGTTTAATGGAGCTGATGTGACCTGACGCAAAACTATTCTCATGTAAATCAGTATCGGAAAATATTTTTACATTATCATACATTACGCATTAAAATAACATAGATGCATTATGCTTGATTGATATCCTATATGGCAATGCTCATAAATTGTGAAAGAGTCAAGAACTCACTGAAATTGATGTTAGCATCAGGTCATCATTAAAATGAATGATTAATGAAATTCATGTTGAATATTTAAAGAAGATGATACATTTTTAAAATTCGAGAACTCAGTTTGGGGAATGACAGCTAGGATACCATACTTGCTTTTAACATGAAGTTTGTTTCTGAATATTTTATATCTAGGTGATTTTTTGACGATAGATGTTTAGTCAAACAATCTCATGTTATGCAATCGTACTTTATCCTCATTTTTCGTTTTATATTGTATCAAATACAATGCAATTGAATACACAATCTTGTATAATTCGGACAGCATGAAGTCAACTCGATTTCACACCTTTTGCTTGATTTTTAAATCAATTCTCATGCTGCGACTTTATAAATTTGACTCCACCGATTAAATGTAAAACTATGCCAGGTTGGGCGATTTTGCATACCATTGAAGCTATTTCATATGTATGACCTATAAATTTCCATTCATACGAGTTCATGAAAGATGTTAAAATTCCGAGTTTCAAAGTTTGACATAATTATTAATCTCCTATTTTTCAGGCATGTTCGCCAATCTATTTGGGGCTCAACTTCCCAGTATGTTCAACATGATGCAAGCCTCTCGACCATGGTGGCAAGGGTGAGTTATTTATCTGAATCTCTACTATTATCTCTCTCCCTCATTGTCAATCTCTCTGTCTTTCTTTTTAGTTCTTGCAACCTTCTCCGTCTGCTAATTCTTTCTCTACTTCCTCCCTGAATTTTGATTAATCTCTCAACATTGCTTTACTTGCTCTCCATCCCTTCCTTGTTCATCCCCTTCTTTTCCTAATCTCTTTTACTTCGTTCCTGGATTTCCTGAAATTTCCAATATACAGTAGCTTACGTTCTCTTAGATTCATTCAACATAGTTTCAGCTGTTACTCAATGTGAGAGTTACGTCAGTCAATTGTCTATTGTTACAGTCTATTGTCCATTTAAAAGGAGAATTATTATACATGTTATTTTAGCCATTCGTGTATTTCATATAATGTATGTCCTTTTCAGTATTGCACTTTTACAATTCAATTTAATTCATCTATACTAGAATAGGTTATACTGTATTTCATATTCGTTTTTATCTGTAAAAGTGATTTTTTGTACATTTTTGATGAGAGTACATTAGAATCCAATCGAATTTGAATATCACCTATTAGAGTTTTTTGATGACTCCTGGTTTCAGCTGTAAAGGATACCCATACATTCAAGACTAGTATAGGACTTTTCCTTTTTTAGCTTAGTATGATATCTACCCAAATGAGTCCCAGACTTGTGCGTGGATTATGGCTGAATTAAATCACATGATTTAGATCATGTTATCATGTAAATTCATATAGATCACAATATTGTTTTTGGCTTAGGTACTAGATTTTATTAATTAATCATTACGAACGTAACATGGATAAGAGAGATAGTAATATAGATAGCAGTTATAGTTTTTAAAGGTAGATAGAGGTAGTTCGCTCTTCATTTATTGTGCCAACCTCTATCCCCAAAAAAACTATAATTTATGAAGATGAGATGTAATATGATTATTGGATTATTAATGATGTATCTGCATGAAACAAGTTAGAACAATGAATGTCCTTTATTAGAAAATGATATCTTTCCCATTTACATTTGATAGATTTAATTATAAATGGGAATAGTGAGGGCAATAATAGGATTCAATTCCTGGTTCCTTTAATTATGTACTAACATTATGTATTTTCTCGACTGTGTGGTTATTGTTGAATGGACCTATGGTTGAAATTATTTAGGTGCGACAGATTTCTTTGAAAACATAGGCCTATCCCATAGGCTCGTCTCCCATGTACCGTAATCTCTTCTCGCTACAGGGAACATGAAGCACTCACTGTAGCTGTATTGACCTTAATAAGGATGTCACTATTATTTACACCAGTCAAGCTATTTGCTGCTTCGCTAAAACACTTTGGCCAGACTAGCAATTGAGCCAATTTGTCTGTATTGTTCATTTGCTCCCTGTCATGCTGGGCTTGGAGATTGTTTGAATTTTATAGAAAAATTGATCAATGCCCTCCCGATTCAATTATCGTTTCATACTTCTAGCTTATTGGCTCTTGAAATACAAGTCTAAAAATATGAATAAATATATAATACCATATCGGTATAATAATAGAATAGAAAATGAAGATTGAAAAATGTTTTGAAATTTCAATTCGATATCCCTATTTAACATTCGAAAGATGAAAAATTCAAGGGATGTTTTCCCTTTAAAACTTTCCGAACTTGAAAGTGAAAATACCTGAATCATTATAAAAAGGTTTTAGAAAATATTGTTATTAGAAAATATTGTTCACAACTTTCTTCATTGAAATCACTTCAAGTGTATCTACCAATTTGCATAGATAGTTTGGTCTTGCAGTCAAGCATAACTATGATGCAAGATTGTGCAAATTGTTTATTGTCAATTGCATTCCTGTATCTCATTATAATTTTAACCAAGCTTCAATGTAATCTATGTCTCACAATCTTATTAATTAACTGATTAACTCTCTCACAGCTAATTGCACGAAAGCCAATTGAATTCAACCATCGTAAAATGACGTCTTTTAACAGTACCAATAATAGGACTTGAATGTAGATTTGGTATGTAGGTTGCTTTAATGAATTTCAAATCAATATGAGTTTTCAAAAGAAATATATTTTCTCATGAAACATAGAAAAATAGTGGAATATTCGATTGGTATTTCATTCTTGGTTTGTGATGAATTACCGAACGTAGATTTGCTCGGTAACATTCAGCTATTTTGTTACATTTGATGTTTTCATTGATGGTGATTTAGTTGAACCAAAGCGAAAAAAACTAGATTCAATCTTTTCGATGCGGACTTCCTCTTGCCTTGTCCTTGTAACTGCAACAAATTGGTTTCAAACACATTTGACACACATTTAGTTTACGAGGCTCATCAGTTTAATGATGATTCATTTAATTAGGCTGGAACATAACTTACAGCTTCATCCCATCAAATATCAAAATAACTATAATTCGTGCTTCAATCAAGTACCTCACTTGTTTTTCAATGTTTACTTCAAACAATCAAGTCGTGATCGAGCTCTGAAACGTGCTGTATTTAAATGTCGAGGAATTAGTGTCCTTGCATGCATCTAATCCATGCTAAGGCTGAGCTATTGTCAACAGAAATTGGAAAATTCTGCATTGCGTGTCCAAATGTAACCGATGTAACTAGCCGGGGAATTACAGCGGAAAAATAATTCGAAGGCTATTTTATTGTCTTCCAACGAATTTTTTCGGTTATTTGTTAATGTCATACAATCAATTCAATGATCTATCCAATTTAAATCAGAATCACTTTCATCTTCCTACAAATATAGTTTGTTCGACCGAATAGAGTTTCTCATTGATGTCAGACGGTTTCTGAAAAACCCAGTCGAACATTGATTCAACCAGGGGCGTAGCCAGAAATTGACTTCGGGGGGCCCAACACCGAGGGGTCTGGAGCGTATTCCATACACATACACATAAGGGGGGCCCGGGAAATTTTAATATTTGACAGGTATATAACACTATTTAGACTACTTTTTAGGTCTTAGGCCCCCCCCCCTGGCTACGCCACTGGATTCAACGAATTCTCTAACCGGTGCAACCCACAAATTGAGTAGGCTTAGGTATGCATAAAGTAGAATTAAAACTCAATATTTAAAAAAAAAATTAGTTTTCTGTTGCAAGTGACCAAGGTAGAATTTTCTATTATTCCTAAATTAATTATCCCGTGAAAATATATACGTAGACTATTATTGACATAAAGTCATAGCTTTCTTAGCATAATAATAGAAGTTGTACTAGTTGATCATTATTTTATGTAATTAAGTCTCTTGATAGCGATTATCTTGTCCTGTTGATTTATTTATTGTTAATGGTGCTCCGATGGCTTCGTTTCTTAGATATTCTAATTTCAAAGTAAACAGAGTATGATTTTATTTTTTACCTGAATTAATTATTCCTTGACAACCTACCATATTATTCACATAAATCATACTTTGCTTGAAATAACTACAAAAATTTTATAGTATGATAGAGCTACATAGAGATAGAGACTTGATAGATATTCAGCTCAATTTAAAAATTATATTTATTTTTATTATGATACATGGTTGTTCTGGATACATATTCAAAGCAATACACTAAAAAATGTTTTGTTGTAAGTTTCTGTTTGCTTTGTTTGAAAAAGATAATTTTGAGATCCAAGGAAACAAATTCGCAAAGGAAACTAGAAATTTTCGCCTACTTCGGACTAATTCGACTCGAGTCAGGTTTCACGTTGAAGTGAATAACTGTACAAAAACATTATCGTGCAGCCTTTCTTGCCATTTTCAATTTCTCATCGATCTCGCTATTATCGTAATTTGCTTCAAATATCCTGCGAACATGAATCCTGACATTGACGTGTGGAAGAAACTGGAAAACTGTTGCCACAAACCGCAAGGAAATGCAAGAAAAGAAAGATGATTTCCAATACGGTTTCATTCTGCGAGTGGTTATTGGAAAACGATTTCTCTCGATGGCTGAAATTGCAGCGATGGTCATGCATTGTAACTCTGCAGTCAGCAGTAGTTGAGTCTCATTTTCTGTTTGACCTCGTGGTTTGTGATCGAGGAGAGAGACAATAAGGAAGACAATGAGAAACTGAAAAGTATCATGAGAAAGCCAGACTGCGATTGTGAAGGGAAGAAGAACACACCGGTCACTTCTTTGAAACCACGTGATAGATCGGAAAAATCAAGAAAATAAGTTACCTAGGACCTAGAGGGAGAGAGAGATTGATTGATTGATTCAGTCGTTAATTTATTAGAGGTAGAGAGAGATCAGATTACTTTATTCATGTACAAAACGAAATAACGAACAAAACAAAATATTTCTGCTTGTATACCTGATAACAATAGTTGAGTGTAAGCTGTGTAAGTAATAGCATAGATAACAGATTATCTCCTATCTCTTATCTATGGTAATAGTTCTGTTAATTTTTCGAATCATGAACTTGATCATATTATTAACGATATTTGTATTGTAGGCTATACGTCTAGTGTGAGTCCAATTTTCCCTGTAATACAAGACTTACAAATTTTCGTGAAACAGGAAGTTGTTTGACTGTAAAAGCAAAGACAATTAGAATAATTAATAGTTTCCTATCGTCTTTGGTAAAAGTAAGCAAATTGTGCTATCAAAGTAAGCTACAAGCATGTTGCTGGTACTTGATCTGGATGGTTGAGGAAAAGTGAGAAGAAAATCGTGTAGGACAAAATCTAGAAAAACGATCAAATGAACTCGCCAACCATCAAAGGTTCAACTTCAAATAATGAATGCAATACAGTACTTTTTGTTGATAAAAAAACGTTCAACCTTGAGTCAGAACCGAACATTATTCCTTACCCATGACCCACGAGCTGCTTCAATATAATCTATTTAATGAATCATTTGGTCACTCATGAGCATGTTTAATTACATGCATCAACCACAATAATCCAAGTGAATGTGCTAAAGCTTCAGCTAAACGATCTGTGACTCAATGCTTCATAATTGTTTCCAGCAAGGACCGCAATTAACATTTTCTAGATAGTCACCCTTTTTATCTGGTTGTCAATTTTTATTGTTTTTAATAAATGCTATCAAATCTTATGAATCATAGCCTGATTGACGTCCTGCTTCAGTTAATTACCTAAATGGGTTCTTCCAATTCAGCTAATGTACTTCAGGACCAATTCATTATCTTTTTCTACATGCTATCAATGTAGATAAATTATAGATTTTAAAGTGCTTTAGTTTCATCCATGACCGATTCTGTCATAAACCTCTTTTATTTTATACTCGTACCCCTAATATCTGATCCTTGACGGCATCCTTCTTCATTTGTGCTATTATTCTACTTGATCAATTAAGGATCAAACTATAGGAAAACTATATTTCCTATGTATTTCATTATTCTTTATTCTGAACTACCTATTCAGTATCTATTCAGTAACCAGATTTCCTAGGACTCTACACATTGTATTCTCTTATTGCGTGCAATATTTAGAGCTTCAAATTGTATTGTTGGAAGTAATGTTTAGAATAGAATTTACCTTGAACACTTCCATAAATTGGAAAATTATGTGGCATGACAGTTGATAGGTCTTTTCCTAGAATAGGTCATATCTGAATACACCTTGGCGTATTGAATATACCATTATCTTATTGTTTTGTAATGGTATAATCAATAAATCAATCTAATAGCAATCTGAGCAAAAATAAATGTTTCCGTCTTTTGGATGACATTGACAATGGATTGATTACTGAATCATATCAAGTTGAGAATTTCCTCATCATGTAAATAAATAAGAATTGATTAGTTTATCAAAATAAATATAAAAAACCCATTTAAAAATCACTGGTTTTATTGTATTAATTGATAAGAATAAAATATTTTTATCAAAAAAGATCATTTGGAACAGAATTAATCACATCCAATGTAATTTCATGATGGGATTTATTGCAAAATGTTACAAATTCACGACTGTTTAAAATGTTTCGAGTTTTTCTTTATTTTCATGCTTTTAAAACCAAGGTTCAACCGGTCTCACATGTGTAGAATATTTGAGTAATTGGCCAAATTAGGTAATTGGCAGTTTGAGTCATCATTTGGAGGAAAAAAATCGAAGGACATTCGTTTCTGAAGCGAAGTTATCGAATTTTCTAGCTCTTACAAGTTCTCTCAACTACTACAGTTTTTCAACTATTATAATATTTTCCAAATTCAAATATCACTATGAAAATCTTAGAAATTGAACTTTAAAAAAACTGTAATAAAATTTAATTAATTTTTCCCCACTATCATTATTCATTCATAATATGTACTCCATTATTGGTTAGTAGGTTACATTTATATTTTTCAATGTAGTGCTTCAATTAATATTAGAAATTAGTTTCAGTTTAGTCTTGTGAGGTTAGGGGATTGGAGCTTATTAGAAGCTGCATTTGACATGTAATGCATAACTCGAGTGCACCAAAGGAGGCAAACTAGCTTTACTGTATACATCATCAACTGCACATGTTTATTGGTAGAATTTCAATTACTGCTCTTTTGCTGTGTAGTAATGAAAGTTGATTGGTTTAATAGTATTGTGATTATTGTTTTATATAATCTATTGTTCGAATGAGGAATCTAATTCGAAAAATTAGTAGGCTACTCTCCTTCGGCCTTCCTTCAAACGAACTTTCGAAGATTATGTTCAACTCATTTTCCCAGAAAGGCAGTGGTTGATGATAATTTTATATCTTGTTATTTTTCGAAAAAACAAATACAATCCAGAGTATTTAATTTCAATTCTTCCAAGATAGAAATCGCAAGAGACCCGAGACAGTTTTGTTTAAAACAGTCTTTGAGGACTGTTTAGACTAGATAGTCTATGGAGGTCAAGATTACTTTGGAATTTCTCTTGTCATAAAGCACTTCTATTATATTATTTGTCAATTTCGTATCTATTTTTTCACATAATTGAATGCCGTTCTGTTATTAAACTGTAGCAATAAATATCTTCTGTCAAATTTTTAATCTCTATTTTCTGACCAAAATGAAATGTTAAGAAATTCGTCCTTACTATCATCAATCATTGATAAGTGTACCCTGACACACATTTTAATCAATAAACAAAAAATTAAATAATGGCATTTATTGTATATTTATGTTGGTATTCAATGTTTTTAAATTGAGAATGATAGAGG
This sequence comes from Laodelphax striatellus, assembly GCA_017141395.1. Taxonomy (NCBI): domain Eukaryota; kingdom Metazoa; phylum Arthropoda; class Insecta; order Hemiptera; family Delphacidae; genus Laodelphax; species Laodelphax striatellus. Next base: position 26,858,895 of record CM029544.1, read on the forward strand.
AAAAAATTGAAAGATAATGACAAACTGGAGTAAACCAGTTTCGCCAATTGCTGGACTTGATCTTCAATCTGGATTAGATCTAAGATGTCAGGCAGTAAAAAAATTAATCATTTTCATCCAAGTTTGAGAAAAGGAAATTGATTTAAAACTGTTGCATAAGAACTAAAAATTGTTTTATCTTGATCAGTGTCTAGTGGCTAGTCTGAGATTAAACCTATTTGAAAAATCTATTTAGACTACAGTGTATATACTATATTAGTGAGGTTTTCCATTATTGCTGGAAAATAATCGATGTAGCAACAGAATTACACTCAACTTGATGTTTTTTCTTCTAAATTTATTTAGCTGATTTAATAGTTCAGAAAAGATAAATACCCAAATTATTTTTGCATTGCCTGTCAATTCTGAAAACTAAACGGCTCGTTGGCATTTATAAGTAATAAATTGTTACTTTTCTTCCAGTTAGGCTACTTAAATTTCCACAATTTCAACCAAACATGTAACAAAAGAAATAATCAAAACTTCACAATACTGTACATTTTAATAGGATAACTATTACTTCATACTTGCAATTAATATTTCTTTTATTTTGTGACAGTAATACAATTCAGCTTAGATTTCAAAATTCTTTGACAAACAAATTAGTACTGCATAACAGTTACAACGTTTAAAACTGCAATAAATCTTCGTCGTTTTCAATAGTTCTAGTAGAATTACCAAATTTGAATTTGAAAGCAGCATTTCCTTTCAGGATAAAGGCTGAATCAATATTTATGACTGTCTTAAACCTCATGAATAGTGAGACTTAGTGTTGTCGGTGTCTCATGCAGCATTTGTGTTGCAATTAGTGTATATTGTAAGTGTACTTAGTTTATATTATTTGAAGTGCTTGTTGGAGTTCTAGAACTTTGACAACGTTTCAAATCCTGTGAGAGAGTAATGACTCATAAAGCGACAAGTAATTAGTTTCATTAATATTAGTCATTTGTTAGCCGAGGAAATGGTGTCACACGTCATGAGCACATCGTATCTTGAATATCCATTAGCTGCTCACAGAATGAGTGAGCTATTCACTCACTAATTACATCTATGAAGATTTTTAAAGCATAGATATTTCGTTAATGGGCTCAGCCAATCGAGAAGAAATGCTGAAACAAAGAAATTGGTCCCATTTTTTGTCGGATCTTCCATTGTTGTTGATAGTGAATTAATTAGTTTGTCCCTCTCAGCTATATTTTAATAGTGTGACACTATTCTATCATTAAATAGATCTGGGTGTTCGAAGTATGGACATCATTATCATAGAGACAGTAGATAGGCTTATGTACAACCAACTCATTACTGAACAATAGAATAGAAATAAAACACAACAGACTCCTCATTGGACAATAGTCCAATGAAAAAATCTTCTACGGTACAGAAGGAATTAGAAAACTATTTTAGAAAACTATTTAATCCTAAATGGTTTAGGATTAGAAAACATGAGTGATTGTAGGTTTTCGTAGTATCAGACAATGAATGGGATACATCAATTCGCTTCGTCTATCAATGGAAAGTTTTCAAGTTTTACAAAAATAAACTGTTGTTCAACTTGCTTTGAGTTTTTCTTTACACTTATACATTTGGTGATGTAGAAAACTCCTTTGAAGTTCATTTTCAAAAAATCAGTTCCTGTCTGTTGAATTCTTTTTTTTTAATGCAGCATGGGTACATCAGATGACTAAGTGACTTACATCAATAAAAATATCGGTTGTTAACATTCTATTGAACATTAGGAATAGTTGCTTTCGATCATAATATTTTTATTAAAATAGCAAAAGAAGATACAATTGCTTCAGGGTGACAATTTTTTTATAAATATCAAATTGAAATTAGTTTGTGAGAATTAAAAACTTTTGATGTTTTAGATATTCAATAAATTAAAGAATTTCATACACATGTCGTTTAGTGATTGTTTCGCTAAGATACTGTTAATCCCAGTAATTTATCCTACAGTTAATCATGATTCCATGTAAGAACTTGCTCAGGTTGTTGGCTGATATAAGTTGTAATTTTTCAATTAAAACATGGATAATGGACTGTACGTTTTTCCTCTAGTATTTAATTGTATTTCTTTGTATGTGATGAAATGTTTATTCATGTTTGACAATATTGCCTGATGGTCTTCCAGAACTACAATGTGCAAGTAAACTTTTCTACTCCTGTTTCCCATACTGAGATGTAAAATTGTAAACTAACAATTTGCAAAAACTTCACATTGGTTTCTTCTTAATTTCGCAATTTTTTCTCCGTTTGCCAACAGGAAAAACGTTTGTGTGAGTCGTCAGGAGAAAAATGAAACCAAAGATGAGTCTGAAATTGGTAGCGGTCCTGAACAGGTTATCATGATGGGAGTATCTCAGTTCACCTCATGCAAGCAGACACCATCCAAATATGTTTGCACCACTGTGTAAGTTAATTATTATTTCCATCAACCTATTCCCATTATATCTGCCTCCAAATACTTTTGTAATAAAATATTTGAATACCGGTAATCGTCGATTCCAATTTACTGAATAAAGTAGTATATTGGTAAGCCTAGTATTATTCTATTAGATCAATTCTCACTTTAAATCAAAGTTCAAAAATCTATTTGCATCAGTGTTGTGGTGTTCTTCATATTCCTTGTGGATGAATAATCATTATTTGTCAACCAATTAGAAATAAATTGAATACATTACAGTACTTGGTTAATCTCATATAATAAATAGTGGATATTCATCTCAATTTCCATAATTTCATCTTACAAATATTTTTGTATCACAAGTAATCAAACAATGATGAATAAAATTCTTGAATACTCGACTGTTTTAATAAACAATTGAAACAATTTTGTTGGTTACAGGTTATTTTTAATCAAGAAAAATAGTTTTAACAACAAAAACCGGACAATACTGTCTCATAATAATAAACTTCACATAAGGCCAAAACAAAAAAGTACTAGGCTACTTGCTAAAATACAACAATTTGCACGCAAATAGGAGTTGCATATTTTTTTCTAAAAAAAGATCCATGTGTATTCTAGATCAATCAATATGAATTCAATTCTTCAATTTATCTTTTTTTTCAATTGTAGTTCAATTCTTTAATTTCATAACATATTGGATCATTTCTTACTTATGAAATCACCTTATAAAATTAGGGAGGACTCTAGTCATAATTCCGCCTAGTAATGAATATTCCCATTTCATTTCAAACTATGTTTTTCTTTCAGTGTGAGTCAACCCGGCCTTTCCAAGACAAGTACCGTTACTTATCAATGCTGTCAGGGATTTAGAAAGACTTCCAAGAGCCAGGCCTGCGCCAAAGGTAAATATAATACCACTTCATGAATACTATTTTACATTTTTTCCAATATAATTACAAAATAAGTATTGAATAGCAGTTGATAATTTAATGAACAAATTATATGGTAGATTTAGCTACACAATATAAGATATTTAGCTATACAAGAAGATCCAGTGACTCGACCTCTAATTAGACAAAAATTCAACGAACAAATATTAATTACAATAATTTAGAAATTCACTTCTCTTTCCTTCAATGATAGGAAAACAAAGTTCCTATCATATTTCGTCAAAGAAAAACAAAAACGTTATTAACATTGATAAAGTTCATCTCATCTCACATTCATTATACCTATTATATATTACGTCTTATCTGTGACTAGTTATATGATATTCTTATTCAGGTGGTTCGGAACCCACCTAAAGCTGTAGGTCTACTCATTATCTTCGTCCTTCCCATTACCCACGTACAAGCCAAGAGCTTATGTGGGCTCCACCACAGCAGAAAGAAAAAATATATTTCTGTAAAGATGTGACTAATAATATTTGTGTCGTCATCTATCTCAGCAAATTATTGTGTTATTTTCCTGATTTTAATTTGTGGAATATAGGAATTTTGTTTGTTTATTTTATCAAAACTCTGCTGCTAAACTTATTTTTTGTGGAATTTCTTTTGATGTTGTGGAACTCCATGATAAAAGGAAACACTATTTGATGTTGTCAGTTTCACTCATTTATTGCTACAGCACTGTGCAATAAAGTAGTGTAAGTGTAAAGCAGTATAATTATGTTTTGTATTGCGTAAGATTTTATTCACATAATGTTATGTATTGTGGCAAAAAGGAAATAAATTTGAGTGGAAATTACAACATCAAATTAGTGTTTTCTTTTGTTTCTGCTTCTATAGATGATTCAGTGATGTTTATATCTTGTACAATATCTGGCAAATAGTAAAAGGTGATTCACATGAATAAATTCCATCTTATATATTAATTTTCAGTTGAGGAAAAGCCAGTAGCTGATGTATTGTCTGAGATGGGAGCCAAGATGTTTGAGTCTCTGGTGCGTTCAACTGGTTTGGATGAGAAACTGGATGCCCAGAATATGACCTTGTTCGTCCCAACTGACGATGCCATCAAGAAGTATCGTGAGAATTTGGAACACTATACATCAGTTGTACAGTATCTAACGTTGTACAGTATATCCGTACTATAACATATAATATAGGATTCATTAAGTTTTGTTATCAGGTAGGTCCTTTTATTGTATAATAATAGTAGTTTATGCAATGGTTGAATTATGGGAGCCTTTAAACGACGAGTGAGATGGACTTGGTGTAACTGAATATTGGAAAGATATTTTGAACCAACAATTATAAGCTGATGGCTCCAGATTTATCTTGTATCTTACCGCAGACAATTATTTTTACCAAGCATTGCTGTAATCTAGCATAATTCATTGGTTTGGTCAAATGATTTAATTCATTGGGTAAATGCCGAAAATAAAATGATATGTTTTAATGTTTTGTTTGTAATGCATTTGAATTAATAAAAGCAAAAGAAGACTGATGAAAAAGGATTGATTACTTTTCGACTGATATATTTTATCGATAAATTTTTTTTGTAGAACCGAGTTGATGCATTGAAGAAAGGAAGCAATGATCCAATGCTGGCTAATGACGATCCTTCTTTCACCAATGAGATTCCTCGAACACAGCGTCAGTTGGATGGCAGGAGCTCTGAATTGAACAACAAAGATATGGTGCTGGCTCAGACCACCCCTGGACTCATTGAACTGGCTGATTTCACCAATGAAAAGGTATTAACATGTAAAATAAATGATTTCCAATTGATTTATTTGTTTTTTATATCATTGTTAAACAATTATTCATTCGAAGATAGAAGGAAATGGGATATTGCAACTATTCAATTGCTTTTAAATCATAATAATTAATTGAACGAAATTCCTAATTAATAATGCTATAAAATACTCTGAAGACTTCCGCTACTGCGAATATTGACAACAGAATAATAGCTAGAAGGAAATTCGATGAGTGCTGCTGTACAAAAACATATTGCCCGGGCGGAAATCGAGCCTAGCACCCCTTGATTGCTGTCAAGTGCCCTGACCACTAGACTACCGGACACCTTCATCTTGGGTATGATAATTACAAATGTTTGTTTTCTAGATGCTTCTGAGCGAACACAACTCGACACTTCGTTTGAATGTCTACCCGGGACGCAAAGGCCCTGTTGTAACAGTGAATTGTGCCCTTATCACATCAGCTGACAATTACGCCACCAACTCAATAATGCACATGGTCGATAGAGTCAATCCTAATGTCAACTCCAATCTTGTTCAGCTTCTTGATAGACCAGAATTCAGCGAGTTCAAAAAGTGTAAGTGTAAAATGCATGAATTATTGTGCATGATTATTATATATGATTGGGGTAGAAATGTTTGCTTTCAATTCTTTATCCCCGAATTTAAACAAATGCAGTATTCGCCATAATTAACAGTACTAAAACTATAAGAAAATATTACCATTTCAGTACTGTTTATTTTGGCAAATACTGTATATAGGTATACAGATTGAGGTTATGTTTTCATATTCATTTGTTCATCAAACCATCCAAAAGAAGCCTATCATACCAGTCTGTTAGTAGTAATATTATTGTAGAGGCCTTTTTAGTACCAGTTAAATACTGTGCTAATGAATTTCTCCTCTACCACTGCTACCTTACTCATTTATATTTCGTTTTTTATATAAACTTGACAATATATTTATGATTATAAATAACTATTTTTATCTTTTACAGTGTTGGAAAGCAATGGATTACTGGAACGTCTCTCTGAAGAAGGACCTTTTACTGTTTTTGCTCCAACTAATGAAGCTATCTTCAAGCTTGACAGTGGCCTGAGAGCTAAATATGGTCGTGGTGAAGCATGCATTCAGAGTAAGTTACAAACTCACCAACTATACGTATTTATATGTCTGAGGTTCAGCTTGACCTGAAGCATTATTGATGATGTATTTAGAGGATTCGATGAGTAATCCCTGGTGATCAATACTTTTCCGAAAAACTAACAGTTTGTGATGTAAAAAATAGCCTATGTGATTCGAAAATTAACTGTTGGATGAGTAAAACAAACATGTGATACAAAAATTAACTGATATTTCAAGCTACTCGAGAATTCGTTGGGTCTTCCCTGATGAGCAATACTTCTTTGAAGAACTAACAGTTTGTTAAAAAAATATATATTATAGGAGAATTAACTCTTTGATATATAAAACAAACATTTGATACAAAAATTAACTGATATTTCATGCTACTAGAGCATTCGTTTAGTCTTGCCTGATGATCAATACTTATTCAAAAAAACGAACAGTTTGATAAAAACACACAATTATTTTATACGAGAATTAACTGTTGGATACAATTATAAAACAAACATTTGATTAAAAAATCAACTTTTGATGAAAACATTAATGAAGATGATTGATACAAATACCAACCTCATGATTCGACTTTGTAGCTACTAAGGCACCACATTTTGGACCACACCCTGTGCCTATATTATATATAAAATAAACATGTGGTAAATTTACTGTTGGAAACATAAAGCAAACATGTGATACAAAAATCAACTGTTAGATACATTAATGAAGATGATTGATACAAGAACTAACCTCTTGATGCCAACTTACTTTTCAGCTGTCCTAAAGCACCACATTTTGGGTCACACTCTGTGCGCCTCTGCAGCCAACAATGGCAGCCGAATTTCAACCGTGAATCTGGCCAATGATTGGTTGCACATCCATATGGACGAATCTGGCAATGTTGTTCTTGATGACAAGGCAAGAATAGTGGCCTCTGACATGGTTGCTACAAACGGAGTATTGCACGCTCTCGATAAAATCCTCAGTCCCAAGAATGGTAAGTTGAAGAATTTGATTAATCATCAACAATGTAGTTGTCATGACATTAATAATAACCCATACGACATTGATTATTACAGAGTATTATTAAGGAAATGAGATGTATTAGTTAACTACTCAATAGTTTTACATTTGTGTTTGATTGAACAGTGAATAGAACAGTAAGTGTCTTGATGGATTTTCATCGAGACTCTTGAAACTTAATTGGATCTTGTAAATGTTGAAATTAAACAATATTATTATCTGAAAGCTACTCTTATTGAAAAAATAATATCATTATAATTATTTTATCGACCGTATTTACTCCTCTAAAGTTGAATATATTTGCTTGGAAGTTTTTCTCCTGGATAATTTTAGCTAGACCAATAGAGGAACTTCCAAAACAAATGTGGCACACAACACGATCTTTCATCCATTTTTTTTTTGTTAATTCCCTATCCTTTCCCATGTTAAATGGTCAGAGTTTTTGCACAAAAAATCCGCCGTGAGCGCTTAGGTCAATTTTGTTATCCCCTCCACCTACGTGCACTCGACGAATAGTGTGTGTTGTATTACTTGTATTTCTTGTATAATATTGTTCCTGATGAATAAAACACTTTTATATCAATCAAATTATTCATTAACTTCAACTTATTTGACGGTTTCAACAGCCAAACCAGTGTCAGACTTGCTAGCTTCGAGCAACCACAGCACATGGCTTGAACTGATGGAACGTGCCGGGGTCATCGAAGAATTGAACAATGCTGAAAATCTGACCATGTTTACACCGAGCGAAGCAGCCCTGAACAAGTCGAAGGATGTCCTGGATGCCATGGATGAGGCTGCACTCAGAGATGTCATCATGTACCATGCTGCAAAGCGGCCATGTGGATCAAAGGCTGACGAAGTTTTGGAATCATTCCTTCCCAGTGCTAAGCTTCGCGTCAACACCTACTCCAATGTAAGTTTCAATTTTTAGCTTGGTATTAACCCTCGGAAAATACAATCGGGTGTACCACACCCCAAGCACTTTTGTTCCAACTATTGCCACCCGGTAGTTCGGAACCCACCTAAAGCTGTAGGTCCATTCATCTCTCGTCATCATCATCCTTTCCATTACCCACGCACAAGCTTAGAGCTTATGTGGGCATCATCCCTAGCAAATATAGAGAATTTCATGAATAAACCAAGCTATACTCTGTTTATAGAGTGTTTGAAGTGAATTCAATCTTTTATGGCGCGGTTTCACGATACCAGTAGACGTGTACGTTACTGGCAGCAGTTTGGTCATATGATTTTCCACTCTATACAAACAAATAGGGCAATGCACACTGAATATTAGTTAGGTGGTATTGTTCGCAAAGCGTATGCTATTTTGAACTAGTACAGGTTTTGAAACCCAGGTTATGACAGCAAATTATCATTTATAATATGTTTTCTATTGTTATTTCGTTGGAAAGCGTTCTGAAAAACATTGATCGATGATAGTTAGGAATCGATTGGATTTCAAATCCTATTAATTTTATCTTATTGAATGTTTTTTATTTATTCTAAGACTGGTATTGTTTTGATAAAGGAATTTATTATTAATCATTGTAAATTGTCGTTTACAGCTACCCCTGTTCTCAAGACTTGGTTCCAGTATCACAGTGGAGTGTGCAAGAATTGTAAAGAAGGAAGGGAAGGCTTGCAACTCGGCAGTGTACGAAATTGACGAAGTTCTCATCCCACCAAATGGTACCGTGCTGCAAGTCATACAGAGCGACCCACAGTTGACTATTTTGAAGGAAATGATCGAGGTGAGTTTTAAAGGGCGTATGTACACAACAAAATAAAAAAGGACAGCTTCAAATCTTGGACAAGATTCCAAGAGATTGAAAGCAAGTTTGCAAATAGTAATTATAACACTGTATTGTCATTAACAAGCAACTAATAACTTATACCCCAACACATATAATTTATAGTGGGGTGTATATTTATTCATTTACTATTGGTATCATTGTTAGAATTTGACGATAATTTGAAAATCTTGTCAAAGATTTGAAAATAATTTTATAGTCTTTTCATCTAAATGTGGTTGTATATGAGTTGGCCTACAAATTTAGATAGGGCTTGCTTCTATCACTTCATCCTTTGCAAGGATATGTATTTGAGAATATCATTACTTTTCCAAGTTTTTTAGTAGTATAGTATCAAAATTCATATGATTTCATCCAAGTCGTGTGTTATTTTGGAAATTTTCAATTTCAATTATTATTTTTTATGGGCTAGTTGGATAATTCATTGAATTATTTCATCAGGGAACAGACTTGGAAAACCAACTGAAGTCATTGTCGGAGAAGAACTACACTTTCCTTGCTCCTACAAACGCCGCGTTTGAAAAACTGGCCGAACGTACAAGGAAAATGCTGTTGGAAGTGAAGGATTTCGCTGATCAGGTCCTCAAACGCCATGTTATCCCAGGTGAGTTCGAAAACGAATAATTTTTTTGATAATTAGAGAAACGAAAATCCAAAGAAATAGATCTGAAGAATTCCCTCACAGCAAATCATTGACAACAGAACTAAATAGCAAGGAAAGTAATATATTTTTAACTAAACCTCAACCAAGGATCAATTAGCAAGGAACAATAGCTCTTGTTTTTAGTTCTGTTGTCAATATTTGCTCTCATCATCGGCCAAGTAACCAAACTTCGCCGTTTCATGTAGATAATTCTCACTTATGTTAACATTATTATATTGCATTTTAACATTGTTGAAAATTATTAGTTACAATTCATAAAATTAATAGAATTATATTACTTATACTTACAACTTTTGTAATCTAGTATCTAAGCATTTATAATTATTGTTATCTACATGAATAAAGTAATCTTACCTTATCTATCATCACCCCTCTCATTACCCACGCACAAGCCTAGAGCTCATGTGGGCATCACCCTCAAAAAAAGTCTAATAACTCCTATTTTCGGATATAAATAATTGGATTACAAGTTTAATGATTTATTCATGTATTTCTTGTGCAGCAGAACAGCCAAAGCCTGTCATCAAAGTAGGCACTGAAAGAGTCTATTCAGTTCTAAAGATTAGAATTCTAAAAATTTTAAAGTCTAAAAATAATATTTGACTTGTGTTCTCAGATGTGATGTGCTGCAGTGGAGTTGTGCCCGTTCCATGGCCGTTCACTAAGACTGTTGAAACAATTAGTGGAAAGGTGTTGGAAGTGAACAGGGACAGGAGTGATCGCGTTACTTTCTCTGGCAACCGTGTGACCACCTGTGACCGTCTGGCTACTGATGGAATCGTTCACCATGTGTCTAATGTGAGTAGAAACAACAACATTATTGCATATTGATTAGGGCCGTATGGCCATCCTACTCATGTCTGTCTGTACGCACGATATCTGATGAATGGATCGTACACTTTTGAAATTTGGAATATTATATCTTCTATACTATTATAAAAATGACTTGGTATCTGTCTGTCTGTCTGAACATCCATCACGCCTAGAATACTTGACTGATAAAGCTGAAATTTTGCATAAAGATTGTCTGTATACCAAGGAAGGACATAGGCCTATTTAAATATTTCAATAGTTGAATAGGTTAGTAAAACCTAACCTAACCTAACCTATCAAACTTGACATCCATTCCGTCCGATCCAGTCCAAACAATAATGCCAAACAATAGTACAACAATTAATAATAGTTAAATAGGTTAGTAAAACATAACCTAACCTAACCTAACCTATCAAACTTGACATCCATTCCGTCCGATCCAGTCCAAACAATAATGCTCCTAAAAAATTGATGTGTAGACGAGTAGCTGCCAAACATCAGCGCTCAAGTGAGAGAAAGAGGAACAACTTGTCGGGATTAAAGATAGGTTTAACATTGAATCAAATGTAGAAATGTCTGTTTTCAAACCCATCCTATTTGATAAATATTCAGCCAAAATAATCCAATAACTTATAAAATCAAAGCTAGGATGTTCAAGAACACATCAGTTGCCTTTTTAAGTAGAAACAAAAGATAATTTTAATTTGATCCTCTTTCCATAAAGCATTCCTTTCAAAAAGTGAGATAGGTACTGATATAGAGAATATAATTGAACGTGAATAGATAAAATAGGGAAAATATAAGATGTAAATATTATGTTTTAATTGAATTAAATATTTGCCTGTAAAATAGTTGATGTCTCTGAAATAATAATGTCTTTTTACTCAGAACATTGATTGTTGCACATATATAATATTGAACGTAAATGATGTATGGAAGAAATATAAGATGTAAATATAATGTTGTAATTGAATTAAATATTATTTGTGTGAAATAATTTGTGTCTCTGGAATAATAATGTTTATAATACATAGATACTGATGGTTACATAGGCATAGCGGGAAGTTCAAACTTCAAAACTTCCTAACTCTAGCAAGAGAAGAGTAGCAACAAGATGACGAAAATTCTGATAAAAGTACTTTAATCCAATTAATACATTCATTAAAACACCTTGAAACCACTAAATAATAGATAGCAATAACGTATTGATGATACATTAATGATTTAATTGAATTCTATCCCAAAATCGTGTTTTGTCCCTATCTCACAATGGTTAAAATCCCGACAGGTTGTTCACTCTCTCTCACCTAGAGCGCGCTGATCAGGTCTAGTAGCTACTCCTCTATAGTTGAAGATGCTAAAATATATGTCTACGAGATGTGCTAATTGGTGTAATTGATAGCGCGCCCGCTTCCCACGCAGAGTTTGCGAGTTCGAATCCGAGCTGGGTGAAATTTTTTTCACAACTTTCTGCATTGATTTTAATAGTCTACCGGTATTGATGATTATTACCCACATGCTTTAAAACGTAGTATGTTGCAGATTTCTCTTATAATTACCATCAATAAATAAGTTTCTCTAATTTTTACAACCTTTCAATAACAAGAAAGTATTAATGCTATTATTGGAAGCACGGGTTTAGCTACTAGTCATAGATAAGTAAGAAGCCTATTGATTTTGAACATTGAGGGTTGAATTTAAGAAAAGCTACAAGCAAAACATAGGTACTGTAATTTCAAATACATTTCACAGAGAAGTATGTTAGACATTCAAGTATTGATTATGGGCTAGTTTTCACCAACGCAGTGTTAGCTCAGTGGTATCACTTGCGTCTGTTACCCACGGGACCCCAGTTTGATTCCCATGGGTGGTCGACATTTTTTGCAAACAAATTTCAAGTTTTAATTGATTATCCATACATTTTCTATTGAAATAAATTCGTTATTGATAATTTGAAATTATTCATTATGTTTATTATTTTTTAGAATAGCCTATTTTTATTAATAGAACGATGCATAAAAAGTGCGATTTTGAATTTCATGAAATTAATCCAAGCATTGAAACGCTTCTCTCCTTTTATACTTTTGACTACTTCTACCATAATGTTTTCATCTATTTGTGTATTTATTATGACACTATTAACTTTCATTGATAATAGAACGGTTATGCATCATCATCATTATTATTTTTAACGATACAATAACAATAGTTATCAATATAAATTGTGATATATGCAGTAATTATAATAATTGTAATCTATTACGATACACGATTAGAAATTATAAACGTCTCTGATCTGGAAACACCGTTTTTCAAGTCTGCATAATATTACAATAAAAATGTGTTGTTGTTATTATTATTTAATATTATTGAAACATGTTGTAATTGGTTGCTTATTTGATGTAAAGTATGTAATACTGTATAGTAAAAACATGTAATTCCAATATTGAATCGTATGTTAGAAACAGATTCCAGTTGATTGCTTACCTACTTTTTAATTTGCTTATAATTCTATGATAATTATTTACTATTCTAATTGACAATTATTGAAATTCATCGTAATTGATGTAATTTTCTGTCTTGCAGGTTTTCATGTCTCGTGATGCCTTACCCCCAGAATTGGGTGGAGAAGATCATTCTTCCAAAACCTCTTCAGTCATCTTCAGTCATGATGGTCAAGAAATTAGACTCTATGGAGTCTAAACAGTCTGCACGAATCAAAGGAGTCAAAGCCACAAATCAGTCTCCGTAGTATATGCTGTCTCCTTCATATTCTTCATATTTTCAGTCGAAAACACACAACCAAAAACCCCTAATCGGTGTATGGTGTGGAGTATATTCTATACAACATACTAAGTACATAGAAATCTCCTATTGATGTTTCCATAAGACCGGCTACAGTTGTATTCACCTACAAACCTTATAGATACAAGCACCAAAATATCTCTAGAGGTATTATATGTTTAGAACTAAAAAAATAAATACTTTTCTACACTAGTTATAGCGAAAAATCTATGTAAGTAGAAACACCATGTTTGCTGAAAACTCATTATGAGTGATCTTCCTATAATTTATTGGGTTGATATTATACATTTATACGAGACTATGGCCCCTCCTTGAAGATCTGAAAATTTCCATCTATCAATGTGTGATTTTTATATTATTATACTCTTATAATATTTATTTAAATAATGTACCATCTCGACTTCTCACCAAATCTATTCTTTTATCTTTTCTTCATGAGAAAGTTGCTATGCCTGCAAGTGAGATTATTCGTATTGATCAAAAAAACAGTATTATAATGAACAATTTTCGATCTGAATTATTGTAGACGTGCAGTAGACTGATGAAAACTTTGTGTATCTACAATACATATCTACAGTTATGTTTTTATATTTTATTGATATTATCGTAAGACTTGTGAAGATTATGTTCACCTAGTTCTTTTATGTGCAAATCATGTTAGAAAGTTTATTAAAGATATGCTTTGCAAACCAGTTGTGTTTTTCATTGCAATTTATCCTATCATTCCAATTGTCTACATTCTTTCAACGTTCAGTATTAGAGAATACAATAAAGAAGTAGAAAAGTACTTCACATGAGCATTTCAAATCGCATATAGTTTTCGATTCATGATTGAGCAATGTAATGCAATGATAAATCGATGATATTGTCAGATTAAGTGTTGTTTAATTAAAATAATAGATAGGATCCATTACACTGATTCAAAATAACTTTTATAGTACCTAGTTTATAACATCAAACTCACATATTTGTGAGTTTGAGTCTGATGATGTTCAACAAAAGAACGAAACTGTCGTCACAACACAGTTAATGTTAATGTTATTCTACTTGGAAAGTTTTTTCAATCAGTATAATTTAACCAGTTGAAAAAAAAGAAATTACCACACAATAAGATTGAACTGATTATTTAGTTCCAACTCCAACCCGTCCACCCACGCTGATAACGACCATTGGTTCTTTATTGCATAATTTATAATTTAGAGTAAAAAACGTCTTTTCAGCGCGGTTCATTCAGACATTTTCCCCCCTTTTGAATACCGTATTATATATCACTGTTTAATATAGGCTACTGTAAGACATACACGTGAAAATTATAGGATTATTCATTTAATTTGGCCGGTGGCGAATAACTTTCGTTGCTATGGGTGATGTTCTGATTATTTCTTTTTAAATATGTTTTTACATGTTTTATATAGTGTTTATGTGAAAAAAATTCAACAGAATACCGGTATCATCCGTTGCCATAGAAATGTTAAATGGAAGTTATTCGCCATCCGCCAAATCAAATGAATAGCCTATAGCCTACCTTCCAAAACTTCACTGATCAGTCTTTTTTTCAATAAAATGATCACAATCACAAACAAAGCAAGTGAGTAATTTACTTGAAGTTCCTAAGTAAAGAAAGTAATATTGGTCTGTGTCAAAACTATATAACGAAAAGTGATAAAAACCCATAGAAAATATTAGAGATTTGATATGGTTTGAATTGTCTTCTGATTACCGTAGTTTACTGTATTGGACAGATGATCACAGCGATAAGTTGAAGCACTGTTTACACGTTTCAAGCTTACGATATCGTTTCCAGATTATCACATTTTTCATCAACCGATACATCGCATCCAATCTACGTAACAATGCAGAGCTAAGATTTTAGCTCCGATCATCGTAACAATACAATAAAACTGATGGTTGGTACGAATCAGATCGCTACGATATTATCGTTGCGTGTGGACGAAGCTTAGGCTACTTAACTCACAGAACTATCTTTATCTAGTCTTTATCTTTGGACATAAATTAGTTCCGTGACAAATCCTCAAATATAGCCTACTTGGAAAAATCAACTAGGATAACATAAATTGTACATGGTCATCAAAAGTTATAATATGACGTAATTTATCAAGGTACCGGTAATGCAATTTAATAAGATGAGAATATTTCGAAGCTGCTCATGGATAAGGCGTAGGGTACAATCTCGTGGCGCATTGATGCATTGCCGCAACTTATCACGCGCCCTCAGTGTAGATTGATTCATCGAGTGATGATTGATTCATCGAGTTATGATTTCAATTTATAGTTTGTAATATTTCTTGTGGAAAGGACTCAACTCGTAGCAGCGTTACATTCAGTAAGTATAGCCTAATAGCGGCAACACAAATTATTAAGTGATAAATGATGAATTCATCGAGCGGTTAAAATGATTAGAATAGTGATGAATTAGTGGTTAATGATCAAATCATTCTTTGAATAATTTATAAACAATAAACTTTATTAGGCCACATTACTTTCATAGTTTATCATACGATACCAACGAATAATACGATTCATACGAATAATATTTCTCTTTGAATTGTGCTCAAATATCTTGTCAAACATAACCTACAAATTCAATTTTTTTAGAGTAATGTTTTTTTGTTGTTTTCGGTTTCTTGCTGACTGATTTCCAGATTACAGAAATTCATTAGAGTAGAATCATTTCTAAAGATCTACGGCTCACGGGTTGCCTGAAGTTTGCCAGTAGTGATTATTAATGATGAGCTGGTAACCAGCAGCGCGCTCAAGTTAGAGACAGAGTGAACAATTGAGAGGGATTTCTAACCATTGTAAGATAGGAACAAAACACGATTTTGAAATAGAATTCAATTAAATCATTTAGGTATCGTCAATACTTTATTGCTATCTATCATTTAGTGGTTTCAAGGTGTTTTAATAGATGCATTAATCAAATTAAAGTATTTTTATTAGCATTTTCGTTACAGTAGGCCTACCTTCTTGCTAGACTCGGTTATGATGTTTGAAGTTTGAACTTCCTGCTTTTTACAACAATCGATATCGCTAGTATAAAAAATATTATTATTTGAAAGACATCAACTATTTCACACAAATAATATTTAATTCAATTACAACATGGGGAAAATTTGAACTTCTACCGTATTAAATAAGAATGAGGCTGAAGCAGAGATAATATAATTAGCCTACTCTCCTTTTCTGTGGCTGAATAAGCTTCAAAATTCGCTCATATTATTGGTACTATGCATATTTTGGTAAAAATACGAAGAAATTCGACAAGTTGCTTTGAGACTTCAAAGAATTCTGCCAGGTTGAAAATGACATAATAAAAATAAGGAAATTTTGGTACAGTTGATGACTTGGAATTGATTAAGGCCGTTCGCCCACGGAGCAACTGCTATCTGATTGCAGTCAGCAACCCAGCGTTGCCAGATGACATTGGCTGATTGGTTAGATTACCCGAAAAACAGCCAAATGTCATCTGGCAACGCTGGGTTGCTGACTGAAATCAGATAGGAGTCGCTCCGTGGGCGAACGGCCTAAAAGATTAATTTTAGGATTTCCTTAGAATTTTGCACAAAATTGAAATTATTCCGGTTAGTTTTTCCTGTGTCACAGCTCTTTATTGAAGGGTATTTATGTTATTATTTTATTCTCAGGCCTCTACACCAAATTTTCGTTTTTATTCATCTACAAAGCATTCAAATACAAATTATTCCACATCAATTTGTATCATTTTTCGTATAACTTACTTTCGTTTGGTTGAATACACAAAACTTGAGTTCCAAAATAATAGATTTTTTGCAAAGAAACGGGCCATTTTGTGAACCCTGTGACAGCTATTATTGTGGACCGTTTTTTCATATATCAATCACCGTCAATTTATCTACTTTCATAGCTTATACCACAATGATTGATGGCTTTCAAGTTATTAGCCAAAACTCCGGATAGCGACTTTTGCCTATGTTTGGGTTTTTGGGTTTTAGGTTTGTTTCCATCAATTGATTTTGGAGTAGATATGGGTGCTTATTTAAAGTATCTTACTCAGTTAAGAGATTTGGTGAGAAGGAAATTTCTTTTGATTGCTGAGCATAGTGGTCTTCTTTGCACCAATTGACTGGATTTACAGTAGTCTACCTATTTCAATTTGTTCCAGATCTTGGTGGTCTGCATACTTATCTCAACCAACTGCTGCACCATTTAGTGATCGGATAATCATCATGGATCAGAGGAGGCACTTCAGGATGATGCCGGGTCATGCTCGAAGGGCAACCATGAGAAGAGGAAAGTATCTCTACAGAAAAGAAACGAGATATGAAGAAAAAGAACACAAATTGGATTTAGTATACTTACTCGCCCTTATTATTATTCTTTTTATTCTGGCTCTTCTGTTGTTCGTTTTCTAAAAATAATGACTTTTCCAATATGGCCAGTTTCATCTCTACACGAACTGGGTTGGAAGTGT
Organism: Laodelphax striatellus; assembly: GCA_017141395.1. NCBI lineage: Eukaryota > Metazoa > Arthropoda > Insecta > Hemiptera > Delphacidae > Laodelphax > Laodelphax striatellus. The sequence continues at coordinate 26,876,752 of CM029544.1, forward strand.
GCTCAATTCAAAATGTTGTGAATTCAAATGTTGTGATAATTTCATAAATTAATAATGCTGTAAGATGTATAAGCCCAAGAAATTCAAAAGTGTGTTTCTTTTCGAGCCTCTGAGCTCTGAGTAGATTGGATAACTGTTCAATTGAGAAAAAATCTTTCATATTATAGGTAACTTATATTGTATACTAATTCTATTGGCTGTAGGCCTAATTGTATTTCAAAAAACAATAGGTACTGAATTTCTAAGCATAAGATCATTTTTCCAAGTTCTATTTCATAATTTATTTCTGTCTTCTGTCAAATTTATTTTATTATAATTTATCAAATTATTATTACTTTCTATAATTCTTCATAATTCTCGAGTTCTAATTTCATTTTTACACTGCAATGGAGTAGCTTTCCTAAGCTAAATAACAATATTAGTGTGCCTTGTAAGTAAAATTTCTACAATAAGACAGAATGAAGTATCGTAATTCTCCTGAGCTACTAAACAACTAGTGAGATCTAATACTATTATGTTCTCATCCTCTAACAAAGTTAAAATCTTGGGCTTTCTTTAGACATGAAGTATTAATAAATAATACGGCACTGAATTTCTCAATCCAAAAATTTTCCAAGTTTTTTTCCAATAATTCATAGTTTCCCTTTCTCTCATTGAAGATTCAATGACGAGAATGATTTAGATTTAAGATTTGTGATAAGAAAGTGTACCTATAATAGAGTCTCTTTCATAAGTTGCTCAACAATTATTATTAAGATAAGATAGTATTATTTTCAGAATGTGATGAAAAAGTGAGTTAATTATGCGTATTACTACCGAAAATACTGAATTTCACACCATTAAACGATTTCTCCAAGTTCAAGTTCAACAATTCATAATATTTTGTATAATAGTCAGTATTTAGAATTCGAAATTTCATAATTTTACAATGATTTGAAGTTCTTACAAATAACCTAATGCTACATTATAGTCTAACAAAACTCTTTCAAGCTACCTAGCAACTAATGAGGGGAGAAATAATATTTTTAACAATAAAATTGAAAAATAATATTTTTTGCTTTATTTTGACGGATAACTTAGTTATGAATCTTGCATATCAAAAATATTTTCAGGTTATATCTCAATAATTCCTGGGTTTCACATCTTAACTTTGAAGTTCATCAATCTTTGCTAAGGTCTGAGAAAGTATTCTTACGAGTCACTTACAAGAGTGTATATTCAATTGAACTATAATTTTTACTATAATATACTATTTTGTCATAGTAATAATATAGTCACTTGCTCAAATTACTCGACAATTGGTGAAATAAGTTTTTAAAAACTATACATGATGAAAAATATATAATTTTTGGTGTATTTTGTCGTATAAGACTTGTTCAATTACAATAATTAATGGTTTTATTATGTAAAATTCGAAATTCAGTATTTTCACTATGTGATAGCAATTTTTTCTTATAATAAAGTAAGTTACCTAACATGAGTTAGGTAACTGGTGATATATTGATAAAAGGCAACTTTTTAAAGAAATGTTCTTTCTTATACATGTGTGCCTTTCTCAAGTTACTAATAGTGAGATTAGATTATGTTTAATCAACCAAATATAGTTTTTCAGAATATTGGTAATCATAATTCCTCTTTTCTCCATGTCTTACAAATTATTTTTTTACTTAGATACACAATCTCCCAATCCACTGACTGAATTCGTTTCAAATGCTATTCACTGTTTTCTATAGTCTTTGAAGGCCCTACCTTTGAATTGCGTTTTCTATGTTTTCCACTATAATTATTCATGTTCAAGTTTGCGTTTGTATTTTTCGTTTGATCAATATTTCAATCAATCATAAGCTATGATGCCAGGGGAATCATCATTTCCAATACTGAAGTTTATTGAATACTTGTAATTTCAAGAAAATTCAGAGAGTCATATTCAAGTAATAGTAAATATAGACTGTTAAACCATTATTTTGTCAAACTATACTTATGTTAGAGATGTTTGTGATGTTGTACTATTCATGCTTTGTACACATCCATGTCTAGAAACTCAAGTTCCTATGTATTCAATTAAGACCAATTCAATGCAATGCAGAGTACAGTACTGTGTAAAAGTTTATAGTTTATGTATTGTTGATAATAAAAAACTTATCTACGTTTCTAATTTTCATTTTATTAGAAATGCATGCTTCCACTTTTCAATTTACTGTTTGAGACTGAAAAGATGAGCCCTGGAGGGAGAATCAGTAAGTGCCCGACTTCGAGGTTCTGTGTAGGCTGAAAATATAGTAATCGTGAACGTCAGCTATGAAGCTTACGAATTTCAAATGCAAGGAAAATAGTTGTCTGATGTATTTATGAAGAATTATTCTCAATTTTGGGGCAGATTTCACGAAAATCCAATTGAATTCAACAGCTGTAAGATGACTTCATTTTTCGGAGCTCAACAAAGAACTTATTGCGTTGGTTAACCTATGTTATAGATGACATGATTTCACAGCGGTTGAATTCAATTGGCTTTTCTTGCAAATGATCGTAAAAATGATAAATAATATACCTAATTATCTATCATTCTATTGCATTGAAATCCAATATCGATCATCCAAAATGTAAGATTTGTTATTACGTTCTTTCTTGATAACTTCAACAACTTTCAGGTGAAATTTACCGCCAGTTGCACGGGGATCAATTGAATTTAAATGTAAAATGATATCTGACGAAACGAATGCAACAATGAAAGTTTCAGAAGTCAAAGCAATGAAGTCATTTATTTTAATGGATTCAGTTGTACTTTCGTGCAACTGGCCGTAAGAAAGAAATAAGTTGAAAACATGACATTTTGATTTGTACTAGAAAGTATCCTGTGAAAGTATTCTTACGTGAAATTTTATACCTCATAAATGATAAGATATAGTTATTAGAATTAGAATTGTCAGCTGGAAGTTTTTCAATTATTTCTCTCATAAAATATGATAATGAGCGAACATTCAATCTATGGACAACATCAAGCTTGATTTGTTAAAAGTTCAAATTAGTGCCAAATTCAGCGCTGTGTCAATGCACATTGTCACTTGTCACTGCGCAGAATCTATAAAAATGTGTAACCTAGTACTGTATTCGTATTCGAATTATAATTGTGGAAGCATTGGATCGCTAAAAGTTACATATTGTGCCAGTCTAGCTCTGATAGGCACTGGCTGCAACAGTGGTGTGTGACAATATTACTAGTGGGCACATTTTTCTAGTTCCGAAAACTTTGGTAAGTTTTGTTACACCTCTTCTTGTGTTTTAATTTCAGTTTATTATTTCTAGTATTATTAATATTATAAATTCATTAGTATTAATATATAATGTGTTTGGCTGTATTATTTGTCTATCAATTTCTATAGCCGACTGCTTTTTCATATACCGTACTGATTTCAAATACTTTTTTGAGAAAACAATGAGTTTTGTTTCAAGATATATATTTTAATTTGAAATGAGCAAAATTGAAAAAATCTATACAGTGGAACCTCGGTTTTATGAACCCTTATTTAACTAATATCTATGATAGGTACGTTATGATTTGAAGTAAATCTATTTAAAATCCCCTTTAAACGTACAAAACACCTACAAATGTAGTGTAGCCTACATTTTAACCCCGTTTTTACGAGTACCTCGATACAACGAATTTTTTCTCGGTCTCTTGAGCTACCGTAGGTACGTAAAACCGGGGTTCTGTACTCATTTTTTCTCGAATAAAAAAAAATTAAAGATAGTATACGTGTCAATCATACGGATTTAAGAAATAAGATGTGTTTTTTATATATGGAATGGATTCATCCTATATTCATCCTTGGAATGGCCAGTTAGCCGTGGTGGCATATTGCCGGTCTAATAATGGTTCCCGGTTCAATTCCTGTTGACTACAACAAATTTTGACCACAGACATCTACTTCCGTTCGGAGGGGATGTTAAGCCGTTGGCCCCGGCTGACTAAAAAGTAGTCGTCATCTCTCATCATCCTCCCATATTACATACGCACAAGCCACAGAGCTTATGTGAGCATCACCCTCACAAAACATTTATGAATTAAATATTTGATACTGTATATTATTACGTGAATATAAAATTTTGATAGATAGAATTATTATGTGTATCATCATCCAGTGAAAGGGGTATAGAGTTTGTTAAAGTTCTAAAATTTGATTGTTTCCTCTATCATCCATTCATAAATCACAGAATCACATTCGTTATTCTTGATGTGTAGTTAAAAACTGTGATATTCATTTATATGAATAATACGGCTTTTATTCTCCAATTATTGTAGCTCCGCAAACGTTTTTCCATCATATTATTTAATATGAATCATGATCGAAGAAAATACAAGAAACAATAATTTTTTAGCTGTGGTGATGCCCACATAAGCTCTTAGCTTGTGCATGGGTAATGGGAAGGATGATGAGAGATGATGTTAAGTGTTTACTTCATATAAATGTATTTGAGGTGAAATGTATGGATGCATACATCACAGTGATATTTTCACCATAAACTATAAAATGTCTAATACAAGGCTTTAATTTCCAGTACTGATTCATCAGACAACATATCTGAGCTGTACCGGTACGCAGTTACTTGGGTGAAGGTAGCTTCGATTCTTGTCATTTGTCAATTCAATTCATCAAGGTAAGCTGAGATCAACTAATAGACTTATTCTAATCAAAAAATTCCTACATCACATTGTCGATTCATTAATTTATTTATTCTCATACATTGCCAATTTTTTCTAACAAAATGAATCAGAATAATGCAGTGCGGCTTATGAGGATAAAAATCAAATAATAATTATTTTTTGAGGGTGATGCCCACATGAGCTCTAGGCTTGTGCGTGGGTAATGATATGGGTGATGATGAGAGATGGCGACTGTTTTTAGGCAGTCGGGACCGACGGCTTTTCGTCTCCTCCGAAAGACGGGAGTGGCTGTTTCTGTCAAAATCCGTTCTGGCAACTGTATTCGATCTTGGAACCTTTGGATTATCAGACAGGCGCTTATCGCCCTCGGCTACTCCCGAATTACTTGAAGTATTCAAACACAATTAATTGTATTAATTATTATTGATGATTAAGTTTATCTGAAGGATTATTTTTTATAATTGACATTCATTAACTAGTTAAGGAATCAGCGTATTGAATACAGATAAAATAATACAGTAGAACCTCGGTTTTACGAACCCAGATTAAACAAATACCCTTGAAACATACAAAACACTCAGTGTAGAGTACCGTATATATATTTTTTTTTGAGGGTGATGCCCACATGAGCTCTAGGCTTGTGCGTGGGTAATGAGAGAGGTGATGATGAGAGATGACGACTGTTTTTAGGCAGTCGGGACCGACGGCTTTTCGTCTCCTCCGAAAGACGGGAGTGGCCGTTTCTGTTAAAATCCGTTCCGGCAACTGTATTCGATCTTGGAACCTTTGGATTATCAGACAGGCGCTTATCGCCCTCGGCTACGGACCACTCCCGCAACCCCGTTTTTACGAATACCTCCATACAACGAATTGTTTTCTCGATCCTTTGAGCTACGTAAAACCGGGGTTCCACCGTATTGTATCATATTGACGCATTACCAATTTTTCCATTTTATGGTCATGATTTTTATTTCTTATCAATCATTCAAATTGCTGCTAAGAACAGAATTATTCACTAAGTATAAGCCACGAATAAGACTAATCAATAAAATTCATAGAGCTGAGTGATTCACTGCCGTATAGTATTTTGCAATTTGAGATTCACAAAAAATGACTCATTTCCTCTACCGATATTGATCAATATTAAGTGGAGAGCTATTAATTGCTCAAGTGTCTAGACTCGAGCGAAAAATTTCATAATCAGTATGATACAATGCAAATCGATAAGTTGAAATCCAGACTAGCTCTTTCCAATAAAGTTCAAATGTGTTTTGTAATCATAAAATGAGGTCATACATTCTTTCCACACAATATTAATTAAATATTGAATATCCACAACATTACTTGTTCATTGAAAATTTCTCGCTCGTTCATTCATAACTTAGACCTATTATTAGACATTTCACTAAAGGAATCCATAATACTAGTTTGGAGTATCCTGTCGCTTTCAAATATTCGACAATCCATGGAGTTTGAGGAAACGTTAAAAAGCATCTTATATTGACTTTTGGTGATGTAATCAAACGGGTGACGTTTGGGTATGTGTAGTTGGGTATATTTATGTATACAGTATAAATAGTACAAAAATTCAACTATTAATCAATGACTCAAAATAGAGTGATAAAAATTTAATTTATTGGAAAAAAGGCCCCCAATTAATCTTTGAGAGGGATTTTAAATTCTTAAATGTCTGGACATTGACTAGATGTTTCAAACTGAAGTAGCGTTTAAGCTTATTGCAGTTATTAGTTATACAGAGTCGGATACAGGATTGAGTATTGGGGGGTGGTCATTTTTTAAATTCCGGGATTGGAGGGGGTATTATGGAAGGCCCAGAACATGCTTGCAGAGAAGGAAGTACGGGCCCGTAGGGCCTGATAGATTCAATTTTGAGTTTTTCACTCTAAAATTCCGAAATTTTCACTCTATTTTTTTCTTGGCTCTGGGAAGCTTTAAAGCACAGATTAGAATAGATTTTCTATCGTACGTTAAATTTTGTGACCAGAAATCCAGGGGCCGATCCTATGATATCCCCTTAGAACTCAGATGCCGTGGAAATCGTACGTTAAACTGTGATGAGACTGAATGGGAGTGAGGAGAGATCGATAGAGAGGAACGTCAGTTAGAACTGAAATCGTAACTCACCTGTATGAACAACGTGATGAGACAGTGAATGAGAGTGAGTGAGAGATCACAGTTCCCTATTCCTTGAACGATCTACTAGAGAGTATCGCTTCTCTATGGTTGTATTCAAGTAATAATAAAGTTATGATTTATTCATTATGTATCATTTACTCATTCATAAGTGAAATTGAAAATCTACTGAACCAAAAACTTGTTGAAACTAGCAAACTTGTTCAGTTGAACCTCTAGACTCGCACTGAGAACGTATTTAGAAAACTATCCTAGATAGGCACAAAAATTTGCCTTTTCTAGCGGCTTTATGCGTTTTTCAAAAAAATTTCAATACTGAACCAAAAAAAATTCAAATTTTATACATAGGTTCTGCTAAAAGGGCTGAGAGAATTTTTAAACTATCCAAAAATCACGCCAGATATCGCTGTTTTCCCACTTTTCTTGCGTTTCAATGATTTTTGCAGCATTTTCGTGATCTACTCAACCAATGAAGTACAGATTGGATACACAGTTTCCTGTTACTTGAATTTTTTTCTCTATCAGATATCTATATTTATGAGAGTGGAAATGGTGTGATTCATTCATTCACTCGCATTCATAAAAATTTGTGTACGGTACTCATCTTTTTAGTTTGATTCGAGTGAATCATGATGTAAGAATTCATCAAATATTTGATTCCTTTTATTCCAAGAAGAACCAATAGAATCGTTCTTTTTTCATTCTATTTTCATTGATATGCAGAACCTATAAAGCTCTAGTTTTCTACTGTGTTTAAAAATTTAAATACTAGACATTTAAAATACTTCAAACATCAAGATATCAAAGTAATATTTTACTGTCTAATCTGTTAGAGTTAGACTGTTAACACTTGTGACGGTGATTTGTCTGACAATAGTCTGATGATGTCCAGCAACTGGACGAAATGTCATAATATTTTGAGTCAGTATATGTCACAACAAGTACGGTTCAGAAACATAGTGATGTAAGTCAAAAACGCAAAATTCCTCGGTTTTGCGTTCACCACTGTAGAGAAATCAAAGGACGATGAAAATGTGGATATGAAAATGAACTATTATCGATGCTTAGTTTTAAATATATTCAACTTTTAAACTATTTTTGTCGGTGTGAAACTGACTTACACTAATGTATGTAAAAAAGGCTTATAACATTATGAATTTAGACATTTAATTGAAGTTACCAAGCGGTTGAAATGTGAATTTACCATGAAAGATTGTTCATTTTAGAGTTTGTACAGCTGCATAACTCGAAACTGAAAAAAGTGACTTACATCACTGTGTTTTTCAAAACTTACCTCATTATGAACAGAATATAATGCTTGCTTTCTATAAGGTGGTGTTATTGATACATAAATATCAACCCATTTACAAAGCAACATTTCTCTTCATTCATCTCAAAAAGTAGTTTATGTGACTTACGCCCTTTTTGCATAATTATACTGATTTAAATTGAATTAGATTTTAAATTTCTACTTTTAAAGTTCAAATGTTATTGAACAATTTGACGGTGGACATTTTTCAGTTTGAATAATGCCAATCAATTCGTATAGAACCCCGAAAGTAATGAAGTTAATTTTGTGAATGTTTTTGCATTTGTTACAGCATTTCTGCTAATGGTGTTCAGGATGCCTCTGACCAAGTGCGTAATGCGCAGTAGGCACAAAGTAAGATCAAAGCTTCGAAATTACAAACGTATTGAAAAAAGAGAGAACGCTAGAGAGCAATCAAGGATCAAGAGAAAGGGTAAAAAAGAGAAAAAGAGAAAACAGAAAAAACGTGTTGACAAGTGCTTTATTTTCACAGCATTTATTATTGTTGTGATATTTTATTCAATGTATTTCGGTTTCATTTAGGCTAATATCAATATGTAAGATCTCAAGTGATTGACTTGTATTATAAGATGATTATTACATGTATTATGAGTTCATAGATGTCAGGTTTGTGATGAGACTATTTTGAAGTTTTTTTGGGGTACGACTGTATTATAAATAATCCATTTTTCTGGTGAATAAATTTCAATTTATTATATCATTGATTATTTCTTAGTAAATGCTACACTATCCCATGATAAAAGGGGTATTCACAATCTTAAACTTAGCCAGCTATTTGCCAACTCCTGCTATTCGCTAAGTCTGTGCTGTAGTAGTACGTTGGAAAAAAATGGACAGCTGAGAAAACAGCTGATTGAATAGCAAATAGCTGGACTTAGCTGGCTAACTCCATCATCGTGAATACCCCTCATGTACTCTTTCCACAATACCATTTTCATAAAAACTGAATTAGTCGTCTATTTTTTTACTATATTGATATGGCAAACATCACACTACATAAATACTATAGTATTGTGCTTAGATTAGTTCTATGAGCCTGATATCTGAGAGAAGAGGCACCAACTCAAAAACCACTTGAGCCACGATTACATTTGATGCGAGTTGGCACGAGTTGTGAGCAAAAGGTACATACACACTAGACACCTATATTTGCAGCAATATATTAGTGCATGTCCAGTGTGTAGGTACCTTATGCTTGCAACTCGTATCCAATGTAACCACGGCCTTATTGTCTGGCCTCCTTATTGTAGTTCAACTTCAATTTGCAATCCATTTCCTATTTCACCAGCATACTTTTCAAGAGTATCTCCTTATTGTTTTGAAAGGTGTAATTTTCGAAATACTCACCTTTCTACTTGAAATAATGAATTACGATTTAGTAATAATGATGAATCATCTATTTCTAATGAAATGATTATTCTGTGTCTGATCAAGGATTATATTTGAACTCGGTTGTTGCAATCCTGCTTTATGATGGAATGATGTACTTGTGTGAACGACATTCACACAAGTACACATTAGTAGTGTATAATATATAGGTCATTGAGATAAAAAAATATAATCAAAATTTTTTTTCAACTTCCATAAATTACAATGACCTTATGTAAACTTGTTCTTCATCGAATTCTAGGATAGGAACATCTGATAAACCCATACCCGAAAACCATGCGTTACTGAGTTACACGCCGTCAAAGTTGTCAAAATTGGTTATTATTTTATTTTTTTATGAAGTTAGATACGGAAATTAAGGCTGGAAAAATAACTCATTTGATGCATTTTCATCTGAAGAATCGTTTAAAAATTGTTACAAGCATGTAAATGAAACATTTCCCGAGTAATCGTGAAAAAAACAATATATCCTATAAGTTTTTTACAATAAAATAATTTTTACTCGAAAACTACTTGAGATACGTTCTTGAAACATACCTAGATCGATTTATCAGATGTATTTACATATTAATCAACCTTTTCCAAGTTTAAATCGAAATTGAAAGCCGTGAAAAGCTCAAATTAGCATGAAAATGCACCGAACATTCGAAACTTTATCCATGCTCTGCTGTTGCAGATAAGACATTCTCTGCCATCTAGCGTCGAAATAAGGAACTAAAATTCGTTGTCAAATATATATGACAAGCTCGATATAGTAATATATGCGTTATAAGGATTCGCTTAAAAATGACCAAATTCAGCACACTGTACCTAAAAATTTTGCAACTTCGAAATATCGAAATACAAGTAACGGACATAATTCTCCGTGAAAAGTTAGGATAGGAACATCTGATAAACCATGGTCCGCAAATGCACCGTTATGACGTAAAAAATCGCCAAATATGCGAAAATTGACATTTTCTTTATTTTTTTATAAATGTGTTAAGGGGTTCCAAGATTTATAATTATTCTTGAATTATGCAGATTGGAAAGACGAATCGTTTGAGCCCTATTTCAAGGATGTAGCTACAATATTTTTCGAGATATATTCGAAAAATCCAAAAAACGTATATAAAAAACCATGATTTTCCGTGAATTTTCACTTAGTGTGGAAAAACCATCATAGTAATCTACTCGAAAATATTTTTAATAGATTCCCCAGTTCATTTACCAGATTTGATAACGTTTACAGATCGTGAAACTTCCAATTAGCTTTAGAATGATTGAAATTTTAAAAGAGGGTATAATCATGAAAAAGTGGATTTTCAATTTTCCTGGTTTTCTTATGGACAGGAAAGGTTCCAAAAAATACCATTTACATGGAAAATAGGTCCAGAAATCGAATGAGGCTAGTTTCGAAAACTCATCTATCAAGGTCATTGAGATAAAAAAATATAATCAAAAGTTTTTTTCAACTTCCATAAATTACAATGACCTTATGTAAACTTGTTCTTCATTGAATTCTAGGATAGGAACATCTGATAAACCCATACCCGAAAACCATGCGTTACTGAGTTACACGCCGTCAAAGTTGTCAAAATTGATTATTATTTTATTTTTTTATGGAGTTAGATAAGCGATTTAAGGCTGAAAAAATAACTCATCTGATGCATTTTCATCTGAAGAATCGTTTAAAAATTGTTACAAACATGTAAATGAAACATTTCCCGAGTAATCGTGAAAAAACAATATATCCTATAAGTTTTTTACAATAAAATAATGTTTACTCGAAAACTACTTGAGATACGTTCTTGAAACATTCCTAGATCGATTTATCAGATGTTTTTACATATTAATCAACATCTTACAAGTTTAAACCAAAATGGAAAGCCGTGAAAAGCTCAAATTAGCATGAAAATGCACGGAAGATTTGAAACTGCCTCCACACAAACCCACAGCATTGCTACGACCACCGAGTTTCTTTTTCCACTCAGAGATGGCGCTACTGTATCTATCTGTGATTTCAATTTCGCGGCTGGTTTCAAATTGAGAAAGTGGTGATTGGCGTCAACTTTTTTAGAAGAAATCGCTCGTTAAATCAATTATTCAATCAGAAATTAAACAATTAACACATTCAGATTTTCTATACGGAGTCAAAAAGATGAAATAATTGAACCGAACTCGAATCTCAATTCGAGTATTAAGAAACAAGGCTCTGGAAGGACGTTTTTGGATAGGATAAGCCTACTTGTTCATCAGTTTCATTAAAAGGGTGTTGTAAAATTACAGTATTTTAAAATAAATTAATAAAATTCGCTATTATGAGTGTACCGTAATGATTGCACTAATTGCAATAATTATTATTATATTATTCCTAAAAGTTAATATGGTGTCTGATATATAGTCCATGAGCCTGAAAGTAGGTAGTTCAACTCAATTCTTTTGCCTTGTCATCCTTTCTATAGTATTGATTTATCTATGTCAAGGGCACTAGTTCAATCCCAGTTGTATCCGTGGTTCTGAGGACATGTGGTATTAATTTATCTCGGCTGCTATACAATTTATTATTGTATAATTTATTCAGCGTACAGAAAATGTATGCTTTCAAGTAAGCTTTGTGGTTCCCAAATTCAAATATTTGTCAGGTAGGATGTACATTTCTACCGTTGCCGAAATTTGGCATTATAAAAATGTTACAAACATGTCAAACATGGACATAAGAGTATTGTTACAATAAACGCCAACATGGAGCTATAATTAGCTAACGCCAAATGATACAATTTCAGTGTAACGGTCATGTATGATATCAGGTGTTTTGATAGAATGTTTCATAACAAATTTAAATTCTCCTTCAAAACAGGGATTATTTAAATTCAAAACAAGACATACCTTGTCGCAAAGCGTATTCATATGTAGATAGTGTGTATCCTCTACAGTATCTCCAAAATAAACAGTACTGTTAATATCTTCAGTTCTGGTACTAGGTTTCATAGGAAACCTATGTATACTAGGTATAATACAGGAATTCTTATATTATATAAAACAGGCTCCAGAAAATGGAATAGCAAGCGTCGTTTAGTATCCTACATGTTCTCCCTTCAATCCATGTGTATTATTTTGTCAAGCCTAAAATGTTATGTAATGTATAATATGAATGTTTTAGATAATCTCCATTTATAGTTTATACATTAAATTTCATCAATTTGGTCTTCTCTGGTGGCAGGAAAGGAAGTGACACCAAGGTGAAAGGGATTCAGGGAAGTAGGGGAAGAAAAGATCCGATTTCCGTTCTGGATTTCCTGGTCATTTTGGAGGAAGTTGAGTTTCCACTACCATTTCCCTATGAATTCTCACTTTCTGCTCTCCGCTCATGAAACAAATTGATCTCCCCTGAAATCGAGGGCCAAAATATAAAAGCTACTACATAATTTTTTGCTGTACTTCGCATATAATTCCAACACCTCGAAGTTATTCACAATAAAGCTTAGAAATAATTACATTGAACTACACAGTGCCTCATGAGCTAACTTCAGCTAATAAACTATTTGAATATTTATGAAAATTAATTTGTTCATCCTCTACCAGATCCTGGAGCAGAGATCGTATTCAGAATTGAATTTGTATTTGTATCACAATATTGAATCAAGTTAATAACAAAAGTATTTTTCAAATTATTATTATTATTTAAATTTATTTATTAAATTTTTATGAAACAGGCCCAGAGAACAGAAGCAGTTACGTAGGCCGCAATCATAATTTTTATTTTATTTGTAACATAGATGATTGAAAAGAATGTTTAACTCCAAATCACGAGAAACACGGTTTTGATATGATGTTCTAGCTCCCGATTGGTTAAAATCATGTGGAATGATTAACAATTTTTAAATTGTTCGTGATTTATGAATGATAGGCCTAAACCGACTGTGTTGAAATGTTTTTGAACAATACTTTGCTTTTGAAAAAAGGCATTCTGTCAATATTCTTCCAAAAACAATGAAATAATCTGGTCTTTCAGATATCGTTATAAAGAGAATCTATTCCGTAGCTCCTACTGAACTGTAAATATACACAGTCACTACACGTGATACTAAATAACAGAAAAATGATTTCAATTGAATTTTTAATTACCTGTTTTCAATCAATAACGGAAACTATTTGATTATCAAGAGGAGCCATCTCTACATTGGATTTATCACAAATACTCGAAAAAACTTGTAAAACGCTTCGGTATCAATTTGTTTTGTTGTTGAAATGTGGAGTACAAGCTTTTAAGAATCAGTCAGACAGTTCTCAAGACAGATTTTTTGTGGTGCTCACTGCTCAAGGACCCTCCACAGGCAAGTAGGCCTCCAACTAAACACAAAAAATAACAGATAACCAGCAGGGTTTCGGTGACATAGTCGTCTTCCACAAATCAATTCTACAAACAAACAAACCAAGTTTCTGTTGAATCAAATTTGTCAACTCCGGTTTTTTGCGATTTCCGAAATAAACTACGAAGGTATCTGTGAACGATTTGCTATGAAGCAAAAAACGTGCATCAGAACTACAGCTTTTTCAGGTTGGTACCAATCGCGAACATTTACCCACCACGGAATAGTTACTCATACTAAGTAAGTTGCTGCTCAACTTCAATGCTCAATCAGTGACTACATCATTGTTATGCTACAATGAAACATACAGCGGATTAAATGGATGTTAATTAAGTTAAACCGCCGCAAAATGACGTCATTTGACTGAGCTAATGCACAGAAATTCCATTGAGCTCTCTGAAATTACTTCATTTTACGTCGATTAAATTTAATTCGCTCGTGAAATCCACCGTTATCTATATGAATATTGTATAAAAAGCTTTATACTGTTTTTAAAATTAAATTCTATGATGCACAGTATTAATAATGAATTTTGTGTGTGTAATGTTGAGGGAAGAAACTGCCGAGGACGACCAAGGATGTCATACCTGCAGCAAATTATGAATGACGTTGGCTGCAGTACCTACCACGGAATGAAGAGGAAAGCAGAAAGAAGAGAAAAATGGCGCACTGTTGCAAACCAACCTCAGGGTTGAATACCAAAAGAGAGAGAATGTAGATAATAAGAAATAAAAGAAGTTTCTGATTCAATTAGTTTCTTCAATCAGGTGACTCTGATAAAACACTTGCGGTAACAATAAATTAACTCTTCACAACTACTTTTAACAATGATGAATGAAAGTGTATAGGAATTCATCCATTACCATGCAGCAATGTCAATAATATACAGTGCATGAATTCTTTCTCACTTTGATCATAGTAAAACGTTGAAATGACTATAATTCATTTCTAGTCCATATACTATAAAGCAAAGTGAACCTTATACAGCTTATACACGCTAAAATCGGTAGGCAAGTGAAGAAATTTTCCGAATTTTCGAATAGGAACGATATCCTCGAATAGGGACACGATAGTCCTCTTATAAATAGGGAACGATATCCCTCGAATTAAATATATCTACGAATAGGAGTTACTAAGAGTTTAATACTCAAGTGGTCACGATTTAGAGACACCGAACGAAAGATGCTCTCTTGACCTGGTTCGAATTGTAACTGAATAAAATCAATAATCGATTAATGATACTTATCAAAAGATCTAATGCTGCCCTAGCCGAACAGCCTGAGCTATCTATTAGCGAAACGATGAACTAAAACGAGACTGGCGCCCTTTTTCAAATAAAGGGCGTAAACATCTTCTTTTTTGCACAAAAATAATTTATTTGATACCTATCAATCAGGTTTTCGTCCGGGACATAGTACATGCACAGCTTTGATAAAGGTGTTATCCGTAAAGCAATGGATGAACGTAAAGTGACAATATTATGCCTTATCGATTTTTCAAAAGCCATTGATTCCATGTAGTCTATTTCAACTCAACATTGACTTGGTCTGATCATGTTCTTCAGGTCGCTAGGAAAGTGAATGGGATCCTTTACCAGCTGAATAGGCGCAAACATCTTATCCCCACTGGCGTTCGTACCACTCTCTTCAAATCATTGATTCTTCCAATTATTGATTATTGTGGGCCAGTATATTGCGACATTACTGCAGTATTTTTCCAGTATTTTTACACTGATAAGATCTGAGGATTTCATTTGCCGAAATTCTCAGAATTAATTTAGAAATGTTTTTTGCTGGACATAATTCCTAGCTTTCTTGCTGCTTCTCAAAATTAAATTACCTTACATAAAATAGTCTAAAACCTAGTTTCATAAAGTAGCACTAGCAATAACCAATGGTTTTGAGGAAAAATGTTTTTTAGTCAGGTACGACTTATTTTTTATATATTCTTGTAACTGAAATGCATCGTTAATTTTAAGTTTCTCATAGCTCTAGCTTCAACAAAAATGTATTATATTGCTAAGGTTTAGGTGTAAAAAAAACTTTTGTAGTTTTAACCTAAATCAAATAAAATTGATTGATTCATTCATTCATTACAATTATCTCACTCTCTTTCTCACTTTGCTTGCTTTCTGTCTTGGAATACTGCAGCCTTGCTTGTTTGAGTGGAAGAGCCCAAACCAAACCGAACTCCTCCACCCACTTCAACCCTCCAGTCAATAATTGGATAAGTGTCCCCGGTCTGATCATTTGATGAGCTTAACTGCGTCACTATAGTCCCTGGGGACCGAGCTAACCATCCCTCCCCCACTCCCTACCCTAGTGATTGGGCTGGGCTACGTCTTACCCGTAGATAATAATAATAATATTCCATCCCTGCGCTCTGATATTATGCTTATCTGTAGTATCAACAGTGGGCTTCCGTTAGTTCATTTGTCACAAATTTCTCTCCGGCGTCCCGAGGGAATTTCTCTTTTCCCTCCTCAGTGCATGTGTTACGGTCGATATGATATTAGGAATTATAATAGGATTGTGGCTGGCCAAAGAACCGATAGGGAATTTTTATTGCTGACTATAGATAAGAGATGTGTGAGCCGTGAAAAGTGAATGATCATATCAGTGAATGACTTTTTCCAGCTAATTACGCCCAAAACTATACAAATAAATAAATAAAACTACATAACTTGTGGGTAATACGAGGTGAAAGATGTGGTAGAAGTTAATTTATATAGGCTAGTATGTAGTTAATACGAGTATTACTACAGTACAATAAGTAGTAATAGGACTACTAAGTAATAGGAATAGGATATAGTAATGATGGAGTAAGTAAGGAATCAAAGTTGATACTCTCCACTTGATACACATTCTCACTTTCATCG
Source organism: Laodelphax striatellus (assembly GCA_017141395.1). NCBI lineage: Eukaryota > Metazoa > Arthropoda > Insecta > Hemiptera > Delphacidae > Laodelphax > Laodelphax striatellus. Next base: position 26,893,518 of record CM029544.1, read on the forward strand.
TATCATGATGCTGTAATAAGGTAATTCATTGACTATTGACATTCGTGGTTACATCGGATATGAGTTGGTGCTGGTTGAGAGTGAAAGATACAAAGTAAGATACACACTGTACAAACACTGTTATAATGATACAAACCATGATATGAGTATCTAGTGTGTGGTCGCCTTTCGCTCGCAACTCGTATCAACTCGCATCAGATGTAATCGCGGCCTAAAGAATATCAAACTGCTTCATCCCATTTGGAAAATCAACTTTACAACTATATTTCTCCCGATGATAGTGAATCTGTTCTTAATGACGTTTCAAAATGACGTTCGTACTGACGATGATAGTTGCAAAGAATGCACAATTTATTACATTTGAGTACTTGAAGAAGAATATCGATTGATAAGAGAGAAACGCAAAACTCAGACCAGCTGCAATGTGAAATCCCAAATCTGTAGCCTACAAAGACAAAGATTGATGTGGAAATCAGTAACAAAAGGATGCTGAGTCCTTTTCTGGTCGCAGTCGAGTTTGCCAATGTTTTATCCCTCTCTCTGCTACCGTCCTCTTCGAAAACTTTTGTGAACCCATCTACTTCATCCCCTTTTTGGGCGTGCCTTCAGGCAAAGAGTGAACCAGGGGGTTGAAGAGAAAAGGAAGGGAGATACGAATACCCCTTTATACGAGCTTTATTTTGGCAACACTGCAACTATGATATTTATTACGTGTTTTTGGACGCTAGCCAAGCCGAATGAACACTTCAAAATGGGAAATCGAGAAACGTTTTTCCAAACGAAGATATAACATTTCAGAGCAATAAATTTCTATTGTTGAATAATGTGTAATGTGAGAGACTCGTTTAATTATTTGTCAAGAATTTTCAGAATCATCACAAATTTTTTAAAATATTTGGATTGTTGTTACACAAGTAATAACATGAATTTAGTGCACTCTGAATTGTTGGTGAAAGAGAGTGCATAATTTTTAGCCTAGGAGTTGAATAATAAGAAAAAATTCGCTTTTTGAGTTGTTAGGTAATTTCTCATCATTATTTTCTGCAGAGGCAGTTCAGGCTTGAGATTTCAAAGTACAGGAGATATTTTCAAGAACTCGATTCGAATATCCGATCGATGTCTAAGGGATTGGTTGAAAGAGTATAATATTTTTAAAAGTGTTCTGATGAAGTACTACAAAAATGGGAAATGGCCATAAGCACAAAATATGTGAATAATTTTTCACTTTTCAAGTTACATTAGTGTCTATATTTTATCAAGTGAGAAAATAAGATGGATCCACAACAATTTATAATATTTTTGATAAAATCATTCGTACGAGTGAATTGAAAATTAAAAAAAAAAGAGCGTGATGTCATTCAAACTCTATTCTTATGAAACGAACACAAGTAAGTAAGTTCAAAGACTTATATTTTCTGATCAAATCAAATTTGGTCTGAGTCACAACAAATCCAATAAGCAAATTAGATTTCGTAACAGAAGCCTCCTTGCATGGATGTGGATACGCAGCTTTGACGCATGAGAAAAAACAAAGGCAATTGACGTTAGTTGGGTTATTAGAAGAGTAGATCTTATCTGTAAGCCTAAAACTAGGCATACTTGATCACGACCAGGAGCCAGAATAGTAATTACATCGTTAACCCCTCAACCCTGGTGATGATTGCACACAACACGTATCCGGCCACTCCAAAAACCATATGAAACGCCTCCTTCAACCCTTCGGTGTAATCTGGTAGCTGCAGCTATCAAAACACCACCCAAGCGCATGTACGTGACTCAATATTCAAAGTTGTGAGGCTCAAGTGCTGGTTACTGAGACACTCTCAAATGGAAAAACTCCACATTTTCTGCAGTGATTGGAAAATTCAAAGTTTTCCATATTATTCAAATAAAAACTATAAATTCAAGCTTCAACTCAAGCAATTATTACAAACTATTACACATCTCACATCTTTTTTGAGATGATGCCTATATGAGCTCTAGGCTTGTGCGTAGGTAATAGGAGTGTGATTATGTATGGTTACGAAATATAACCGGCGATGACCAAATAAGTATACCACGCTTCGCCACGTTGATAGTTTGAATTTGAAATTCATTGCAATATTTCATGTGAAGCCTCAATTCTGTTCAGTTATGCTCGATTCATCAGCTTGAAGTTGAAGTTTAACGTTTAACACTGTGCAAATATCCCAGATATGATAAAAATCGTTCAATAAAAACAACACGAAATCAATTCAATCCAATGTTACAGGTTTATGAATTATCAATTTGTGAAAAATATTAAATCATGAGTAGACAACATTACTAACAGCATACAACACGTTAGTACATTACGGTCCTGTATTTCAATATTGCTTCAAATTTATAAGAGATACGAAATGAAATGACTTCTGGAAGTCTTTGACTTGAAGTATTATTATGATAATACAATGATGAACATTATTTATTTTTTCTTTTTTTTTTTTTCATGTGACAGTTTTTAAACTTTTATTCGGTATCAATTAAGTTGATATTCATTCAATATGTTAGTGCCTCAGTGTTTTGTTTGAACCAGTTTTAATATCTTTAGTTTAACTAGATAAGTTCACAGGAGTTTGTTGTTTTGAAACACACTTTCTTGTCTACATTTCTTTCGTATTCCATGCGGAGCTCTGCTGCTTTATTATTGTTTAATAAACAAATGCTTATTACTGTATCCATACTGTACAAAGAGATTATAATAATATGCGTAGTGTAACATGATCGACCCCAAACTGTCTTAACTCAGGGGTTGTTTAATAAAATATTTTTTCCTTGTTACTCGTGTATAAATCTTAAATGTATTGTATTTTGTATTGGAAAAATAAATTTCATTGTCATTTCCACTTTAAAAACACTTTAAAAACGTGTAGGCTGAAAATAATATTGGTTTGAAGAAGAGCTCTATTATGAACATGAGTGTAAGAAACAAGTCGGTAAGGGTAGGTGTCTAAACAGGTATAGAAGTATCCTAGCTGTGAAAATAGGAGTTGTGGGTTGGTGAGATTAGAAATAATCTTCAGTTGTCAAAAGCTGACTGACAGAGTGATAGGGGTGTGCTGACATGACTGCATCACAAGAATAGTTCCTGATCCCCTGATTTCACATTATCTTCAGCAGCTGAATTTCTTGAGCTTCGAAATCCACGTTGGTGGATCGGATCAACTATCGATTACGAAACGACTATCGATCCAGTAAACGTTTTGTATTTAACCTATATAACAATAACCTAATATTGGTCTTCATCTCTAAAACCCCAAATCAATTTTTCGTTTGAATTTTGAAGTTTAAAATTCTCACATTTCTTCGATTGAGTATTTCAAAATCTCAATATCTTCCAGTAATAATCTATCATTCATTTTTTAACAATAATTATTTTCAATAACTTTGTTGCAATAGGATTCAACCTTACATCAATCATCAATAAAGAATTATATTCTATTCTTATTTATTTTTTAAGCTGCTAAACATTCATTTAATTTGTTCGATTCATCATAATTAAATTGAATTGGTAAATTTTTATAAAATGTATTGGAAAATCATTTGCAGCTACTGTGGAGGCTATTTTGTATTCCAAGTTTGGCGAATTTTGTTCAATTTTCTAAAACTCGGTCCTACCGATTAGGAAAAGTATACTTCTGCATTGGCGAAGGTGTTATTGTGCTAGATATCATTGATGTTTGAGTAACCATATTTTTGGTATTTATCTTTGGTATAATGGAGTTGTATGGTATTAATGCGTAAATGCGTATCGCGGTCTTCTCTCCTTAGACCTTAGTAAACGCTCACCCAAAAAGTAAACTCTCTCTAGGGAAAACCTGTGTTTACGAGGAAAACCACAGTGTGTACTATAGAGTTTACTCTCCTGCATTTCATTCACATGGATTCCCTGTTAGTTGTTACCAAGTCGAGCTATTTCTAGATGGGTTGATCGATTATCTTAGTATTTCTTATTCAGTGAGTATTGATTAATTATTCATAAATTCCACCTTCAACTCATCACAAATATTGAATAGTGAATATTGTATCAAATATTGAATACGTCGATCTGACAATTATCAATATCGCACCTACACAGAGGAAATTGCTAATACCGGAAAGGAAATGAAAATTACATCGAGGTTTCCGGTGATAGGCCATCCAATTATTGCGTTGAAATACCATTCTTTGTGGATTGAAATGATTGGGATAATATTATGAATGTTGCAGTTGAATATAAATGCCCTAAGGTGTGCTCAATCGACCCCGCACAAATTGTTAGTTGTGCATATTTCCCTTCAATGCAGATGTCCGATGCGTACATTGCCCCCACCATTGCGGAGGGAGGGAGGAAGGGGAGAGGGTTCGCTCCCCTATCAGTCTGCTGCCCTTAGGCGGCTGCGTCGCTATTTCGGGGGGTTTTTGCTTCTAGGGGAGAGATGGTTTCTAAGGGGCGGGGCCTATCTAGCCACGGGGCACAGGGAGAGGGGAGGGTACAGTGTGTACCAAGCAAAAGAGAGGTAAAGTAAAGGGATGCAGTGACAGGAAGAGAGATGGGAGAGAGAAGAGAGAATGAACAATAGGAGAGTGAGAGGAGAATGGAGTTTGGAATGAGGATGGAAAATAGGAAGGAGATAAAGAAGAGATGGAGAGTTAGAGTGAGTTGGGAGAGAGATAGAGTAGAGTAAAAAAGAGAAGCAACCATGGAGAGGGAGAATAAAAAAGGGTGTGATGAGGAGGAAAAGAGATCATTTAAAGAAAGAAGAGCAATATATTTGTGAATCATAAGCAAGAGAATGAGGAGGACAGGAGGAGGATAGGTAAAAGATAGAAAGAGTGTGAGAGAAATTTTAAAATAAGAAGGAGTGTGAGGTGAGAAAGGAGAGATAATAGAAAGTTGTAGAAAGTTTGCATGAAAAAATGGATGGGAAGAAGGAGCTTGTGACAAGAAAGGACAGAGAAGGTGGACGTTTATATTTGTATTGATTCTACCTTTTTAAAAGAAAGAGAAAGCTGTATACCAAGTAATGTAGAGAGGAAGAGAGTGCCAGAAGGAGAGTAAGAAGTTGGTGTGGAGAGATTAGGAAAAATATAAATGGAATAGATTTTCTAATTTTTTCGTTCTTTATCAAGGTATTTCCCTTTTTGTTATTGTTAAATATCTGATTTAAAAAGGGAAAATGAAAATTTGCGATCGAGAACTACCTCATTACCCGTGATTGATGAATATATTGAGAAGGTTGGAGATAAATGAATATTTCAACGAAAGAGAAAAGGTCAAACATTCCATTACTCAGGATCTAATAATTTCATGGTTGACAAAATCTGAATATAGAAAATGTAGAGAATGGAGGAGAGCCTAATAAATAGAGTAGACAGTAGGAGAAAAATAAAGAGAAAAAACGATTAACCGAATAAATGAAGTTAATGACATAGAAAAGAGAGAAAACTTGAAGGGTAGAGAGCGTGCTGAATAGACGAATAATGTAGAAAGGTGGAAAAAGTAATAATGAGAAGTAAAGAATGAGGGCAACCTTTGCCCTCTGCTTATGACAGTTGCAAGAAAACTCAGAAAGTAGAGAATGATAAATAGGTGGAGAAAGTGGAAGGGTGAGAGAATAGAGAAAGGGTAAGAGAAGAAGAAGAGAACCCACCCTCGGGGGGTTGAGGTGGGTTTATGAGTGAGAGTAAACTCAGCTCAAAAAAGTATGTGTACAACTTGATGTGGGGGGAATTGAGATGTCCTGGATTTATCGATCCATGCCTGGTGAAGCTGGAGTTCCACCCACCCCCTTCAACCAGGAAACCCCCCTACAGCAATGTTTCAGGGCGTTTGCTTTGCTTAGAATATCTCGAAAGCTGTGTTGCTCTTGAATATCCCATGAAATATGAATACACATGCTGAATTATGAATACATGGATTTGTTTCTGCAGCAAGTAGGTTCATTTATTAATATGCTATCAAGTCAACAAGGGGTCTGTCTTTAAACAGAGTATCAACTATACTGCTGACGTCTGTACAGTCTGCTGTACTAAACTACTAACTAGACTTTTTCCAGTGGAATGTAGTACAGTCTTCCAGGTTTTCCAGTAGTACAGTCTGCTGTATTAAACCATCAACTAAACTTTTTCCAGTGGAATAGGCTGGGGAAAACTACTAGGAGTAAATAACTCTCGTACTAATTACTTATGGGAAACAGAGCACTATTCTCTCATATAACGTACACACTTGAAATCTACGGTTGCAACCCAGATTCAAAATCGCTTCCCGGTGGTTCGGCACCCACCTAAAGCTGTAGGTCCATTCATCTCTCATCATCATCCTTCCCATTACCCACGCACAAGCCTAGAGCTTATGTGGGCATCATACCCAGCGAAAAACCTTTCCCTGTTTTAATTGGATTGGATAATTGGTGAGTGATTTACCTGCTTTAGTTGAATTTATCCACAAAGGTATGTTTTGGAAAAAATATTCAGTGAAATATCTTAAAATGAAGAATCGTTATTTCAATGTTGATCAGAAGTAATCTTGAGCCTTGCACATTGCACATGAATACATACATATTGCATGTAGGTATGTATTAATTTATGAACAAATATAATATTGTAATTCCTGTGTAAATGAACTCATTAGCAATGTATATATCATGTGATACAAATTTTCTAGGCTAGCTTATAATTTCAGTATATTTCCAAATTCCATCCTACTATGTTTTTACTATATTTATTTGAATAATTATTATAACAGTAATTATTATTTAGGAAACCCTTCTGTGCCCTAAGCATTGTTCTCCAGCTAGAGAGGAATCCGAGCGATTCCAGTAGAGCTTGCTTTGGTTTGCACCTGGGCCTCGGAATTCCAGGATAATTACAAGCTCTCCAGCCATACCAGGTGTTCTCTTTGCTTCAGTTCAGGATCTCGTTTTGAAAATTGCAGTCCCTTTCGGAGACAGAGGCCTCGGGGTACTATATTTTGACCACCTCCTCACAGTCTTCTAAACTTAGAACATTGAATACGTGTTCCTCTGGCATGTGAGGAATGTTGTTATGAAAATATAACCTATAAGTTGGTTTGTCTGCTCACTAATCAATAGAGAGGTAGTAATCCAGTCAGCAGTAAAACAATTCACGGTTGTTAATTCCGGTTTTTTCGGCATGAGGAAAAATATAGGGAAAATTTGATCGCGAAAATCTCAGTCGATTCGGATTATACTCATCGCATATTATTTTCTTCAGAGACATGCAGTCTCATCTCACATTTAGCCGGCAGTCAAAAAACACTAATGGTCTGACCCAGAACACGTCAGGCAATTAACAAAAAAACGTGATTTGCACGTATACTTCCACAGTAGAAGGTAGAGATCATGGGACATTAAAATTATTGAATTGCTTTCAGTAGATGCATTTTGTTTTAATTCATTATCATATTTCACTGTGATAAATTCATATTGTCACTAACCTTGCGATTAATAATAATCAATTGTTTACAGTATTTGGATTCCCGTTCAAATATTTATTATATTCCAGTTTGATAAAATAATGCGATGAGAAATTGTCATGTGATGAATAGGTGCTACCAATCTACTTGGGTGTATTTTATTTCTAAGAGCGTTATAAAACCAAGTGAGCGCTATAACGTTATGTAAGCAGTGAACTGGTGCCTGTTAAAAATTATTCATCAAATTTCACTGTGATATTTATTTTACACATTAACCTTGTGTTGTGATGAGTTCATAGATAAATACAATCTACTCGAGTGAAGTCGTGTAAGATTTGCTTATTCAGTGAGCAAAAAAGCGGATGAGAGTAATGGGAATTAGATGAGAAACGTGGCAATTCAGGGAAGCAAAGTTACGTTCGATGAGAAAGTATGTATGGTGAAATACTATTATCAATCGATGATTGCGACTCTAATAAGGGACACATTACTGCTTAAAAAATTATCGTTATTATTGACACTCAGGACGCGGCGGCATCACAAATTCTCTAATAGTCAATTATACAAGCGGTAAATTGTGAACATAGATTATATTATCGGAACACATTCGTTTTGTTTGAAAATTGTTACACGAGCTGTTTTGCCGAACCAAATTATCCGGCCCTATTCTGGTATGGAGCCACGCTAGCTGTATAGCTCACGCCATCTCCAACATAGCAATGCTTTACTCAACACTTTCCGACTATTTACCGGGAATCTGGACACGCGAGCTGGATGAAAACACCACAAAAAACAATCTGTGAACAAGGAAAAAATCTCAGGTCTCCGTCTATGAATATCAGTGATTCTTCTAGTTCAGTTGTCACAGATTCTCTAGTCTCATCTCTGTCTATTTTTCACATCTGAAACACGCCAGCTTGCATGTTGGTGCCTTTGGTTACGTGTAGGCGAGGAAAGAGACTTATTTAGGTGTGGTATTAGAGAGAGCAAAGATGACCATTACCTATTCCCAGTGTCGGTCTCTCGAACAGCATGCAATCCTCATAAATGTGGCGAGGGATGAGATGAGACAATTTAATACTAGATCTTGATAAATTTAAGAAGTAAGGGTAACTTGTTGAAAGTTAATCATGGAGAACGGGTGGATGAGGTAGAAAGATAGAATGGAAGAGCCCAGTACTAAATTCTTAAGAGGGGGTCGGAGGTAACTCAGCCAGGCGAACGCTGAGCACCCAATTTAGCATGGGACGAAAAACTTATTGAACGATAACAAGCTTCATAAGAGATCTTTTAAAAAACGGTCAATACATATCACGCAGTATTTGAATGTGAGGAGAAAGGGTAACACGTTGAAGAGGATCGATGGAGGAAAAGAGAATCCAATACTAGTGCTCATTAAATGTGGGGAGAAATAGTAGCATGTTTAAAGTAAACGTATGTATGACGTGAGAGAATTGTAGGAAAAGATTATCCAGTTCTAAGTTTTGATCAAATATGGGAGAGATACAAATTGAATGTTGATTGATGAATGAGGTGGCAAAATATATAAGTATGGAATACTGGAATGAATAGGTGAATTATTTGAATATTTGAGCTCTTTCCTGTACTGAATCAAGATATATTGCTTGGTAATGCTCTGGAAAGTTATTTTTAATGTATTCGTGTCAGATTGTTTCAACTTACAAAACAGAAAACTCATTACATTTTTTGTTGCCCTATTTTTTGGAAGGGTGAACCCTAAAAAGAATTCCATGTCATAAATATAATACTATATTTTTATAATAAAAAATAGTGAAAAATGATATCTAGAGACGGTGGTGCGATCACATCCCTATGATATAAAGTTTGTGCATCATCTTGATAAAAATAATACACCTGCAAAGCATGTTGGGACACTGTATTGTCTTCCATCTTCACCCCATTATTAAATCACCATTATGAAAATAAACGGTTGTAGAAGGATTGAACAATTATAGAGTAGGTAGCTTAAAGATCGCCTACAACGCTCAAGGCAATGACGGATGCAGCATTCACGAATTAAGAGCGTATTATTCATTCATTTTTTGTCTAAAAAGGTTTACAGGTATGCCAGATATTTTTCCAAGATAAAACTCACAATTCCATGCAGCATCATTTTAATTGATACTTTGGAGCAAACGACATTTTTCAACAACGATCCAACACTACCACAAAAACTAACTCATTACAATTTAGCTAGGGATGAAATTTGATTGAGGCTCCTCTAGATTCTCTAGGATTCAATTTCATGTGAAATTAATTTGTAAATAAATGCTCGTTCATAACTATTCCATTAAGGTTTGTCGATCTTACTCCGCTCTCACAAAAAATTAACAGGCGTAAGATTATTCATTACATTACTTTAAAGTAATCATTGGAGTCACCAATTCAGCTTCCTAATGAAAGAGCATTCTTTATAAAACTTACAAAAGTTTCCAACATCAGACTTATGTACTTTGGTGTACCTCTAGTAATAGCCCAAGGCATCTTGTTTGAGTCTAACCAGATGATATAGAAAAAGAATTTTACTCCTATTCTCTCGGTGTCCAACCTTATTTGGTACTTTAGAGATACTGTAGACATTTCTTTTTCTAATCTATCAACAGAGTTCGTATTGACAAAATCTACATTGATCTACTTCTTCAAATAACATTGATAAGCCGTGGCGAAGCGTGGTATACTTAACCGGTCATCGCCGGGTATATTTCCTATAGGACATATACCCGGCGATAACCGGTTAAGTATACCACGCTTCGCCACGGTTGATAAGAGTATAAGTTTATATAAACGTGTTGTTGAATTTCAAGTTTCCGCTTGTTTAATTGAACACCTAACCAAATGTACATTGAATAAATAATCTATTCATTAATATAACATGTTTATTATAAGTGTCTTTGTATTGTCTTGATAGGTGTATTTAATCTGAATTCCGTATGATGAATAAGAAATTAATATTTTCATGTCAATTGTATTTTGTTTTATTGTATTGATAAATGTTTCATCTGTCAAGAATCATCAAACTATTTATCATCATCGTCATCATCGTGGAAGGAAGATGAGGATGGCCTCTTTCTGAGGATGATGAGCGTTGGCTGTTGAGATTTCTGAGTGTCGTAGTGCAGTCTCATGTTGCTGTTGACCTGGTTCTTTGAGTGCAGGTCGACGCTGTATGAAAATGGGTCCATGGCTCTTGCGTCCGTTACCAGGAATAGCGAAAGAAGTGCTACAGCCAGCACAAGAATCTGTAAGAGTAGAAATAGGGAAACAAAGTTAAATAATATCAATCAAACGAAAAAATAATGCTTTCAGAAGACTCCCGAAAATGCGAATATTGACAATGAAATTAGCTGAACGCTAGGCCTACAACACAAAAATAGTTTGTCCGGGACAAAATAGTCAGAACCCTTGATTGCCGGTCAGCTGTCTCAAACACTTGTCCACCAGAAAATGTTGATGTTGTGGAATTTCTTCAAGATGATTCTGTTAGGCAAGTACTGTGTGATGTTTCCTCTATGCTTATGTAGCTTATATACCTTATGTCTAGTATAGTAGCATTCATTATTGAACTTACAGAATATGGAAGGAATCACTATTGTAATATGTAATAGATAGTAATTGAATAATTGCAATATTCAATGATTCCTTTCATTTGTAATGAAGTTAGCGTCAAATACGATACATAAATTTTGAGTTATTGTGATTTAGTATTAATTCAATACGAGCTAGTTCCAGTTCGCTAAAATTTCGGTTTATTAGGTGAATAATTTTGTAAATAAATTTCATATATAACATTAAATACCCAAACATTTTGTAAACTTCTGTTGCAGTAAATACCACAATTGATGTTGTGGTATTTCTTGAAGATGAATTAAGAGTAGATAGATTTTGTCAAATCATATTAATAAATTCGCATAATAAATCACTATAATAATAATAACTGGTTGGTAGCAGCAGTGGTGGCAACCAACAATAACCGCGACTGAAGCGCCCCCAGTGTTGATGATGGACGTAAAGTACGAAAGCGCTCCACCACGTAATATGTTTAAAACAATAATTCACAAATTATAAATCATTATTGACCGCTATGTCGTTTGAAATTGTATTTAGGTGAATCATCAATTAGCAGTTCGTGATGGAAAGTGGAATAGAAGAGCATTATTATCTTCTACTTGTAAAACATCCAAGTTCTTTCAATTAATCGTTTTTCTATAAACACTCCTAATCAAAACGAGGAATCACTACTGATGGTGAGCTTAAAATTGAAGAGGTAAGGTTTCACTTGAGATGGAGCGCCACCGAAGAAAACATTCCAAGACTATCGCCATTTGGAGAATATTAATTCGTAATTGAAATAATATCTATTCAAATTACTGAAACTAATTTAGACTCTCCAATTCATTGAAATGGACAGAAATGATAGAAGAACTAAGATTGCGACGTAGAAACTAGACTAATGACCAGTTGTTAGAAAACCGATGAAGTCAAAGAAATTAACCGCCGTAAATGACGTAATTATTTTGCCTATTGAGCTCCGTTAGATGAAGTCATTTTAAGGAGTTTTATTCCCTTTTGTGCAACTGGTCGTTATGATTTAATTCATACTGACTGAGAAATTACCAGTAGAAAACATAAATAATATTGATTTCGACCACGGACGGCCACTCCCGTCTTTCGGAGGAGACGTTGAGCCGTCGGTCCCGACTGCCTACAAAGTAGTCGTCATCCCTCCCAATACCCACGCACAAGTCCCTGAGCTTATGTGGGCATACCCCTTACAAAGAAAACTTGTTTTGTTGTGGAAATTTGAATAAACTGAAATATATTTCTCCTCTGAAATCTATAAAAATGAAATATCCGAAGCGAAATCAATTCATTTTTCAATTTTATGAGCGGGTTTTTTTATGATCTACATTCACATCTTCAATTTATAATTGATTAGAAGTTTCAATTTAATTTTTCGTTTTTATGTTGCTAAATGAATAACTATGTTCGTTTGTTAACTACGTAGTGTTTGTAAGTTTGTATGTTTAGTGTTAACTACTGAATGATTTTTTAGAAATCACAGTATGATAATGAAATGAATTATGAATTCGAATCAGTTTCAAGATTGCAAATGCAAGCTACACTAGTAGGCCTACTCTGCTATTGAATTTGAATTTGTCATTCACTTTCGAACCAACCTTGCAACGACTGGTGAAGGTCATACTTAATTTCAACCGCTATAAACCGTAATATCAAAATGATCAACTTTGCCCTCAAACGAGATTAGTATTCAGTATTTTTGAGTAATGTTAAATAATACTGAGTACTTGAATGATACAAATAATACTATAAATAATATTGATTATTTTCTTTCCAAACAGTACTTGAACTTGAGTTTGAACTTGACATTGACTCTTGACCTTGACCCTTGAAGGTCACCTGCCGCTCTCGGCACTTTTGAAGTAGTTCAACACTCCACAATCATATTATTCACTCCAATCTATATTAATAACAATTATTGTATTTTTCATAATCCATATTATTTCGAATCACAGCTATAATTTCATAGTTTTCAAGTAAAATAGTGATTATCGATCTCATAGTTCACTCACATAATGATGATGAAATACAATCTCAGGCTACAAGAAAAGTATGGTTACAAATGTGATGGGTTATCTTGTCTTATGGAAACTTCAAAAACTCAGCAAAATTCTAAATGGAATACTATAATATGTTTTCAATTGATACATTATTTGGGTCAAACTTGATCAGCTACTGAAAATCCCCTGGAAAATTATCTATGAAAATTACAACAAAAAATATATAAACCTAATTGAGAAAATTCATGTATGACAGTAGCAAACTTCATTTTCAACTCGTAACAAATTTCAACTTATTATTGTTAAACTAGCCTGCAGGAGTCTCGACACTGGAAAAAACTTTTAAAACCTAGGTAATAGGTGTCATAGGTATTCTTGATGATAAAACGTTTTCGATAATTGGAATTTGTGATAATGATTCGACAATATTGTAATTATTCTATAACAATTTCCATATAATTTATTCCAACAGTTAGTATGATGTCATGAGTTGTTTTGTTTGAAATTAGACTGATTTCCAAAAACGTATCAAATGCACTTGATCGATTTTAAAGTAAATGAAGTGAAAGTGTACATAGGCATCTGTAACGTTTTTGGTCCAACATTGTAGTCATGTTTCTGATTATGGAAACTGAATTAGAATATTGTGGTGCTCCTACCTGTTTTTGATTTTTCAATTCTTTGAGATATCTCATATATACAAAATACATTACAAGAAATGTATCACATGAATTCTTTCTATGTTTATTCTGAAAATTTTGCTTATTTGAAGAAATTTACCCTGAGAATTTGAGTGATCAAAATTTTCCATCCCGTGAAATCATAAGCACAGACTCTCTATATGCACCGTTCCTAAGCTTTTCTAACCTCGCTATTAGGTAGCCCTAAACTCGCTAGTAGGTTAGCAGCATAGAGAGCCCTGTGCCTATGATTTCATGGGATGGAAAATTTTGATTTCCAAAAAGTTGAGTTCAAGTCACTGGCGGCTCGTGAGGTGAAGTGCCCGTGGCACGAGCCACCAGGGGTTCAAGTGAATACCTCTATTTGGATGAAGAAAATAATTATACTTTCAAAATAAAAAATGAGCTCCACTAATATGAATACATGATGAGCTACACTATGATAACTGAAAACATGAATATCATACGTAAGTTAATCAAATAACTAGTTTTATGGTGCCACATAAAAAAACTTCATGAATATCTATGACATGGGAATGATAATGTTTTACTTATAAATGACATAAATATTAGGGTACAATGATGTAAACAAAAGAGTTTGTTGAATACAGATTAAACTCACCACTTTGAATAAATACATTTTCTTTGATAATGCTTCCTCCAGAAACTTGAAAGTTTTCGCAAGAACCTTTAGGCTTCGGTTGGGATTGTAACCAAATATTCCTGGATATTATTGAACTGGATTCCGAATCAAGTTAAAGAGATGTTTTATTAGTGATGGAACTTTTGAACTATGATAACATATAATTCAGCGCGTTTATAAAAAATTAAATAAGAGATTCGACAACGATCTAAATGTTTAATGATGAAGAGAACACACTTATATAGATGCATTGGAACAATAGAAGGGAATGAATAAGCGTCGAAGAAAAGAAATAATTTTTGCTCAACTGTATAAAGATGTTTCCAATACAGCTGAGACTATTTTTCCAAACAATATCTTGGAAAAAATGCAGCCCCCTATTTACCGTTACATTATTTGGAGACAATGAAAGTTATAACACAATCGTCTTGATGCTTTGCCAGTAATCATTATTCTTCATACTAAACAATGGATTCACCATTGTACTAGACGATATTCAGCAGATAAGTCAGGCCTTTTGTTAGAGCAAGTTGGCCCGGTGCGCTTGAATAACTTACTACCGTTCCTACTCCATCTACTTCAAGAATCTATTGAAATACATCAAAAGGCTCAGTAGTGGGGCGGAGGTATGTATTTGCAAATACTATAAAACTCGATCCATTAAATGTCTTAAACACAGTTTGGTCTCTGATCGAAGATGTACTATGCACAGTGTTTGAGACATTATTTTGATTTGAAGTTGATAAGACTGTTGGACGTTAACAATAACCGAAGTAACAGTTCCTACAACAGTCACACTTATAATAACGAATTTTTTCACCCAAAAAATAATAATTAAGACTACAAATGAACTACAATGAGTGAGGTAAAATAAACTTGTCAACTAAGACCATGTTGTATTCCCTCTTTAAAATTCTGCGACGTCCCTAGTCAATCATGCTATTTGAATAGTTTTTCCATGAACAAGTTGAAAAGTGAAAATTGAATCTCGGTATGATTTAAGATGATTATGAATAGAATGACATGAGAAGTAAAATAACTAGAAGCTTTTGAAAAGAACAAACACTGAAATATGCTAGGAAATTTATGTATGCTTCAAGTACATTTTAAAGCTTCAGACTTCAGCGAATAAGAATCAATGACCAAACTATATAGTAATAACTTCATTTCATTTAGTATAAGAAATTTAAAAGAACAATGTATACTACCGAACATATGGAAATATTGAGAAGTATTTAGACAGTGCTGATCAGTTATTTTCTCTATGAAAGAAAATGAATTGGCAGGAAGAATGATTTATTCTAGTATTGATTGTAATTTTCACATAGTTAATGCTAAAACAACATGCAACCAATTCTAATGATTTTCTCAATTTCATCTCCTAAAGGAGTTATGCATCTTATTAAATATTGAACTATTCAATTAACAATTAAAATTCTAATTTCTATTAGATTCTACAATCCATCTTTCTAGATTCTACTTGCTGCAATTCTCTAATGAGCTGAAATCTTGCCCTTCGACAATGTTTGAAACATTGTATGAGGTACCTACATATTTCTCTATTTTTTCTCAACGATTTTACTTGCCCTTCAATAGCTATCATCATTGAAGGGTATCATTCGTTATTACGATCTATGAAAAATAATCTTCATCCACCCAATCATCCAATTCCGGGTGATAAACTAGCTCTTTCCTTCTATTTCCGCTGTCCTGTTTCACCTCTTCCAATCGCCGCATTTCCTCTTCCCTCTCTTTCTTTCGTTGTGCCTCCTCTTTTTGCTTTCTCTCTTCAGCTCTCCTCCTCCCCTCTTCTTCACGTCTTCTTTTCTCCTCTTTCTTACGATTCTCCTCCTGTTGCAACCTTCTCTCTTCCTCCTCCCTTTGTCTCTCCTTCTCCTGCTTTCTTCTCTGCTCTTCGTCTCTTGCTTCCTTTCTTCGTCTCTCCTCGTCGTCTAGTCTGCGTTTTTCTTCCTCCTTTTTTCGCCTATCCTCTTCCGCTCTCCTTCTTTCCTCTTCCGCTCTCCTTCTTTCCTCTTCCTCACGCCTTCTTCTGTCTTCTCGTCTTCTTTCTTCTTCGTATCCGTAGTACGGCGAGTAGGATGAGGATCCTCTGGTGGAGGAGCTATCTCTATTAGCACTTGAGCTGACCGTGATGGTGGTTTGAGGCCTGGACGATGATCTACTGCTATACTCATCACGTCCATTGTTGTTATAGTAATTCCTGTCTGATCTTCTTGATTGTGATCGGTCTCCTGGAAATAAAATGACATCAACATTTTCCTACGTTCCAAAAAAAGATAAATGAAAAATAATTTAACACTGTAGAAATAAATCATTTAAATTGGATAAAGGCAAAGCTAAAGAAGAAAAAGAAGAAGAAGAAGACTGTAGAAATAAATATAGAAATCAACTTTCAGTTAAAATAGTACCGAGCTTTGATTTTAGTAGGTATGGCTCAGTATTGGTGGATTAAATCGCAAAAAATGAAAAGATTGAACATGAATCTCCTAATCATCTTTAATTTGAGTCAATGGATTCTATGAATCGTTAGTTAATAGTTTGAGTGGGATCATAGTATTTGATGGAGAACAATTTCAACATTTTTAAAACAATGCATAATAAAGTTGATGAAAGTATTAATTTGTACTGTTCTGTTCATGTAATAGTTATTAAAAATACGGTAGATAGATAGATATTATATAGATATTATTTTTTTGCCATCGGACACTACGGTCATCAGCAACGTCAAAAGATATACTTCATTGTGGTAGAAGATATACCATCATTGTGCTAGTCACAGTTTTTATAACTATTGAAATACTCTTGATTTTGGGAAATTATATCATGATTTTGAATCATTTTACACGTTTCAAAAAGGACTACACACAAATATATATAGACCCATATTTCTTTATATTTTAATATTTCCCAGCAAATAAGCACAAATGCTTGCTGATAATTTTCTTCTGTACACAAGATTTTCTATTTGCTGGGAATTCATAAAATATGAAAGAATACACAACCTATACACTAGTATGCAATTGATAATCTGCATGAGAAAAATGCAGAAAATTAGTTAACTGGACACAATCTTTTCCGTAAACGATAAAAATGTATCACAATAATTTTTCCTTATAGGCTATTTCATCAGGATTTAATGTCACAAAATTCACAGTATTTTGAATCATGGCTTACTTCTTCACTAGTATATACACTTTAGTAACGCAGAAAGTATGGAGTACTAGCTTATCCCAGCAAACGTTGTCAATTTTAAAATGTATTATTTTCAATAAGCTTTGGACCCCCTCTCAATAAGAGAGCTAGGAAATTTAATACTATCAATTTTTTAACTTGACCCAGATTTACCAATTTATTGGAAAAGTTTTTTTTTAAATTATCCAGATTTTGTTATCAAATAGCATATAAATATATACAAGTTTTATAATATGAAGTTATATGATGTGTTGAAGTTAAGTTTGCTTGCTAATGTGGATGTAACTAGATGTAAGTAAATTATATTCAATGTCAATTAGAATTTCATTGAATATAAAATTGATAAAAACTTACCACCAGCTTCATTTGAAATTACAATCTGATATTCATTCCCGTTTGAAAGGTGTTTTAATATTTCGGATCCAGCCCTTATCAGTTCAAATGGCATAGCCTCAGTTACTACCATCATTTTTCCCGCTTCTTCAGCCATCATGGGCATGATCTGAAAAGTGTGCAGTTAAAAGTGTTATACATTTACTTCCTTTTGTGTTCAAATTGTTTGCCTTCACAGACAACACACTGCTTCAACCATTACTAGTGATTAATAGTGAATGTGGACATACCCATAATTACCAAAATTATTGGGAAAAGAAGACTTTTGGACTTTGTGTCTGTGTTTTAATCCTAGGAGTTAATTGTACTTTCTTGAATAAATAAATGAATCACAACTGTTCCCCTACTTTTGCACCACTCTTCATTTTTATTCATTACACTATAAAGTATTGAAAACATAATTGACAGTAATTGGAATGAGTTATACATTGTCAAAAACTCAACATCTTTCATCATTTTTCATATTATAACATACCGGTATAGTAAATAGAATGAACTTTTTCCGTTACAATTTCTGAGTATACTATTTTATTTGAATGTTTATTGATCTCACCAAAATTAGAACCCAAAGCTGCATGATGTCGATTTAGAAATACAACCATCCAAATTCAGATGAAAACCCTCGATTTACTGACTGTTCCATACGAACTGACGGCTTACGAGATATTGTATGACTCAAATCCGCGATAGGTTGAGAGTACAATGTCGTTATAATACTTATCAAGTCAGGTTGTCAAAATTTTTGAAGTGACCTTCATCTTGACACCAAGTTCAATGTTGACGCTAATTCATTCAGCAGGGTCGTTAATTTCAAATTTCACTGTCAATTATCTAATTAATGGGATTGGTTTGAACCAAATGCACATTGTGGCATTGTGTCTCTCTTTCAAAGGATTCGACAATATTAAAGTACTTAACGCTTGCAAAAGTTCATGACAAAATATCACTACCATATTATTAACTGTAGAATAATATTAACCATAATTAAAAATAAACTGTAAAATATTAACCATATTATGATAAGACCTTGCATTATTGCATACATATATTTTGTTAGATTTTCAAATAATAAGTACAATATTCTCTTGTGAAGTATCTTGATTTAGGTTTGGAAACTGTGAGACTGATGCTCACAGACTGAATAAAGTCTTGGTTTCTCAGTCAACTTCTCAATAATACAATTTATGTTAACTGGACGACCGATAAGCTTCAACAATTTGCGTTTCAAATCCATTGTTTTTTTCAACTGGTCAATATGAAACTAAATAGTTGCAATCTCTTCAAGTTGAAAAATATTCAACTGACACTATTTGTGAGGGCTGGTTAGACCTTTTGTAGAAGATCATCAGCTAATAAACTGTTCCGAAACCAAAACAGAACGAAATAAACGAATATTGTGAATCATTCACTTCTCCGTAAACTGTATTATGAATTAATGAGAAACCAGGCATTAAAAGTTAATAATAATTTATCATCTAAAACTGATCAAGAGTTTTTTCAAGATTGAATAAATTAAGATATGAAATTAAGATTAAAAAATTAGGATACGAGTTTGTTTAACTGCCATAAATACACTGTTTCTCTTTTCGTGACTTATTCATGTTTCATATAAGACTTATATCACTGTTTCATATAAGACTTTATTCATGACAAAGAAAATCAGTAGTTCTTGGTTCTCTGGACATGATGCCAAGCTCTGTCATACTAAAGGTTGTGGTTACTAGTACTACAGTATTCTACTACTTTCAGTATCACAATAGTAATACTAGGTTACTAATAGAGTAGTATTACTGTATTATTAAGGACCCTACATGTCCTTATTGCGATCGGACATGTCCGCGAGTGTCCGTCTGTCTGTAAGCACGTCATCTAACGAACGAAAGATTGTACACTTTTGAAATTTGGAATATAAAATCTTCATAACTAAAAAGTCATTTGTTTTTGAACATTGGGGGTTGAATTTGAAAGAGGTTACAAGCAAAAAATGGGCATTACAATAACCTAAAAATGTGCTATTGTGGCGATAGCCTTCAACCCAAAACCCGTTTGACGTGATGATGATTATGATAAAAACAAACTTGTGACTTCAGTTAATTAGATAATTCGTGTTTAACACAGTCAATAAAAGTTTTGTTCCAATGTTCCACTTCGACCTCCTATTTCAATCTTATATCAGCATAATCGCTAAACTACTTGTACACTACCAAGTCGGGTCGTTGGGTACTCCGTTGTATTGGTTTATTAATCACAGAAGTATTTTCATTATATCAAAGTAGTATTCTTGATAGTTTGTTAGATTAGAATTGAGTAAGTAACAAAACTTTTGTACCCGTAGCTCATCTTAACTAATAAATTTATACTTTTGCCATTAGTCTGCCGTGACTATTAAATTCTATCTCTACCACAACATTACTGCCACAGAAAAATGATTGTTTGTTGAAATAGTTTTCACAGCCATAGTTTTTAAATAGAATGACACATCTCAACACAGAAAATGAATCGCTGTGTTATTCCGGCTCTCAAAACACACAATCTTTTACGAAGTCATTCTGAAATTCTTTAATAGTCGAGCATCCATTGTTTGAATCGATTGTGCTTTAGAACAAAAGGCGTAGAGTGTGTTCGATGGCTAATTTTTTAAATTACGCACGAACATATGAAACTTATTTGGCAATATGTAAGCAGGCAGCGAGGTTGGTAAAACTGGGAGCCAGCTCGTGAAAGAACCATAGAGAAAAAGGCCTCAATACAATAAACTTGCACCTACGTTCTGACTTTTGTAAAAATGTAATGCAGGTGTACAAACTGAACAAGCAAGTCGATTCTTGTTCGGGAGACATTTTTTGTAAGTGAATATCATCACGCTGTAACTAAATAATGAGGAACTCGACCAAAAACATTAACATCTCATCTTTATAAGACATCGAATGACAAGTTGTGTAGTTAATATTGTGAGTGACGTGCTGTGGAAAGTGGTTTTCTTTGAAAGTGTTATTGCTGAAGAGTTAGTGAACAAAACAAAAGCGGGAGGCCCCCTTAGAGGTACGTGGCATCCGGCAAATCAGTCCTCCATTTCATTATTAGGTTTCAGGCGCATTTAGTTGAAACAAATACTTATTTTATTGTGAGATGTGCTGTTGTGTTTTGTAAATTTGAGGGAGATTTGTCCGGTTAGTGCAAATTTGATAATTTACTTAATTCTGACGCAGTGTCAGGATATTGTGGTATATAAACATAATGAAAACACTAGATGTGAAATATCACAGGTATATTGAAGAACGTAACAAACATGTTTCAGCATCATTGTGCCATCTTCAGTGTACTAAGAAACTGGCACAATGATGCTGAAACATGTTTGTTAAGTTCTGTAATAAATCTGAGATATTTGACAACATCTAGTGTTTTCTATATCATTCAAGCTGTATTCGTTCTTGAAACATTTTTACCGAAATCGATGCTGCTCTGCAATAGTCCAAAAATAGTCTACAGTTTTTTATATTCAGGGCAAAATTTGTTAAAATAATAAATTTTATTTGATTTATGTTAAGTTCCTGACTATCTCATATACAGCACACTAACATTTTTTAACAGAGAGCGAGGAGTTGTGGATAAGACTAACATTTCAAATGAAACATGAGTTCCTACTCATGTTCAATACAAATCAAGTACTGGATAAAAATGATTGGGGTTGTCAAAACCACAATTTTATTAAAACAACGAGATACCGGTTTCGGTTGTTGCACCATTATCAATATCTGGTAAACTCCAGAGATTGATAATGTTTACCAGAGATTGATAACGGTGTAACAACCGGAACCGGTATCTCGTTGTTTTAATAAATTTGTTGTTTAGACAGTTTCAATTCTTTTTATTCAGTATGGATAACTACCACAATATCACCTACACTGTATTTCACAGGAAGGACCCAAGACAAGGACAATTCAAGTCTTGAATTTTTCATGTATTTATTGTTTTCGTTTTTTTGTAAACTACTCCCTGATCCAAGTACAGTACTTTCAATTTTCAATAGTGGTGAATAACAACTCCCTTCAAAAAACACAAAGACAATCTAGAAGTCTGTGGAAAGTTGATAAATTACTTAGAATTCCCCTCAGTATCATTTCGTCGCTTGTAAGACTGAGGAAAAATCTAATTAGAATTCCCCCTTGTTCAATAGTTCGAGTTTCTTTTCCTGGAAAGCTTCTTTCTCCTCTCTGCGAAGTAATTTTGTTTTCCGCCCTCGTTAAGAGATTGTTTTCGTTGGGGAACTGAACCCCGGATAAAATGAGGAACGTAAAAACAGTGGAGGTTTTTCTCCAATGGGATTCGTCTTGCTTCCTCGGTTCGTGAAGGAAAAATCCCCAATTAATTCAAGGTGTTTCCCTCACAAAGCTTCTTTAGCTTCTTTTCTTTTCTTCATCTTCATCAACTTACCTACCATCCATCATTCACTTGGATAAGAGTTTAGAAATTGACAAAAATAATCCTTCTTCACCCGTACTCTTCTCTAATCTTTATTTTCTCTATTCCCATCAACTAATTTCAATTTAATTTCAAAAAGTACTTGTATTCAGCTTCCAACCTTCTCAAAACGATGGAGAAGAAGTTGGCAATGATTATTCATCAGTTATAAATTGCATCTCCATAAAGTATCTTCAAAAAATTATTTTCTCTTTATATTTCACAGTCATCTTGATTGAGCGAACTCACATACCATTGATAGCAATATGTTTTGAAACAATTCAAAGTCAGTTTCATCGGTTGTCATGAACATAACTTCATCTCAATAGTAACGTTTCACAAATCTCAATATTGAATCTACAGCTTAGACAAAATCATAGTTTAGTATCCAAAATAATTGTTCCAATGACATGTCAATTGTCAAGGCCAGAGGTTATCAATATCAATGTTTAATGTTATTGTTCAATATTTCACTGTCCAATGTACCATGAAAATGGGGTATTCCGTTATTTCCTAAAAAAAATGATAATTTTGTGTCTATTTGATATTGATTAACCACGTTCTTATAATGAAGGTACCATTTGCACAGTACAATAACTCAAGGTCAGTGACATGTTTCAAGGTCGCCCACATTCATCCTTCAATAATAACATAGAAGATGCTTTCAAATTTTTCATTACTGATACTCTCCCTCCATTATTTTAGCTAAAATACAATCTATTCTCATGATTTTCGAATCATCAGTAAGTCAGATTTTTCGACATCGACTAATATTGGAGGTCATGCTCTCGTGAACCTTTCTTCATCTGGAAATCACCCATTATTATTTGTTCACTTCTCATGTATTGTTTAGTAGAATTCAAATTCCAGATACATTCTAGCCTTGAAACAATTAATCATCTTCAAATTATTCTTTATACAAATTGTTAGAAATTCAGTGATGGAGAAAACTTATGGTAGATATCAGTGGCGTAACTAAGCCATGAAGAGCCCCCCCCCCCCGCTAGCTGAGTGGGTGCACCGTTCTCCCCCCCTACCCTCTAAGATACGAACTGGCAAAAACTCAGTCAAGTCAGCTTTGTTTTGTTTTTGCATGTGTTAATGTACGGTGATAACGTGAGCTCGACAGTAGCCTTTCTTTGACGTGATAATAGATTAAATGATCGTGAAGGTCGGAAACAATTAGGCCTACTTTAACTACTACAGAATATCCTAAGAAATTGAAAGTAAAGAAAAATTAAGTTTGAGATCAACTTCAACTTCTTCTTCTTCTTCTTATTCTTAGAAATTGAAAATTTGATCGCTCATTTCTCATCTCCATGATAACTTTTCAAAATGTAAGACCTTATCGAACATCTACTCAATGAGATCAAATTTATTCAGCAATGAAAATACTTGAACAATGCTTGAACTGTGTCTAAAATCCCTCCATGTATCGTTGCCTAAATTGTAAATCATGTAGCCTCCAAACTCCGCATACTATCTCGTGATAGGGCAGCAATGAATGACTCAGCTAGTTCTGAATTCGACCGGTAGATGGCTGCAGTTACTGGGTGATTTACAGCTTCAATATTTACAGACACGCCTCCAAGCTCCGCCTCTCTCCCCTGATTGGTCGGCAATGCACAATGCAGCTAGTTCTTAATTCTGTCATAAGATGGCAGCAGTTACTGGGTCATTCAAGTTATCCCGCACGGTGGGGTTGCGGGGGTGTGATTTACGCCAAAGGTAGATGTTAATTCGGAAAAAATGTGTCCAATGGATAATTTCTCTTGGTCTGCTGTTAGTTACTAGAACTCACTCCTTATTATCCTCAAGGCAAAGATTTGAATTTTTTTAATATTATCTACTTTATAGAGGATTAGTAGTAGAGAAAACATTTTAGCTCTATTCGTCCTACTGTTACTGAAACGCCCCTCATTCCATTCCTACCTAGGCGGATTCACGTTGTATCTCATATTGTTACAATATAGGCCTAGATTTCAGTGGTAGAGAAGACTGTCAAGTTCCAACTCAGCCTAACGCCTTACTCACATGTTGCCATGCGATATAACTAGCATTACAGTAATCACAACGCTTATTCATTCTTGTAAATTGCATCGTAGTAGATGCACATTGGAATATCATAATGTTATAAATGACATATTCCTTTAAACTATTGAACGAGCTAAGACGTTTTGGTTGCCAGTTGGTTAAATATCAACTTATTTCAAAGTATTTATAAATGATTTTATGACATTCCTGATAATAATTATTTTAATACCTAAATGCCACTTATAGTCTAATAAAATTTAAAATGATAAATAAGTTTCCTCATATCTAAAATTTCAGAAACAACACTGAAAATGTGTTGATTGGAGCTAGTTGACTGGAAACGTGTAATAATGGCATTAAGTTCCAAGTGTGCCTAATTAAAACATTTGAATTCTAATTTGGTTTTATACAGTTTTATTTGTAGGAATATGTTTTCTGTTTGCAGAAGATGCCTCGATCTGCCACCTTGGTGGTGGTGATCGCTCTCCTCCTAGCTGCTTCCAACCATCCCCATGGAGAACCGATGCCCCCTATGCCAGGGCCCCCCATGATGGGGCCCCCGATGCCAGGGCCTCCCATGATGGGACCACCTATGCCAGGGCCTCCCATGATGGGACCCCCTATGCCAGGGCCCCCCATGCCTCCAGGGGGTTCAGGCATGGTGATCTCAAAAGGCTCATCAATGAAAACTCATACCACATCATCCTCTTTCAAAACAACCACCTACTCAAGTTCCAGTTCTAGTTCTTCTTCGAAAAAGTCTTCGTCATTCAATTCTGGAATGAAAACTGGTGGGGCAATGATGTCTCATGGTGATATGATGGCCAATGGAGGAATGATCAATCATCATGAACTGGTAGATGGGGGGCTTTTAATTAATGGAGGAGATATGATGGACCATCATGAAATGATGAATGGAGCAGGGATGATGAATGGAGCAGGAATGATGAATGGAGCAGGGATGATGAATGGTGGTCACAGGATTGATCATCATGTGGAGGTCATCAACCATCATCATGAAGTGATTGGAGAGGAAATGTTCGATCACAATCATGAGCACATGATGTCTGGAGGACATATGATGAATGGAGGAGGAATGGTGTCTGGTGGAAATGTGA
This sequence comes from Laodelphax striatellus, assembly GCA_017141395.1. Taxonomy (NCBI): domain Eukaryota; kingdom Metazoa; phylum Arthropoda; class Insecta; order Hemiptera; family Delphacidae; genus Laodelphax; species Laodelphax striatellus. The sequence continues at coordinate 26,919,095 of CM029544.1, forward strand.
TAACTGGAGGAAATATGATAACTGGAGAGCATGTGATAAATGGAGGAGAAATGGTGTCTGGAGGAAATATGATAACTGGAGAGCATGTGTTAAATGGTGGAGAAATGATGACAGGAGGGAAAATGATAACTGGAGAGCATGTGATAAATGGTGGAGAAATGATGACAGGAGGAAATATGATAACAGGAGAACATATCATGAATGGTGGAGGAATGATGACAGGAGGAGAAATGGTGTCTGGAGGAGATATGATAACTGGAGAGCATATCATGAATGGTGGAGAAATGATGACTGGAGGAGGAATGGTGTCTGGAGGAGATATGATAACTGGAGAGCATATCATGAATGATGGAGGAAATGTTATTTCTAGTGGAGAAATGATGACTGGAGGGAGTGTTGGAACTGGAGATGTTATGACTACAGGAGGAATGATGTCTGGAGGAGAAATGATTAGTGGAGGAGGAGGAGAAATGATCACTGGTGGTGTGGGAGTGATGAATGGTGGAGGTGCGGAAATTATAACTGGGGGAGGGGGAGAAATGATGACTGGAGGACAATCAATGGCTGGAGAGATGATATCAACTAGTGGTGGAGGAGATATAATTACTGGGGGAGGAGGAGGAGGAGAAATTATGACTGGAGGAGGAGAAATGATCACTGGAGGGGGAGAAATGATGACTGGGGGAGGAGAAATGCTTACTGGAGGGGGAGAAATGATGACAGGAGGGGGAGAAGTGATGACTGGGGGAGGAGAAATGCTTACTGGAGGGGGAGAAATGATGACTGGTGGAGGAGAAATGCTTACTGGAGGGGGAGAAATGATGACAGGAGATGTGGCAATGACAACTGGAGGAGAAATGCTATCTGCAGGAACAACATTGACTGGGGGAGGAACAACAGTAACTGAAGGAAATATGCTAACTGCAGGAGAAACAATGACGGGAGGAGAGGTACTGTCTGGAGAAGTAATGAGTGGAGTTGGTTTGGCAGCTCCAAATACTGCGACGGTAACCGGTACTACAAGGCAAGTTAAAAGTTACCTTTACTTTAATTATTTTCTTTCCCAATATCTTTTTTAATTTCTCAATAGGTTCTTTATTGTCATATCTTATGGTATCAACTCAGGCTATGAAGGCTTGTAAATATCAAAGGAGACCTCCACTTGCACTTATGTTTCAATAGCAATAAATGATTTGATTTAAAAGAGAATATTTTTTCAAAAGAAGATTTCAATTGCTATATAATTTTCTTTAAATATAATAGTTTGAATAGAAACAACATGATTTATGAGAACAACTAATCATTGAGTTTTCTGTCATAATGATTATTCACTCTCAGTATGTTTCACAAATAATTATTTTCTCAATAGAACTTCTTTGGGGTGATAAAGTTGAAGATAATTTGGATTTGGAAATGAATAAAAGGATTGGGAAGATTATAACAAATTTACTGTAAAATCAGCTGCTCTAATTCTTTCTTAAATACCTATAGATATCACGAATTCACAGTAAAATAAGTTGCTTTGAGCTGTGCCTGAAATACCCAAACATAAAAACGTTTCACAAAGTTCATTTCCTCTCTTGTTCATCTCAGTTGAAACAAATCTTCAAATTACTATGTAATAAAAAATACACAAAAATAATATCTTCATGAAATTATCCAAATTCGAAATTATCATATTATATTGAATGTTCGAAGTATACTTAGTTACTCATAAGTAGCCCATTAAGACTATTCCTGACTAACGTTGTCAATAAGTGAAGAAATAATCTTTCATTGGAGTAATTTTGATTCTGATTAATAATTGAAATATCTTAGAAACGGTTTGACGTATCGATGTGCGGTTTTCACCATTCATTTTCTCTTGAAATTCTGTATCGAAATCATGTATAACATGACCACCTTACCACTGAAAAAATGAACTGAGATTCAATATGGCGGATCCAAGATGGTGGATAAGATTTTTGAAGTCACAGTAAAGTAGTATTTTTAATTTTAGTACGATCCCCAATGTCACCTACCGTCAAATTACCTTCGTATAAGAAATATTAAGCCGTTTCCATGATTTTCACCAACCCTGTATGTGTAGAGCACATTCACTTCTCTGTGACACTTGACTTGTGACCATACACGTCGCACTGGGGGGAGGGGGTTCACGGGAAGACACGTGCCCCCCTAATATCTTGTAAAAAAATACTGAGATCTGCTAAATAAAATAAATATTTGGTGGTACTTGATTGTTTCTGCTTGGGCCTACAGAAAATTACCTCTGAGAATTTTATTAAGTAGACTAATATAATTATAAAAGTAGCGTTTTCTAGTATGCTCTCCGGCTCATATTACCCTGATTTTGTTTTGTACCCCCCAAATTCATGGCTCACGCTACGCCTATGCTTATGACTTATGCTAGTCGACTAGCTGCTAGTGCCTTATTTCAATTTTTTTTTTTAAATTATGAATGAATTATTATGAATAATTTACAAGAATGAATGTTATTCATAATACTATAATGTCACTTTTAATACAATTCATGAGAATATCGTTTCCATACCTAAAATATTTCGGAAGTAAAGCACTGACAACCTGTCAACTATTGCTATTGTTAATAGCAACATGTAAACTTACAGTATTCCATTAATATGGAATTATTTAAATGTTACCAATCTTGTAACTTTCTCCGTTTTATTTCGTGTATTTATTAATTCATTTCTCACTACTAATTCCCGTAACTTATGTCTTTTTCATGAATACGTGTAACTTTTCTAAACAAAGGTAACAATCTATTGCCAATCAAAATAAAAATGGAAAGATGAGAGATTTATACCGTAAATATTTAAAAACTGATATATACAGTGCCAAACCTTTTGCTTACATCAATTTTATTTCTGTTGAATGCAGCTATCACAAACAAACTGTGAACTACAGTCTGCAGGATAGGCTTATCACCCAGTTGCTGCAATACGAAATGTTCAGGAACCTGATGGCGTCTGATGCGATGGGAAGTGCGATGTCGTTTGCACTGAAACCAGGAAGACCCAAAATTCTAATTCCTGCCATGATCGCTGGAACTGTAATGGCACCTCTAATGATATATAAAGGACTGTCATACAGTAACAGGCTAATACAGGAGAGGTACTACTCGAAAATGCATCGCAAGCATGGTTACTACCGGATAATGGATAATGTCGTACCGTATATGTCGCCTGGAATGTTGAGGTAGGTCAAATTGAAAAACAAAAATAAAATTATTTATCAATATTGGAATCCAAGATTAGAATGGAATGTATTGAAATGTACATCATAATTTATTGATATGGAAAATTGATATAGGTCTAATTGGAATCGGAGATAAAACTGGTATTGAATTTAGTTTAGGAATAGAGATAGAGGCATAGTAGCTCTGATTGTACTTTGTAGCATACGTTGTTTTCTAACAAAACGAGAATTACTGCCAGATAATCCCAGAATAATCATAATCTGGTGGATGATACTCTTCAAATAGAGGAACTATCAAAATGATGAAATTGGAATTACGAAACTCACCCCAGTTTAAAAGATGTGGTGTTGAATCTTCAGTCTGCTTCATTCTTTAAGTAATTCCATAAAAATGTTCTCATTAATTTATTTATTTTAATTGAATCAACATATATATGCTCGTATGATAATGATAATGATAGAATGTATAATAGTGTACCAAGTATTTCAATTTTTTGAGTCTACATTAACATTTCTTATAATGAATAAAATTATATTCGAACTTGAACTTCAAGTAAGCTCAAACTCTACTTGTAATCCGCATAAACAGAATGCCAACAAAACAACAATAAATCAGTCACAAGAGTAGGCTGATTAGTCACAAACAGATAAGAATAGGATCACTTTTTATGTTTATAAATAATGTTATGACCGGTTAAAAACATACGGTATGGAGATTTTATTATTATCTTGAACTATTTGATTTTGGGAATCTATTAAATTTCGAGACTTGAACTATTTGATTTTGGGAATCTATTAAATTTCGAGACTTTTGCTGAAGAGAACAGAATTTAGAATTCTCATCTCAAATCACTTGTTCAAAACTAAGAATCTGTTAAGAATCTTATGTAGCTTGTTAATATCATCTTCAAGCACTGGAATACCAGTAATTTGACCAACTCAACCTTCTCAATAATTGACACAATAGTTTTTTAATGTTACTGAAGTTGATACTGATGACATGATATATCGATCATGTTGTGACTTATTCATCTCATTGTATGAATCCATTCGAGACAATGTGAGTTGAAAAGATAAAGTAAATTTTGAAATACAATAGACAAACGTTTTCGAATTAAAAATATTTATTTTATATTTCCAATAGTTGTTTTTCTATTTGAAAGATTGAATAACATTTTTGTCTAGAACAGAATGAAATACAAGGTGACAATCTTTTATTTGATTCAAGATGATGAACTCAATATGCTTATAGGACTCATATTTCAACTAAATTAACTATATTCGAGTAGTTCTAACAAACTAACTAGTCAAAATCTACCTGGATTAACTAGTCTAAGAAAATCAAGAATTTTTTCAAATCAGAACATTTGATTTTTCATTACAATATCTACATTCTACGGCATGATTATAATATGAGAGTTCATGATTAGAGTATTCAAAATTATTTTGTTTTATGTTCACTTAAAGAGTTATTTTCTTTTTTTTACAGCTACATGCAAAACGGCTTTATGGGCAAATACTACAACAACTATCTAATGTATCACAAAATGTTCAACAATCATTATTGGACTAAACGCGTCCATCACATCAGAACGCACCGTATCGAAAAGATGTTAAGAACTCATTACTACTATCAAATGATGAACCAATACATGCCATGGATGACATCAAATGGTGGATTATCATCAGCCTGGAACCAAATATCATCGAACTATCCACTTCTGATGGGAAGCCCTGAGCAAGTTATGTCAAATCTACAACAGACTACAGGTCTACCATTCATGAGAGGGGTAACTACTTACCATCAAATGAAACAGTATAGGAAGTACATGAGAAACTATCTCATGTCAAACAGTATTCCTGATTTATTGGCGTATCCCGCAGGATATGTAGCACCATTAATCGATTCACAAATAAGTAGAATAATAAAACATTATCAGATAAAAAGGTACAGAAAGTATATAAAAAGAACAGGAGTTTACAGCAATGGCATAAGTATCATGGGTTATCCAATTAGTCCACTTCAGGAGTATGAACGATTCAGAGACTATGGAACCAGTATGCTATTATCACCTTCAGGGCCGCTCGGAAATAGCATGCCAATGTTGCAAGACATGATGTATTATTATAACACTAAACAATATAGGAAATATCTCACCAGAAATAGTATTTTGAATAGTATGGGGTTGAATTATCTAATGAATCCAGCTAGTATACCTCTAATGATGATGGGTCAGAATCAAATGATGAAATATAGAGATTATATGACTGATTTGGGAATTATGGGAGGCTATCAAGACATGCCAATGTATCCAATAGGCCCTCAATCATTACCAGCAGCTATCAACAATGTAATCTACATGAGAGATTTCTTAGATCATCATAATATCAGAAATTATTTGCAATCCTATATGGGTAGTTCACAATTGTTTGAAAGTATCATAAGTCATCGACAAATTGAAAATTATAGGAAGTACTTGATTCAAAATGGCATAACAGGAAGTTCTATGGACTTGATAAACCAGTATCCTTACTATCTTACTCAATCAATTATGGATTCACCTGAAGTTCTAAGTTTTGTTCATCACCAAAAAATGAGAGCATATAGTAGTGTTATCACTATATTACAAACTTTAGAGCATTATCAACATATGATGAGCTACATAAGAAGATCTTACAATAATGGAGGTTTTCTTGGTATGCTAGGGTATCCAGATCTACCCCTAAACAATATACCAATAATACAAAGAATAATGTATCATAATCAACATAAAAGCCATATTTCATTTTATAATCGCAGACCATATTTGATGGGATACCCAATAGGGCCTCAGATGCCATCTGCACTTTACAGTGGTAATTCATACTTAGGAAATGTACTGCAAGGGACTTCAGGTGGTAGTGTTGGATATTTAATGACTTCATTATCAAGGCTGATTGGAAGCCTTATTGTTATGAGTAGCATCAATACGTATCAACAAACAAGAAAATATAGCACTTCAATGATGGACAGATTGATTCAAAGTAGCATTCTGAATAATATTAATAGCCCATCAGGGCCACTGGGAGGAAATAACCCACTAATTGGATATCCAACAGGTGGTCCATCTCCTTTAATCCCATTAATTAACTCTCCATTAGTTGGAGGCTTGATGAGCCTACTTGGAATGAGGGAATACAATAAATTCACGGGTAATACCATGTCATCATTCATGAATCCTATGTCACCAGCAGCATCAATCTCATCATTCATGAACAATGTGATAAACTTTTACCAAACAAAAAAATACACAAAATATATGTCACAACATAGTATGCTGGGTGAAGCTTTGAACATGTTGGACTACTCTCTTGGTCAAGCACTACCTCTGAAATATTATAGTAGTATTCCAATTTTTGAGAGACAAATGGGTTATTATAGCTACAAAATGAGGAAATATTTGAGAAAGAATAGTTTCCTCAGTAATACTCTTTCAATGATGGGATATCCAACTGGTCCAATGTCACCTTATGGACCTATTGGTAGCTTACCACTTCTTGGCAATACAATGACAAGCTATTACCAAAGGAAAAGATACAGAAAATATATGCGCTATTATCAATCAAAACAATACAGAAAATTTATGACTCATTACTATACTAGAAAATATAGAAAATACTTGAGGTACTATCAGAGAAAGAAAAGCAGAAAATATATGAGTTATTATCAAACAAAGAAACATAGGAAGTACATGAAAAAGTATGGTATCTTGGGTGGTACTCTTGGAATTCTTGGTTTATCTATGAGTCAATATCAGAGAAATAGCTTGCTAGGAAATACTCTTGGTATGATGGGATATTCAACTAGTAGAAATAGCTTGCTAGGTAATACTCTTGGTATGATGGGATATCCAACAGGTAGGAATAGTTTGCTAGGAAATACTCTTGGTATGATGGGATATTCAACTAGTAGAAATAGCTTGCTAGGAAATACTCTTGGTATGATGGGATATCAAACCGGTAGGAATAGTTTGCTGGGAAATACTCTTAGTATGATGGGATATCCAACAGGTAGGAATAGTCTGCTAGGAAATACTCTTGGTATGATGGGATATTCAACTAGTAGAAATAGCTTGCTAGGAAATACTCTTGGTATGATGGGATATCAAACCAGTAGGAATAGTTTGCTAGGTAATACTCTTGGTATGATGGGTTATCAAACAGGTAGGAATAGTTTGCTAGGTAATACTCTTAGTATGATGGGATATCCAACAGGTAGGAATAGCTTGCTAGGAAATACTCTTGGTATGATGGGATATCAAACAGGTAGGAATAGTTTGCTAGGTAATACTCTTGGTATGATGGGGTATTCAATGGGTAGGAATAGCCTACTTGGCAATACTCTTAGTACTATGGGATATACAACAAATAGGAATAGCTTACTTGGTAATACTCTTAGTACAATGGGATATCCAATGGGAGGGAATAATTTACTTGGTAAAACATTCATGAACAACATGATGAGCTACCAACAAACAAAGAAATATGGAAAATATACAAACCAATATGGAGGTATAGGCAGTGCTCTGGGAATGCTTGGATACCCTACTGGGCCTATGTCCAATGGACTAATGGGTAATCTTCCATTCATGAATAACATGATGGGTTACAAACAAACAAAGAAATATGGAAAATACACAAATCAATATGGAGGTCTAAGTAGTGCTATTGGAATGCTTGGTCTCCCTGTAAATCAACCATCACCATTAGGAGCTTTAGGCAGTATTCCAATCCTTGGCAATCAAATTAATAACTACAAGATGAGCAAATACTACAATAAAAATAGTTTGATTGGGAACACTCTTGGTATGATAGGACTTCAAACTGGCCCTGGTAATTTTGCAAATAAATATGGAGTTCTAGGTGAAGCAATGAACATGTTGGGATATCCTGCATCCCCAACACCATTTAGTAATTTACCTATTTTTGGTAATCAGATGAATCAATACAATATGATGCAATATCGAAAATACATGACTAGGACTGGTCTAATGAGGACTGTAATGAGTATGATGGGTTATCCAATGGGGCTTATGTCACCAATGGGGCCAATGAGTAACCTGCCATTCATGAATAATGTTATGAGCTATTATCAAATGAGAATGTTCAGAAGATATATAAGGTCTAGATTATTTACAAGCATACTTAGCCAGGAATACCTGAGAAATAGTTATCATCAACTCATCAAGTACAGAAAATACATGAATAAATATGGTATGGTAAGTGGCACCCTTGGTGCAATGGGTTATCCAATGAATCAACCTTTTGGGCCTCTCAGTAATATACCATTCTTTGGAAATCAGATGAACTCAGTTGGAAATATGCTTGGCATGATGGGATCTCCAATGGGCTTAATGTCACCTTACATGCAACAATTCATGAACTATCAGCAGGTGAAGAGGTACAGAAAATACATGAGACGGTATGGTATTCTGGGTGGAACTATTGGCATGTTGAATAATCAAATGGGCCAGTCATTACCAATCCTTGGCAATCAATTACTTCAGAATTCTATTGGTATGATGGGCTATCCAATGGGTCCAATGTCACCTTATGGTCCTATGAGTAGCTTGCCATTCATGAGGTATATGATGAACTATTATGGAATGAGAAAATATAGGAAATATCTAAGTAGAAATCAATACCTGAGTAATACAATGAGAATGATGGGATATCCAATGGGCAGTAATAGTTTACTTGGTAATGCTCTTGGTATGATGGGATATCCAATTGGAGGGAATATTTTAATTGGCAATACTCTTTCAATGATGGGGTATCCAATTAGTCCATTTTCACCATACGGATCAATGACTAGCTTCTTAACCATGAGAAACATGATGAATTACTACAGATTGTGGAGATATAGGAGACATATGAGGCACTATGGTGTTATGGGTGAGACTCTTGGCATGTTGGGCTATCCTTTAAGTCAGCTAGGGCCACCATTGGCTTACAGTGGCTTACCATTTTTAGGAAGCGGAATGAGTTATCACAAGATAAGGCAGTTTCAAAAATATATGAGAAGGGAAGGATTGTTCAATACACTAGGCATGATGGGATACCCAATGAACACCCTGTCAATGGTTGGACCTATGAGTAACTTCCCATTTATGAATAATATCTTATCACCTTCAGGGCCAATTATGCCGAGTTTAATGAATATTTATCTTATGATGATGTATAGGAACTTTATGAGGGGATCTCTAAACTATAATGATCTTCAAAATAATTATTATGGAATGGGTCCTTACCCATATTATATGGAACCATACAGTAATATGGGAATGTACAATATGGCACCATACAATATGGGGTCATATTACAATTCTTATTCAAATTTGAATCCTTTAACAATAATGAATAATCAAATGTATCCCAGCAATTACCCCTTAGGTTTTCCCTATTGGAATGCATACAGAAATAATAATTACATGAATAACAATCTATTTAATAATTTTGGTGGACCATTCAGTCCTTTCTACAATCCAATGAGCTCTCCAAATCCGTTCTATTATCCAATGAGCCAAAATTATATGAATATTCAACAAAATAGTAGATTTGGCAATCTATTTGGTGGCATGAGCAGCAGTATGAGACCAATGGGACCATTTCCTAGTCCACTAGGTGCTCCTATACCATATAATATGCCTTATTCTGGATCAATGCTTTCAAGTCTTATTTCCTCAATTGACAGTAATCTTCTAAGAGTTTTGAATCTCTTGCATATGCACAGCTTGATGATGGGATTCAATAATCATCAAAATTTTGGTCCAGTGTTATATCATAGCCCTTTCTCAGCAATAGATAGCCACTTTTTCCATCCTTCATTTATCCACATGAATCCATTTAATTCATTCTCCACAGAGAGCCATTTTGCAAATTTGATGAATTTTCATATGATAAACAGCATGATGAATACTTTCCATTACCACCCAATGATGATGATGGGAAGCCCAATTGGTGCAATCCTAAATTTTCTGGGATCCATGTATTCAGGAGTGTACTCAAACTCTTTAAGTAGATTTATTTGGATGAACATAATGAGTCAAATTTTGAACTACTGTATGAGGGTAATTGCTTCTGGAGCATTGTTGAGTGGAATGATGAATGGTTTCAGCACTGGTGGTCTTATGGGGTTGAATGCAATGCTCTTTCAAATGGTAAATGGCATGAGGTACAGAATGATGATGAAACGTTCAGTAAATAGCAGGAGTCTGGGAAACAAAGCTCAATTAAAACGATCCTTGCCAGACAATGAACTAACTAGGACAACACGATCTGTGATGAGGCATTCTTCAAAAGTAGCAAAGTTTGTAGCTGATAGAACGGTTGTAGGTGCTCTAATGTCCGGGTACTCAGGGTACATGGGAGGTGTGCAAAGTCTCAAATCTTCGAAGAATTTGATGACTATCTTGATGACAGGTGGCTCTTCAGCCACTTCAACACTTGCAGGGGCAGCTGCTAGTGCTATTACAGGAGCTGCTTTGAGTGGCATGCTTGGTGGAGCATCAGGCTTCTATGGAGGGGTCAACAGTCTAGGAATGAACTATAATAGTGATGGCCTGTATCGCACTGGATTGTATAATGGTATAAGCAATGTGGCAGGGTTTCACTCGATTAAAGACAATGGTATCAGAGGAACATCAAGGGGGATTGTGGGTGCTATGACAGGGGGTATTGTAGGAGCTGGCTATGGAGGTGTCAATGGTGCGTCTGCAGCTTTTTATGGAGGAATGAGGAAATACCGTAAACAAAATCGACGATTTCGTTCAAAAAGGAACCAACCTATATCAGATAAATGAGTAAACTTTGTATTCAATTCTACCAGCATCTGAATACAGGGTACAAGCAACATGAGCAAACCTGGTTTAAACGTAAATTCAAGTTGCTTTGTTTTGTAGATTCAATATCAAATCATCTGAAAGCATGAAACACAAACTAGCTTAATTCCCACTTCTCAACATTTTTTTTTGCTGTAAAGAATATAAAAAGTAAATAAAAAACTTATGTATTGAAAATATTTTCAATTCTGAAGGGAAATATTGTCCATTTTATGGAATGAATGTAGAAATTGAATTTCATCATTAAATTCATTGAAATTAATGTATGAGTGTATAATTTATTTTTCAATATCAACACCTATATTTTCAAAGTCCTTTCAATCCTTCCACTTTCACCTAATGTTTCAGTTCAGAGTTTGAACTTAAGTAGTTATTATTAATAAGATGCTAATAATCTAGTGAATCTATAATCTAATTAAGTATTTCTTATCAAATGTCTAACCACAAGGTTATAACAAGATAAAATGACGAATTACTCTACAAATCAAGTAGACTCGTGCATAATGAACAATATAACTCCTTGTTGATCTTTCAATATGAAATAATTTTCAAACAATGGAAGGTCTCCTAAATGTTGTAGACAATATATTGAAAAGTCAAAGCGAAGAAGCTATTTAGGACAGAACAATCCAGAATCCTGCTACACTCGTATGAATTCATCTGGATAAATTATTCAACAATCATGTAGCCTACACTGATCAAGTAATCTATAATCTATGGAGTGATGAAAATCATAAAAACTATAACCATAGCGTTATAAATTCTACACGAGCTTAGAAAAATTCTCAGGTTTTCCTACGAATAATATAGCTCTAGTTAGCATTAAGTTATGCACTTTGAATAGACTTCAATGACTTCGTTCTTCGTACTTAGCTCAACAAACAACACTAAATAACTAATCGATCATATGCAGCAACCTTGCAGTCTTGTAGCATCTCATTGAAATCAAGTACTTGAGATGAGAGAGATGATCTTGCTCTAAAACAAGAAGTCTCATTCCCCTTCAATATGTTGTGTTTTTAAGAAGAATTGGATGGGGATGAGAAAACAATGAGCGAGATTGCAACGAGGCGGTATTAAAAAATAGTTTGTAGTATATGAAAAACAAAAGGATTTGAGTATGAGCCTGGAAGAACCCCTCATTAAATTCTTATATAGAAGCTGTCCGCGCACTTTTCTTGTTAGCGGGCCTTTGTTGGATGAGTATTGTACTCGGCTTGGAGACATTGAGCCTGTTTGGAGTGTTTATTTGTCAACCGGGACCCCAGTACTTTTGTCAAAGGCTTTGCTAAAATCTATACCGATCGACCGCCTAGGGTGTTGTAGCGTGGTGGGGTGCGTCACCCCTTGTAAATTCTTCCCTAGGGTGGTCTACTCGTCGAAAGCACATCTTTCTGGCTTTCCATGTACACCCCCTCCCTCCCACCACCCACCACAACAGACAGTGAAGCAAATTGTGGGCAAAATTGCACGTGACATTGAAATCATTAGAGGGAAAGGCGTGACAGAGAACGCCTGTTCGTGGTCTATTAAAGAGAGACGGCGGCGCTTGCTGTGAGCCATCAGCCACAGGGTGGTCACGCATATTTCCATTACAATTACTGGTCACATGACTGCGCCTCCCATATTAAGTCACTATTTTACAAAAATGCCTCTTCCCATGGCTTAATGATCAGCTCTATCACTTGTTGATAGATGTATACAGTTTTTGATTCTGGGCCTATTTTATAAGAATTTCGAAATTGTTTATAATGGGAAAAAGGCGGATACACACTGGGTTTTAATATTTTCTATAATCTATAATAATATTACATGCATTCATTTCTAGTGAGTGTTCGCCTTTTTCATTAACAGTAAATTTCGACATGTCTATGAGCTAGCCCCTCTATTTACATAACATTATACAGAGGTTTTATAAGAATAATATTTTAGGAAAGTGAAAAATTAAAAAAAAATGCAATTATGGATCATGATCTAATCATAGGAAAATTTACTATTCAAGGTACTTACTTATACAGTGAACCGTTTACTGTAGTTATTTACAGATTAGTTGTTATTTAATGATCTCGTCTTGATTAATAGATCAGTGGTTAACCTATTAGAGTTCTGATCACATCCAGATTGAAGATGATAAATTGAAATACTGTGTAGGAAAATATTGAATCGGCTTTTTTTATAGATTCAAGGTGAAGAAATCGTATTCCTATTTGATTAGAAAGTAAGATTTTAGTTTTGGTGGAAACAAACTATCAGTTTGCTAAATCTATTCTGATTAATGAACATGGATTTTTTTGCATGCATGTTTGCATAGCATGTTTACATGAATGCTATGGTATTCATTCTATACAAGGATAAAACAACAATTTAGCTTGTAGATGTATGTGAACCTTGTCTATGTGTAGGCTACTAGATATTGTTATTAATTCAAATTGAATGCGAACTCTTAAATCTCTTTCTATATTTGATAAATTTGAAATATATGAACTTGTTTACTTCGTAGACCTCTAACCACTACAAAGCATATCATAGTTTACATTATCAATTTTCTTCCTATTTTCGCACATGGAAGTAAAAATTACAGCTCTCATTACTGGCCTAAAACAATGCTTACAAAAAATCATTAATAAATTATATATGCAGTTGATAAGAGCGTAGAAATAAGTTTAAATTACCAGAACCAAACCTTGTTCATCATTGACATCTACAAACCAAAACATTTACATTAAACCAAAGACCAATCGATTGCTTCAGAGATTGATAGCAAATGTGAACTTGAATAGGGGAACGGATTTTGTTTTAAAAAAAACTCCCTCAGTCATACGCACATATAACATTTCTACAATTTACAGAGCACCGTATGCTTGCAAGAAAAAGCAGAGGAAACCGAGGGGACTCCCTACCACAAAGAACAAAGAAAACGTACCCTATTGCATAATCTACTCCTGCAACCAGACCCACAAGTAACAAGTACGGCAGTTCGTATTAGTTACGCATGGGTTTGCGGGATCTTATCTGACCATGGCATCCATGACATGCGCCCGTTCACCTCAGTTAAACGCCTATTTCACGCTCAAAGGAGTGTGACTCCAAAAGCACCCAGGAGACATAAGGTGCGGGGCTCGACTACTGTAAAAAACGAGGCGATTATTCACGCCCTGTTTGTGGGTGGTGTTTGTAGTGTTTTATCAAAGATCTATGATTTATTAATGTTGTGATAGTCGTGTGTGCTTTCCAATATAGAGATTTGCAGCAATTTATAAACTGCATTTTGCCCACTGAACACTGTTTATTAATCTCGAATAAGAATATATCGACTGCAAGTTGTCATAAGCACATATTTATTAATACATCGGGAATATCGAGATTTATTGCGAAGATGATGTTGTATATTTTGATATATTGATTATCAATATATCGGTGTTAAAACTTCTATGCCCGGCTGCTCAGTTATTCATTACCAAAAGAGAGTTAAGTTGAAGTTACTTAACTTGCATTGACTTTGAATTTCCCTCAAAATTCAATGAACAGATCTCTCAAGATCAGCTAATTCATGGTTCTCCAGCGAAAAATTGAATTAAAGTTCTACCAAATTGGTCAACTCCATTTTACAAGAAGGAAAGACATAAAATATATTCACATTCTTTGTTTGATAGTATAATAACAGCCGAAAAACCCGGAATCCTAAATGATAAATATTACAAGATAACCTTAAATAAACCAGAGAATGAATGTGATCTTCGAATATACATACAGGAAATATTGACAAATTTTGTTTAAACAGCTGTTGATAATTTATTTGTTGCTTTTCATCACGCAGAATTTCACGGCCAGTGGTATGCTGTCTGTTTTCCAGTAAGGATATGATTTTCAGATTCCGCCGGTCTCACAAACGACGATCAAAGATTGATCTCCAATCACTAGAACTAAAATATATCACTTGATCATGGTAGTGAAGTGAAACCAATGGTGATTATAAGAGATGAATATTATTGAACGACTACTTTCTTTTTAGTTAACGTTTCCTACCAGAAACGGGTGAGACCCAAGAAAAATATCTCGGTCACAACTGGGCTCGAACCATGACCTCTGGCTTCTTGTTTTACTCCTATTGTTGAGTACTTATTTGCAAGATACTTGAGGTATGGAAAAATATGTGAGCATGTAGCTATCTCTCTCTCTCTCGATTTGAAGATACATCCGAGACTCATTCCATCCCCTCGACATTACCGAATTGAATCATCCCGCTCTCCACCCTGACTGGCTTAGTCGTGTGTACTGAGTTTCGCTTAGTTCATTACGACCCTTCAGGCCTAAGGCATCTATGCTCGATTTCGGATTTCGGGGCAGGCTCGCCCCATCCTAAGCAGCCCTCAGGACTGTTCTCTTTTTCTCTCACTCTCTCTCTCTTATTCTCTCCTTATCCATCCTTGTCTATCCGCCTACATCTCAGTTACTCTGATAAAGGCCAATTTAGTGGTGAACAGTTCTATGTATAAGGTGGCGTATTTAGTAGGAGTGCAATGTCGACCACCCTGAAATGTTTACTAGCCTCTTTCTATCTTGCACTCTTTCTCTCTCTTTCTCTCAATCTCTCTACCCTCCTTCTTCCACACTTTTTTCTCTCTCTAATCATTTCAATCTCCCTATTTCATGTTTCAGTGAAAGTGAAAATGAAATTTATTTTTCAAGCATAATATGCTTTATATTTAAGTTTTATTTTAAACAGGAAAAATATTTTACTATCCAACCCCTGACTTTCAACAGTGAGGGGTCGATCTTCTTTTACCATGCATATATTGCAGTCTCTTGATTCAGTATGTGAACAGCTGATAACACTAATTTTTTATTCAACAATAATAAAGCAGCAGTATTAATAAAGTGTTAATGAGAATGATATCTTTGTGTTTCAACTTCATCGATATAACTTACTTAAGACTTATCAAAACAATAGTTTCTACAATATCACCAGAATATGGTTACCTTTATTTATGTTCACTATTGATATTATCTAAGCCAAAAAATTCTATCTTGAACTCAAGAGTTTGAGGAAAGACAACGATTTCCTAAGCCATAATTACTATAATCATACTTATCATCCCACATATTATAATCAAAATCTTGCATAATCATAATCATACATATTATCGATGCCAAAAGATAATTCACCTATACTTTTCATTAGAAGTAGTATTTTTATATTATGCAGCTAGTTAGTGTTGATGATTTGGCAAAAATATTATCAATCCACTATTCTGTAGCAATTCAGGTATTGATATTTATTGATAAGGTATTAAGGTATGATTGTATGAAAACTATTTTGTCAGATACAATTTATTTTAACTTCATAATTCGGGGTTCCTCTATTTTATTGTCTATTTGGACATTGACATTCTATGAAAAGGCCTCTATTTGAACAAAATGGATGCTATTTTTCAACATGGGAAGGTTGAAACTGTTATTACACAAGGTAAAATATGGTGGAGATTAGATCAAGCCTACCGATTCACCTACTTTCTCTTTGGTCGATGATTCGAAATGTAAACAGTTTCGAATGTCGCCAGTAGATAGCAGTAGCAACTGGATGCTCATATCGAATGGAACACGCCTACTGACACGCCTCTAAGCTCCACCCACTTTTCTGATTGGTCAGCGATTCGAAAAGAAAGCAGTCCTAAAAACTGCCGTAGATGCCAGTATTAGTTGGGTGATGTAAAAATTTTTTACTTTTGATTGGATAACTCTCTCAATTCCAAGTCATTGTTTCGATTGCAACCTTATAATATTCTAGATGATTATACTTAATGGACTTTTGTAATTTGAAGTAAGTCGAAGTTGAACAAGTTAAATACTCAGAAGTAGGCTACTTTTCAGTTCTAATTTGTACCACTTGCTATTCAATTTGCTATTCTATTAAATCTTTTTATAAAGAATGGAATAATATGAAATAATTATATCAGATTATATTCAGTAAAGTTAATCCTTTGTAAAAAAAATTGAGAGGATAGAATAACAATTATTGAAGCCATGATTGACGAATTTCAATATTAATTATATCTACAGCCTTATGTGGCATATTTTACGTGATTTGTATTGAAATCAAAGATCTATTCATATTTTGTATAGATTTTTTATTGGTCCGAAACATAGATGTATACATGGATCTAATATATCCATATAGATTCCTTTATAAATTCAGCTTCATTATTATAACTTAATACAGCCTGCGTGGGTGAAGGCCGAAATAAAGGTACACTATTGCTATACAATACAACATTATACTATTCAATACTATAATATTACTGTTGCTTAAGCCGCTCACAGAATTACAATAAATCCCTTTTGCAACGGCCCGAACAAGTGCAATGCTACTTACAATACATCAAGCTAATGGATGACAAATGCTATTCAGTAGCTGACTATTGATTCGCTGTAATACCTACCAACATGAATGACATCTAGCCCTTATAATGATGAAAGCCTGTCACACACCTGTTTGAGAGTAATAGGGGCAAGGATAGGAGTAGAGATTGGGCATCAGCAAAATTTCATTTTGTAAGTAGAGGGTGTGATTGGTGGTCATGTAATTGTTTTCAATAATGGAGTTGATAATATTGAACTTGTTCAAGAAACATTCAAACATAATTAATACAAATTAATGAGTATTTTGGTGTGCGGTGACTTTCTAATGCTAGGTAGCACCAGCTAAGATTTACTTCAGTTTTGGATCATTCCAGAATGCTTGGTTGATTCAAGATTAAACCTGATCATCGTTTATGAAATCATAGACAATCTTATATTTTTAGACAGTATTATCAATTTATAAGGGTGTATATATAATATATATTGTATTTTGTGCAACCCAGCATACTAATACATACATATTTTTTTGATAATAAAGATTCGAATTGCTCCTGAAGTAAAAATAAACGTAGTATGATTATTTACGGAACAATCAACATTGAATTTACAAGGAACGATGTTCGGTGAGAAAGTCAAGTTACACTCTGTTTAAGATAATCATCAACAAGGATCAATTTAAGCTGAAAACTGAATTTATCTGATTTTTAGCAAGTAACTGATTTATTCGATTGGCGATCACCTAATACATAACATTTTTAGTACAGTATTCATATTTCATGTGACTATAAATGAATCAAATGATATTCCTTTAAAACGTCACACTGGTTGTATTTAAGCTTGGAAAAATGAAACGTCAATAACATGCAACACTGTCGAGAAATATTATCATCCATGGCTCATGAAATTTTAAAAGATTGGAAGTGGAACGTCGCAACTTCTGTTTGCTATCACTATCACAAACCCAGTCATGAGTTTCATTCTTATCCCTTTCGGAAATTACAGTATCATCCCTCATTCCATTTCCCCACGCACAAGACGTTATAGTTATTATAAAGTGCTTGAGACAAATTTTTTTCATCTTTTATTTACAATTATTATTTTGTTTCACCTGTAATTTATTATTGTTTTGATTTGATGACAATGGGCAGGTTCCACAAAAAAGAATTAAAGTCAATCTCCGATTATTCATAATTGGAGATTAAGCTTAATACACCTTTCTGCAACTAAGACTTGTAGCAGTTGGTTTGAAAAAGAGTTGTAATCGTATATCACACCAAAAAGTAAGATGACAATGATTATCAACTTTGACAGGATGTACTTAGTATCGAGGGTTCGTCATAACATAGATTTGCAAATTTGACAATTGGTACTCACCCTAAAGATAGGAGCCGCCAGACCCCCGCCGTGCGAAATCGAGGGTTGGATGATCTGGTTATTCAAAACAGTCTATGATTCGAAATAGAAACTGTCCCCTCTTTTTGTCTGGTTGAGAGCTGCCCGCAAAAACCATTTAGCCGTCCCCTTCAGCGGTATAAATTATGGTTTGATAGGAGAAGGAATCAATTTTTTTTTAGAACATAACGATAGTCTTGATATGGTTGGTTGTCTTATTTTCCTCTCCAAATCTAAAAAAATTGAAGAATATTTTAATTTGTATCTTCAGTGCTCAATATCTCTTCAAGTGCTATGAATAATATGATTTCTACACAATTAATAGAATACAATAATCATGAAATGACATAAATAAAAACTGGAAAGAAACAAACTAATCAATAAACAGAACAACAGCAACTAACTGTATTGAAATCACTTTTGGTAAAAATTGATTCATTAATGAAATCTTTGGAATTATTCTTGATCCTTTCCCACCAAATGAATACTGGGATCGATATTTCAATTCAAAAGTTGCTCATGCAATTATGCATGCTCAATGTGTTATCATTTGAAGCTTGATATTGAGTGTAACCTTCCTTGATATTGAGTGAGCCTACCTTCAGAGGAGGACAACATCCTCCAGACCCAAAGGGAAATAAGAACCAACTAAGAGCCTAGTTATTGATTATCCCAAGTCCCAAACTTCGAACTTTCGACCAACACAAACTTTTCTATTTCTTTCTATTTCCTGTGAATTCATAGTAATCATTGTATAATATGATCCTTATCAGGTTTAGCGGGAGCATCATTGTAATGTCCTATATAATTGAATACTTATTAATTGATTGATTGATTTATTAATTCATATTAAAATTTGTGTGAAAATTAAAAAATCCCTATTGTTCCCACACTAGAATTGACGACATGCAGTCGTCAATATTTGACTGCATGTCGTCAATTCTAGTGTGAAAACAATAGTGTTAACTTCGCAGTTCGTCATGGATCCAAAAATTCAGAACTTAAAAAATCCCTTCTACTGCCTGTGTTGAAAGAAGACAGACAGCCCTTGAACTCTTCTAAATCGTTAATTACTTTCGCATCTCCCCACTTTTTCTTGAGGTGACAGTACAAACTTTGAAAAACAGCTTCAACTGTGAAAACATTTACCATCAATCCATTCGACCGTAAATTCCACTTAGGAGGACAATTCTAGATCGCTGCCTTTCCATTTCACCCTTCATACGCAAACACATGCACCCGCACCCGCAAACACACACACACGCAAACTCTAATTTCAATTTGAAGGTCTCTTCAAAGAATCAGCAATGCTTAATTTGTGATCACTTCATGCGTGGTATTGAGTAGAAGGTTTGAGCTGGGGTGTCTGGTATGACTTATCAGCGGGAGGCTAGTGTTAGAATCGATATCTTACACATCGACTTCAGAGGAAGGAAATAATCATGATTGAAATTCAGATAGGCATAGTGATTTTTGAGTTGTAGCTAATTGTTCCTCAGTAAGTTATAGTATGTACTGAGGTATAGATTATACAACTGTATTAGAATTTTTTTATTGTTTTTGATGAGCAAGAAAAGAAAACATCTAGTATAGGGTAAGAATAAAATTATTTTCTTTTATATACAAAAGAAACAATAATTACAGCGATAATTGGGATTGAAATGATGAGTTTGAGTGATAAAATCCTTCAATACCAAGTGTAGTATGAACCAAGGTAAACATGATCAAACTTAATTGGAATTTTCTCATTGATTCAATTTTTATGTCAGAGAGAACAATAAATTATTTTAGTTGTTTTGTGTGGAATGTAAAGCAGTGTTGATGAGTTGAGTCTTTTTAAAACCTTTTTGAATTTCTATTTATGAAATAGGGCATAATCGAAAGTAAAGATAGTAATTTTTAATACAGTTAGTATACGTGTAATAGACCATGGGATTTATTACTTTACCTCAGTGAACAGTAAGATGAGTACTTAGATATCAATAACTGTACTGAAAGTTCTTTCAGTATTTGAGTTTTTTCTAAAGTATTTTATGAACCAATCTATATCTTATTTATTATTTTAATAAGAAGCTAACTGGCTCACTTCTTTGGTTTTCACCGTCAGACTAAGAGGCTCACCCACATGGATTCATAGGAAAATTGGCCAATGAATAGACAAACAAGCACCACTTGCTTGTTTATAAAGTTTCAACCTTTCGGGTAACGCAATTCCCGGGAAGACACAAACTGATGAGAAAACTTCGATTCATGGAAAGTGTTGAAATCCTGGAATTACACGATTGCGTGATTGTTAATTAAATTCAACGGTGACAAAATGTATTCATCTGTCGGCACCAATCTCCATTGAACTCCGTCTAATGACGTCATTTTTTGGCGGTTACACTTTTTGGTTTCTGTAGAGTCTGCCTCCAAAGTATTACAATTCCATACTTTCCAGTCTTGACTCTTTTGAAATAGGAATTAATAGTTCAAACACAACATTCCAGTCTGTTACTTCTCAAATTTGCATTCAAATTTCTTAGATATTGAAGAGTCAGTTTCATTGTCTTCAAATTTAATTAAAATTCCAATAGAGAGCTCAATGCTATGTCATAAGTCAATTTCAAATATTTATTTTCCGAAAAAATTTACCATTCGGATCGAGAACTCACTTCTGTGTCTACGTGGATGTAGCCCTAGAGAGCCAAAAAACAACAGATGCGTTTCTGGAATCAACTACTCCCCCGAAAAAGATTCAATTTCTAAATCCTACCTTAGTGAAAAACTCGAACATGAAATTGTTTTACGATTTCAAACTACAAAGGTTGTCACGTGGAGAGGGTTTTTTGAAAGATCAAAGACCCTCATTTTAGCTCCGCCATCAGCTAGGGGGTTGAAAACAGATTATTAGAATTGAGAGGGTGATTAGGGGTTTCAATTTTAATAGGGGTGGAGTTGCCCACTTCATCAACTATAGAGATATTGGAGACTATATATTTGTAACTGACAAGCTATTCGAATTAGGGGATGGTTCCATTCGAATTTACATTGGTTACATTTGGGCTTAGTCCCATGTCAAGAGGGAGCAATAGAAAATTTCACTCACAATTTGCTTCTTTATTAGCCTATGTTTCAAAGTATGCTCTCGTTTTTGTCAACCGGGTAAAATCTTGAGAAAAACAAGCAATGTTTTGGAGTTAGAATAAAGCAATATGAATTTCAATATAAAAAACCGATTCGCGTTTATTCAAATGTAATTAATTGTGTTTTATTTACAAAATCAAGCACGCTCAAGTCTAATAAGAATAATAATCAATATTGGATCAAGGACTTTACTACTTTAGATCAAAGCACAATATTTTAGTCCTTGATGATGCACTTTATTGAAACTCTTTATAGAAATCACTCACTTGAAATGACTCAAATTCCAAACTTATATACAATATATCCCGCAAATATATTTGTATCTAGCGACAAATATGCATGAAGTTGAAATGAAAATAATACTTGCAAATTCAATAGTAACTCGTCTGTACAGTGAGGTTTTCCCGTAGTTCAATAATAAGTTTCATTGTGACATGAAAATGGAAAACAAAATATTTTTCATTAGGTGGAGTTGGTAAGAAGAGGATTGGTGCTCATAGATGATATCTTCTCTTTCTAGTCTACCTTCCTTACCATTCCACTTCTGCCCTCTTCCTTCATTGCCACTCTCTTTCTCTTTCCATCCTCCCTCTTCCTTGTTCTATCGTGCGCACACTCGCGCGAATATCCCGCAGGCGACAAAAGCAAATAGTAATAAACGAAGTGGCACACTCCCAATTCGGGATCTGTTATTTAGGGGTTGTTTGGTGGCTGCAGAAACCGAATTCACCGTTCACAGACAGTCCGCACTATCACTTTATTATTTGATCTCACCAACTCAATCAGTTGACATTTCTCTCTTGCACCTACTTCACTTTCTCTCTTTCAGATCAAGTTGTCTCATGTAAACAATGTGGAGACATTACTTGGTTTGGGCTCTTCGCTCAAACAAATATCAACAAAACAATAGTCTAAACCTGGTTTGAAATTAAAGTACTTTGGTTTAAACTGAGCATCTACGGTTTGAACTATCGTTTCGTGCATGTAGCATCTAAAAATAACTGGGTATTCAAACAAAATCATTCGAAAGTGCGAAGTACTGATTAAATATGAAAAGCTGATCCCTAACATCTAAAAGGAGAGGAAGAATCATGTTGTATTAGCAATAATATTAATGTCATTCTATTACTACTATCGTTGAATATACGGCTTGAATCGCCGTGTTTTGATTACGCAGCGTAATCATTTCAGATCCATCCAGTAGCTTATAGAATCTGAGACGTTTAGAACATGTATGGAGGCTTATTTTATGAAAATTATAAGCCCTTGATACACAAGAGAGAGGCGGATTTGTCTCATATTGGTTGTATTCTAGCAGTCTAGAGTGCGTTTGTCTATTTCCTGTTTTACAGATTTTATAAATTTTATTAAACAGGCTTGTAGACTAATTGAAAACAACATGAAACTATAAACTCAACTCAAAACTATAAATCAACATAGGTGCAAGTGCAAGGTATTGACAGCACAGTGCATTATTGAAATTGTGTAGCGCCCAAAGTTCGAGCATGTGTTTTGGATATGACAAGCTGAAACTGGAATAAGTAAGAGGTATGAGAAGCCAAGGGATGGATAACGAACAAAGCACAACCAAAGGTCACGTGACTGTGAAGAGGCTGAGCCGTGCGTGGAAGCGTGCCCATGTTATGCCACTTGAAACTCTAGTACCTATTCTGTCCGCCACGCTTCGCTGCGTTCGTTAACCTATACAAGTCAATTATCCGACACGTGTCGATTGTTTTCAGGAAATTAATACACTTTCTTCTTTACGACAGCCTTTTTTCACATGTATTCCATCCCTCATTGTTTGCGTTCTTCTTTATCCATCATCCCCTTAGCACGTGAAATTCCATTAACCATCACCCTGCAAAACATGCTGCCTTGTTAGTGTTTTGTTTTGATCTTATCATGTTGCTTGTTGCATTAGCTAGGACTCACATTACAGGAGAATGCGATCTTTGAAAAGATTGTGTATGAATGTGGTTGTGACAATATCTTGTCTTCTTCTGATAGATATCTATCACAATGTCACTACAGAAAAACATCTCAATTTAAACCTTTTCCGGCTAGTTGTACAAAAATCCAATTGAATTTCTCTAACGAAACCAATTCAATAGGAAGCAATGTCCGAGTCTGACGTCAATGCAATGACGTCACAGTGGTTAGAATCAATTGGATTTTCGTGAACCTGGCTGCTGTCTTTTTCATGAAAGAATTCATCTCGTACAAATCACAATCTTATTATGGAACAAGGATGTAGAACAAATTGTAGTCTATAATCGATTTGTAATAAACATTTGTTAGAGATGCAGTGATATAAAAAATTTTATCTCACAGAATACAAAGATGTTAACAAGAAAGTGGAGAGTATTGTAATTTACAATCATTTTGTATTAAAAAGTTGTTAGTGAAGCAGTAATATAAATATTTTAACTTCACGAGATACCAAGATGGGAATTTGAGATAATAAAATATCTAGAGAATTACGGGGAGTCAGAGCAACCCTTCCTCATAATAATTTACGTGTGATTTGAATAATTTCGAAGTATGAATTGACCAGATCCCTCGGGAAGGTATTATGAATAATGTATAGATCTGCAGTCTCAATAAAATCACCGATGAGTGGAAATATGTATTCCGATGTTTCTACTGTGCACGTCAAACAATGATACATCTCATTGAGCAAGGCCTGTGTTTTACATATTCATCGCTAATTGAAATTCCAATGATCCTCTACCTCTCTGGCTGTGTATCACGGTAGCAATTGGAAACCGATGATCACCCGTCCAAATTACCGTCTATTACCGCGTTACTCAACTGATCTCGAATATAGATTTGATTCTCGGCTACTGTATTATTTAATTTGCGGTTAGGCACTCGAAGAAGGCATTCCCTCCACGACTTCAATTATTGTTTGGGGTTTTCGAGAATTAAAGAGATAGAGAGTGAGTGAGAGAGAGATACTGAGAGAAAAAACGGAGACGTCTTATTCTTCGAAATTATATTTTCAGATCATCCTTGATTCAAATTATTATCACATGACAATCTATCCCATACATCCATCGTTCATTGGTGGACATTCCTTTGTCACATGAATTTTTGAGCATTAATTAAGTCATTGAGCGTATGCTATGTGAGCACTTGTCATATCACAAATTTCAATGGAATTCATTCACTGGAAAAATGATACTTTTCTATTCGAAGAACGATAAGATACTTGAAAGAACTATATTCTTAATATTGTAGTGTATTGATCACTCTTTTGTTTATAATGGGTGAAGTTTTTTCTGCATATAAATTTTTTTATTAAATCAGCTCGAATAAACAGAATTTAAAACAATCGATACATAGAATAGAATTGATTCGACAATATGATGCATATCATATTATACTTTTTCGAAGATCTGAATTTTCTCAAATTAAATGAAAAAATTAGAGTATCTATCACGAGTTGGGACTGAAACGTCTTCTGTACTATTCAATGAATAAAACTTAATTTTTTTCTAATGAGATGAAACCTTCCGACATATATCAGATTAAATGAAAAGACAAGATGTTGTCAAACCACTGATTTATTAGAAAATCGAGATACCGGTTTCGGTTGTTACACCATTATCAATCTCTGGTAAACTGAAAATTTAACGTACAGAGCAGCAGTATTTATACTAACGGTAAAGCACCGCTATTGGTAGACGCTCTAGCCAATGACCGTGAACGGCTGCCATTGGCCTAGACAAGCTCCTCCCCGATTAGCGGTTCAATCAAACATTACAAAATGGCGATTCAAACAGAAAACACAATTGAAGAACAAAAAATAGCTACAATAACCTAAGAAATAAATGAAACAGTATTACGGAAGAATAAGAAAAACAATGGAATAAACTAATATCGTAATATCTGCCTAACAAATCAGATTCATTTTGCTAAGGCACTTGGATTGAAAATGAGTTATTGTTATTAAAACGTTCTACAATGGTCAAAGTGTATTAGAATAATAATTCATCTACTATACAATATTTTCAAAGCTGCATCATAGTGGATTGTTTTTTAAACAATTTGAACAACATAAGAAGGTGTAATGAGACAATATTGTCTCATTGTCTCTATACGATATGTAAAAGGAAGCGATTGGCTTCGTGGTTGTGCCGGTGTCTAATCGCAAGATTAGATGAGACTCTTGCACCTGTTACTCCCACAGTAATGGTGACCACTTGGGTTTAAGGCCTTTTCCGCTAAATGTCATTCAATGAAAATCAAAATCGCTTCCCGGTGGTTCGAAACACACCTAAAGCTGAAGGTCCGCTCATCTCTCATCATCATCTTTCCCATTACTCACGCACAAGCTAAAAGCATATGTGTGCATCATCAATATAAATGCCTTAGCAAAATGAACCAACTATAAGAGTTGCAATTAAATTCAAACCTTAGCCAATGTAACCTGTCTGTTCAAATTTCAGACCTCGCGAATCCTCAAGTTATTTCGGCACAGAACTTGACAGTTGACCTTCAAAACTAGTAAAAAGTACAAAAAATCACAAGAAAATTACAGTTGAATACAGAGCAAGCCAAGGACAAAATAATCTTTCCGAACCTCCCAAACTTAAGCAATCAGAAAATCTCAACAACTTTAGTCTTGCAGCATACTTTCCCACGATGGTAGCTGGACCGATTTTGTCTCCAATTTCCATAATTCCTCGCCGTTCACGTGGTAGACGAATAAATTTCCATAAAATTTCGTAAAATATAGTGAAGGAAATCGTCGATTCCGAATCGAAGTTATCATTGGAATAATGACGAATCGAATTCAGTAGCACCCTTATCGAGAACATCACGATCACAAGGTGTAATTTGTGTCCTATCATTATCCACTGGAATCGAACCTATTTCTCTATCTCGACTCCTTTTTTTGCGTTGTTTTCAACAGGCCATTCTCAAGAAGAAAAAAATTACCGCCCAAAAACTTCTGATTCATTCGTTTCACTGGACTTAACTTATTCATTTCTCTGTCTCTTTATCATCAGTATTTGACGTTTCAAATTATTTTTATTCCTTCACCATCTAATCAATCATAACTTGTTTGAGAGTATAATTGAAATCCAGTTCATAACTAGATTACTTCATGTAAAGATCATGTTTCATGTACATTATCTATGTATACCATTTTATGATCTTAATCATGTACAATTTGCTCCTGATGTTTTGTGATCAATCACTTCTCTCACTATGTAACCAACCTATGTCACCAATGTAAAAGGATATGTAATGTTATTATAAAGTTGAGTAAAATAACTATGTGAATTATCTATACTCAACTAAGTTGAATAAAATAACTCTGTGAAATATCTGTAACTCACAGTGGTTAAAATTAATTGGATTTCTGTGTAACTGGCACGTGTGATGAGGGAAAATATTCATGTTCCAACTAAGCTCAATAAAAGATTTATTCCATTTTTGTGTAGGCTTTACTAGATCATCAATGTTAATTGTTAAATCATTCACTTCAATCGTTTTTGCAGTAGGATCAACGAATACCAAATTTAAAATGTAAATTATATTGATATTAAAAAATATCAATGTTGAATCATGTACTTTAATTATTTTTTACAGGAGGATTCACAAATTCCTACTTCAATTATAAATGATGTTATAGTGGATGAAAATATTACTGCGCAATGCCAGCTATCCAAACGCTAGCGATGAAGTGATATATTTTTCAATAATGACTCCGGTTACTTCTCGTTGTGAAGTGCCAATTACGGCAGATGATCGTCGCTTTCCAGGTGATAATCTACGTTTGTCGAACGACAAAGTACCGATCTGACACATACAGCGACTTCGAACTTGTAAATAAAGAATGGCGAAGGTTGGCTGGAGAGGTCGACTTGATTGTGGCGTGCTTAGAGCCCATAAGTTGCACTTAGAGGCGGCAGAACTACTAACAATAACACCGTAACAATTAATACCATCACCTGGGTGCATTATTGCAACTGGTACTCGTTGCTCGGTGCAATAATTGTTAAATGCACCTTGAACATTGCAGTTCGATACGTGTAATGTTCGATAGTCGACTATCTCACTCCTCGATTCTTTTATATGGTGATATTATTTCGCTTCTATCCTACACCAATACAAGCGATCTACTCTCTTTCTCTTACATCAACTCTTCTATTTCACAATTCCTTTCTCACTTTCTACAACGTGATTTTATTCTCTTCTAATTTTATATCTTCTAAAAAACTATTGCTCTAATTATGTAAACAAGTATGATTCTCTGGGTGATACGGGTGGGAAAAAAGTTTTTCAGCTTTACCCATATCCGAAAAATGAGTTCATTCATTCTGCACTAATAAAGTCGATCAATTTTAGTATTTCCGTATATCTTTCTGTAGGTATTGTTGTTTCACTTCTCTTCTACAACTGGATCCGTTTTAATTCATTCTTCTGTCCCTCTCTTTTCAATGATAATAACATTAAGGTAATAACATTTTACTTCTCTCTTAATAATAAGTCGATAATAATAGGTCCAATATGCCTGATAATTAGTTTTTCCTCCTCAAGTATTAGATTACTTTTTCAATAAGAAACATCATTCGACTTCTCTCCCCCACGGATAATAAGAGAGAAACGAAGAAAAGGAGAACTACGAGAAAAGAATAGAGGTTTGGAGAGAATGATAATGAGCAAAGGAAATCAATCAAAAATGCGACAAAAATTCGAAAGTTGAAGAAGAAAGATAAGAAAAATGATCATTTTGGGAGAATGATGAAGAGAGAAAAAGAAGAGATATTTGATGAAAAGTAAGGGAAACGAAGAGAGTAGAGGTAACAAGGGAAAAAAAGAAGAAAGGGAGAATAAGAGGAAATGGAGTACTGAAAAGAATACTGGACAGTGAAAAAGAGAGACAAGAAGATAGAAGGAGAATGGGCGAAAAGTAGAAAAAGAAGAAGAGACAACTATTTTTTCATTTTTCCGATTAGGAGTTTCATTTTTCTTCTCTCTCACAAACCAATAGTAAACATCCATTCTAATTCTCGCTATCTCTCTCGTCTCTTTACCTCCTACTCTTATCAGAAAGCAGTGAACTCCGCTAAGTTCTGCTCTTTTTTCTCTGTCTCTATTACACGAAACGTGTAAACGCACATATCGCAAACAGATAATAAGAGGCTATCTTGTGCTGTCACATAAGATAAATTCACACGAACCTGCAGCAATTCAATAAAATTTTTACTCTATTTGATTTTCACAACAGCAGAAACAGTGGATTATTAATACTTGCTGAACTGCTAGTAATACTTTACTACTCCAATTCAATTAATATAATTTAGAGAATTGAAAAAACCATTCTACACTGGAAAATTAATGAATACGATTTAGATAAAAGCTCGAGCGTGCTTGGGCGAATACAGTACTGTATTCAAAACAAAATAAAAGTTAGTTGATAGTTAATAGTTCTCCTGTATAATTGCAATTAAACTTCTTCGGTATAATTGAAATCGTACTTCTCCGGTGTAATAATTGCAACTACACATTCTCGATGTAATTGGTATAATTTATTTCAAGAAATTGAATTTGTTTCATGTGGAGCTCTATTGGATTGTGTACTTGATAACAAAGAGAGCTGAAAGCTACATGACAATATTCATGGAAAATATGTAGAATTGCTGAATTTGATCGGTTGATGAGGAAAATCAATAATCGACTCCCTACCGATTCTACACTATCGATACAATGCCAATTTCCTCAGTGCGGAAAATCTTGTTAGATATGTCAATCCGAATCGACGTTTTCACTTTAGACCCTTTCTTCTTGTAATTTCATCATTATTTAACACAAATACAAATCGATTAATCATGAAGGTTTATCAACTTGCATGAATATCCATTTTTCTATTTTTGCTTTCGTATCATGATTTATCCAAAACTCATATTCAAGTTAATTGCAGACTTATTGTATTGTATTGTATTGTATTATATCGGCTTAATTCAATCCGGAACCCTCCCCCGCTCTGCAGGGTCTGCCGGATCATAGATCTTTGAGTGAACGTAAATAATTTGGTTGTATGAGTTTAATCATGAAAAAATGGTGGACGAATCTAGGAAATGGAATATTATAAGTAGAATTGGGTGGTAAGTAGTAATTGAGTTCCCTGTGTAAGCTTTTAATGGCTGGACTTCACGATTCCAGTAGACGTTCAGGTTACTGGAGGCAGGTTACCTGAAGCAGGTAAACTGAACCGTGAGACCACTTACTTGAACAGGTTATGAGACCAGAGCAGAGGCAGGCTGTCAGGCAGGTAACCTGTCTCCAGTAACCTGAACGTCTACTGGAATCGTGAAATCCAGCCATAACAGGTCAATGAAATGGACACAAGATTGGAGAGATTCAACTGATGATTATCGCTGACGTATTTTCACTTTCAGTACTTCACTTACAAGAGATTGCTATACAGAAATAGAAGATTACAACAAAAGTCAGTGGGACATGTTTTTATTTTTCATGCTGTAACAGAAAAACTGCAGAAAATGCAGAGTGATAGACGACCAGAGGACCGCCCCCAAATACTCGCTAGAAGGTACTACAAGTCTACCAACCTCACAAACTTCAGCATAAATCATGTTCATAGAAAAGAATATAAAAATAAGCTGGATGAAAATGGAGGTATATCTATAATGCCAACCATACATAATGCGGGCGGTGCTGTTAAGAAATAGATAATTATATAGGAACTGTACTCTAAACAGAATGCCAGGCAGGTATAACATTTTATTGGAGGCAGATTATCTGGATTATGTTGGAAAAGGGGTAAGAAGGGATAATGAGCAGGACACCATCATTTCGACTGGAGGAGGATTCAAGATGGCCGCACCAGTGTTGTACCAGCTCAAAACCGGTAAGCAGTTAACGTACAGCTCCCGATAGATGAGATTTACTACTCGGTGGGATGAATTTAAGGACAGGCAAGATTAATAGGTTAGTGTTGACAAAAAAGATGACCGGCCCCATATTTGGGCGCTCGCTACGAGTTGTTCGAAACAAAAAGAAAAGTGGCGTTTGAATTATAATTGTCAGCATTGGTATGCATGAGATTAATTCCAGACCATTTATCAGCAGTTTACCGAGGATAACATGTCAAATGTTCAAGATCAGAGGGCGTTTTATAGCAGCAAAGTGTTCTGCTTGGGATGATATCTAGGTGGTTTCTAGGTTTTTTCAAGGGTGATGCCCACAAAATTATAAATAAGCTCTTGTGTGGGTGTACTGGGAAGGATGATAAAGGGAGATCATTGAACCTACCGCTCTAGGTGGGTTCCGAACCACCAGGAAGCGATTTTTTGTTCTCATCAATTGTATTTAGCAGAGAAGGCCTCAATCAGTTACCCTTACAACGGTAAGAGAAGGGTGACAGTGACCATGGGCTAAATTCTAAATTCTTATGGGCTAATTCTATGTCTTCATTTTGTCTATAAGGTACCCAATAGAATGTGTTTATTTTGTCTGTTATTGATTAATTTATTTATTTTCAATTACTTATTTCACTGTTTTTTGGACAATAGTTTGAAGGAAGAGGGGTTTGGAGGAGGAGATGGAAAAGGAGGAGGAGGAGGAGGGGGAGGAGAGGAGAAGGAGAAGAAGGAAAGGAGGAAGACGAGGAAGAGGCGGAGAAGAAAAACAGATGATGGAGAAGGAGGAAGAAGAAGAAGAAAAGAAGAAGAAGAAGAAGAAGAAGAAGAAGAAGAAGAAGAAGAAGAAGAAGAAGAAGAAGAAGAAGAAGAAGAAGAAGAAGAAGAAGAAGAAGAAGAAAAGAGGATCAAAAATACAAGAAGGAGAAGGGAGGCGAAGGAGAAGATGTAGAGAAAGGACAAGATTATGAAGAGGAGGAATCGTAGGAAGAGTAGTAAAAATAGTAAGGGAATGTGTAAGAAAAAGAGAAAAGATTGAAAAAGACGAGTGTACCAAGTAGAACTTGGAGAAAGACGAGGAATGTCGAGCAGAACTTAAAGAAGAGTGAGCGAGAGAGGTTGGTTGAAGATAAACAAGGAGAACGATTTAATAAATGGCTACAGAATGGATTCGCGTGCTTGCCTCCGGCCAACACAAAACATGATTCTGCTCTCTCATACTTTTCTAAAAAGAGAGATGAGATAGATCTGCCACGGAGGGGTTACTAACTCCCTACAAGTGGGTAAGTGCACTAGTTTCACTACACTACTACCATGTCTGTAAGACAATCTCCAACTCCAACCTTATTCACAGTACAGTTGTTATTCCAACTGATAAACATTCAAAGGTGCCGCTAAATTTAAAATTACACAGTACTGCATGGCAACGGAAGATGCATGCAGCACTTGATACTGTGGTGGACTGGTAGTACTCTATAATACTACAGTAGATGTAATACTTGGTAATATTACTTAGATATATACTTAGTAATGTATTGCTGTTACTAGTATACTATATACGCACGTGCTATTGCAATACACAAAAGTTGATTGTAGTTTGTTCGTTGATCAGCAATTGCAACTTTTCTATGGATTGATTATCATGAGTAAGATCTCAATCGTAAGTACGAAAATCTTTGCTCTAGGAAGCGCTCTGTTTTGACAAAACTTCTTTTTCAAACAGAAAAAAGAGATTGTATTGTGACAAAAGCATCGATCCAAATTAAGTCGGTGTCTTCTTTTCGAAATGGAATCTTTGTATCGAATGCCCCGTACTGAAGAGCACGTTATTTCGAGACCGATTTACGTGATTCAGAAGCTCTTGACTGACAAATGTTTGTCACAACACTGCGAGACCTCCTGGTCGACGTTATTTTTTGTCGAATGAAAAATATCGAAACAAAAATCAGTCTTTCGTAAGCTTAACGATTGAGTAAATCAGCAACAATAGCAAAGTAAACAGAATCGATCCTCAAGTCATCGAACAAAAGAGAGGAATCGGAAGGTACTATCCACTATTCAATCCTGAAGAAAGTCGGGCTAATTTGTTTTATTAGGACAGATAAGTTCCACTGAACCATCAGAGATAAAAAAATATCGAAGAATTTCAAAAATACTATGCCAGACTGCTATCTCTTTCTGTAACAATGTTCCCCCTTACATTCGGGAAGGAAAGATTATCAAAAATATGAAGGATTATAATAAAACCCTTTACAAAAATGAAAGATGATTCAACTTGGAGAGTTTCTGAGCTTTAAACAAACAGTAGGTGTTTTCTTTGGTAGGGTTGAGTGGAAACACTTGTGTTTCTTGTGTCTTTCTAGTACACTGATCCTTGCCAAAAGATCAAGGCTTCTTGAAAGGATTGATCGAGCTTGAAGAATTTCATATATTCCGCTACAGTGAGATGTTACTTACGATGTGCAACCTATTTCCAACCCTGCAGAAGATTATGGAGTTTGCAGAGCGTCTATAAAATTCACTTGCAGAACTTTTATGGACTCACTCAAGTATGAAAATTTAGAACCTTCAAATATGAAATGTAGAAGGCTTGAAACCAAAACTAAACTGAAATAATTATGAATTATGAAAGCATATTGAGTTTTACGAATGTAGGATATGGGATGGAATGTATGAATTATTGCTGAACGGTGCTTCTCATAATAATGTGCATAATAATATAACAATATGCTCCCGTAATAAACCTTCTTCAGGCCCCTGTAACCCGTAAATTTTAACCTGTAACCCCTGTTATACTGTAATCCGCATGCGTCTTAAAAGTGAAAGTTGCCAATACCTGTATGTTTGAAAAAATTTGATTGTTGATCAATAGTTGTATTTCAAATTTATATGAGGCTAATGTTAACTGAGAAAAGCTAACGGTACTATTGGTAATGTGCCGATACCGACAATTTACATGCTAATCCATTTGATAGGAAATTTAAGAACAAATAGAAGTTTTGCAACAATTTAAACTTATCCTCTCTGAAGAGTTCCAAGCAAAAATTATTATTACTAACTAATATCACTTAAATTTTCTAACAACCAATTTGACCATTATTTGAGGGAATAAATACACGGCTCTCGAATGTTTTTAATATTAGTTAGACAAGCCGCAATATCAATGTCACATATTTTGACATTCTGCCTAACTCTACTTGTATGATGTAAATTTGATAATACCTAGGAAAAATTGATTGATCATTAACTTTGATCATTCGTTGTATCGTTTGCGTGCATTTATTAGAACCGTTTATTTGTAATTATTTTTATGTTAAATAATAACTCTCATCAATCTGCTTATACTGTAGGGTGTTGATGGTGTTTTCATTCATGCAAAGAATGATCCATTGCGCTATGATATAGTGAAACTATGATCTTCAAGTTTCATAATTTCAACTATTATGTTCGATTATCAATGAAGCTAGAACATTTCATCAAATGACAGAGAAGCAATAGGATTGCGCCCAAAAACAGAACTTGAAAAAGGAATATGACATGAATAGAAAACATCACATCTTGGTTTGGTTTTAATTCATGAGTAGGCCTATTCCAGCTTCAGATTCAGACGTCTTTCATCCCTCGTACAGATTCTTTCATTTTTTCTTTACTTCTTTGTTGCTCTTCGAGGGGAGAAACAAATCTGCGAACAGTGAATTGTGGAATGGATCGATTTCTCGAGGGGTTCGATACCTACCCTATGATTGGGTTTGGCATCGAATATGGAATTGTGTACATAGCGGCAGAAGGGGTGATTGAAATGTACCCTTCCATATAGCACTGGTTCATCCACTATCTATGTATTACTATATAGTAACTTCACAGTATAGGAAAATGTGTAACTATAGTAACAGTCTAAACTCATTCACTAGAAATCGTAAAATTTAATAGAAAATGGAATGTTTATTTCAGATATACCTATCATATTTCACAAAAAATATGTCCCTATTCTTCTATTGCAAAGTAACTAAAGGTAAGTTTCAAAGAATTTCAATATGTGCATGAAATTCACAAACAAACAAACAATTTCATCAATACATTGATAAACAAACACCTGACATGGGTCAATTTAAAAAAAAATTTGTTCGTTCAAAACATATGACAGATTGTTGAAGCTCAGACAAATTAAGTGAGAATTTAAGTGAGTTTCTGAATTTGTAAATTGAACAAGAAGTATGTCATACGTCATATTGTATCCGAATGTAAACGTAATTTAAAATGGGGACTGCTTAGTATCTTCTTTTGACATGTTTATGTTATGATTGGGCAATGTATACTCCGTATGCTTCTGATTTTCATGTATGTTTACACTGGAAACGTCAATCAAATTAGGATTATTGAATGAATTATGCAATTTGATTATGAATGCAGTATCTTGGATCAACAACTCCAATTAAGTAGTTTCCTTATTTTGTATAAAAAGCTGTCCTAATACTTTGAGATAAAAGTTTGTGAATTTGTTGATGTACAGATAATTTCAACACTTCTATAAACTTTGTATATGAGTGCTCACAACTCTGGGAATTTCCATAGAAAAAATAATAAAGAAAACGATCATAGGAAACTTGAGATTATACAAACAGTAAAGTTTTCTTTTTAGATAAGTTTCTATTTATATCACAGATTTGACGTCTAGTGAAATCGGACTCCACGTTTTATAAAATTGTCAGTAAATTTGAAAATTGAGAGCACATTAAACACTATTTAGGATAGTAAACATGTACCAATAGAGAGGTCTCATTAAACCATACGTCACAAGCTTCACTTGTCAAGAGTTTACGTTAGACCCGTAAGGGCCAGATGATTAACTGTTTTTTTTTTTTGTTTTGATTTTTTTTTACAGTCTGCCCTTTCCTATACAAACCGCCCACACTCAGTAAAATATTAGGACTCTCTCCTGCAAGGAAAAGGGCTGAAGGTAGATTTTTTCCGACAGAGGAACCAAGGCTAGTAATCTGAACTAATAAAAAGCCTTTTAGAGCCCGATCCGTGGCGCCTACGGGTTCAAGGGTTAGTATCTAAGAAAGGTACTTTGTTTTTGGCGAAGGGTCACATGGTCTTGAAGATCATGATGATGATTACTATTATTTTGTATCGCTGATTATTATGAGAATAATGATGATACTAAGATGGAACTCAGATGGATAGTGAATAGAAAGTATTTCTCATAGAAATCTAAGTCATGATTAAGTCCAATAATATTATAATACTGTACGAAATCTGTAGGAAGGTATGTTCAGTATCAAATATGAGATATTAGTATTAGATATAGTAAATTGAGATATTGCTCATTACATTATGAAATTCAAATTCATCATGTACCGGTAATTGATTTTCTCTTAATCCAAAAGTGTGAATCTCTTGATAACGTTGATAATACATTAGGCAACTTTAGCCTGCGCAAACCTAACATTTAGTTTGAGCAGTAGCCTACTCACAATTGGAAATCATATGACCAGATTTGCGGAGTCTCGGAAAGACCGAAACCGAGAAACTTCAGTTGCTTGTCATGCTCACACTTCTGATACTCTAGTTGCCAGTTGCCGGTCGACTACTATCACATTATTCTCAATAAGTAAATATTTTGAGAGCTTTATAACTTATCTTCGATTTTTTATGAGTTGAAGTAACCAAAAAATGATAAAATAATACTTTATAAAAGTTAATAATACTCCTTTCCCAGTTTGTTGTGGTTCGAAAATCACCTAACCTCAATTTTCTGTACGTAAACACTGTCAACTTCGCACTTACGATTGCTTGGCAATCAAGCAACTCGATCACTCGGCAACCAGCATGTCGAGTCGCAGAGCAACGTAGTTGCGCAGTCGTCGAGATTCTGGAATCGCCTAGTCTGAGCGTCATCTTTTGAAAACTTATGCTGTGTCGCTGAGTTGCCGAGCGACGAGTTGCTTCACGATTTGAAGTTCCCAAGTGTGAGTAGAGCCTAAATTATTGCGCTTGTGGGGTACAATGCTGCGAGATGGTGAAGCTGATTGTAGCTGTTTACAGAAAGATGGCAACAGTGTGGTCATATTCCTGTATGTTATAGAATTCCTAATAACTCCTTACTGTATTATAAGGTTTGCTTGGACTATAAATATCCACATATCATCGATTGATCAATATTGGTAGCTCAACTATTTACAATTCTAACATTTACAGTACCAGTTGCACAGAGTTGAGTTTCAAGCTTAATCTCCAATCAACAATGTTAATTCTCTCAAGTTATCAAATATGGACTGTAATCTGCTTTCGTACAACTGTTCTACAGTTATCAAATCGAGACATTAATAAAAACATAATATTATAAATTAAACCATTTAAAATTGAAATTGCACCCAACATTGTAAATAACAAGCTTTCAACTTGCTTTGTTATTATACTATACAGTATGTACCTTAGCTTTCTCACCGAACGTCCACGCAATGTTCCTGGTCAATTCAATATGGACTGATTCTTAAAAATCACACTCCGTATTATTTTTGCATCAGGAGCCATACCTGGATGTATTATCATGTTGGGTTGCATTAAATACAATAAATACTATTATAAATGGATAATATTGTCTGAAAATATGATGTTGTTCTTGATTGCATGAATGAAAATCATCTTTAGTCTTGATTCAACCAAGCATTCCGGGCTGATCCAACATTAAAGTGAATCTTAGATGATGTTTTATTAATTATGATTGAATGTTTCTTGAACAAGATAAATTAGTAGTCACATTATTGAATAAACCATTACATGACCTCTAATCATCCCATCTAATCACACAACTCAATTTTACTGATGCTTAATCTCTACTCCTCTTCTTGCCCCTTCTTCTCTCGAACAGGTGTGTGACAGCCTTTCATCATGATAAGGGCTTGATGTCATTCATGTTGGTAGGTATTACAGCGAATCAATAGTCAGCTACTGAATAGCATTTGTCATCCATTAGCTTGATGAATCTTTAGTAGCATTGCACTAGCTG
Source organism: Laodelphax striatellus (assembly GCA_017141395.1). Classification (NCBI taxonomy): domain Eukaryota; kingdom Metazoa; phylum Arthropoda; class Insecta; order Hemiptera; family Delphacidae; genus Laodelphax; species Laodelphax striatellus. The sequence goes on from CM029544.1 coordinate 26,956,978, forward strand.
GAAAAGGGTCTTATTGCCAATGTGTGAGCAACTTAAGTAACTTTTATCCACTATTGTGCAACCGGCCCCAAGTATTGAAAGTATAAAAATAAATCAAGCCAAAACAACAGTATCTCACAATGATCAGTTCAATCTTGAAAGATTTTTAGTGTAAACACGTTGATACTACTAGCGTGAGAGCCAACTTGATGTTACGAATCTTTGCCGAAACAGTCTTGCTTTGAAGAAAGAAAAAACCGGAGAAAAACAAAGGTCCGTTACCTTTCCCCCAGCCTTTAAACTATATATTAGAGCCGTCTGGCACAAGGCACGCTTCAGAAAAAGGCCTCTATCACCTGCGATAATCGACCAATCCTCTATCATTATAATTAGCCGACGTTTAACGTCCACGTTTAACTGTGTGAAACATGAACGATTTCATAAGCCTCTCAAAAAACCTTATCATTTTCAAAAATATTTTCAACAGCCACAAATCAGGGAAGGCGCACTATAATTGTTGGGCAGAACGACGACAGTATATTTTCAAGAATAGTAAAACATACCCAGCAAAAGAGAAAGAGTGAGAAAGTTAATATCGTGATCTTACCCAACTTAAACAACAGTTTTGGAAATGATAAGAGCGTGGGAGTTTTCGAGCCCTGGGGGTGTTCTCAAAAACCCAAACTTCACTAAACCTGTGATTTTTTAAGGAGGTGGATCCTTTAAGAATGATTTTTAATCACAATTGAAGAATAAAAACATATATGTGATGTAAGAATAATAATATTTTCTGATCTTTCTTTAATTATAGTGCATTTTCGTTTTTTTTTCATCCACCTGAATTATCAAAAGAGTGAGAATAGCTTCTTGAAACAGTAGAACATCAGTCCACACTATTTCTTCAATTTTGTTTAGATTTGGTTTAATTGAATTCGATTTCTTGGACTTCTATGTAGAGTTTTATAAATAGTGGAGATAGCTGCATGAGGCAATATTGAACATTACATATTATCTTACATAGATTTGTTTTGTGGTATAGTGCTGATGCAAAAAAATTTGATGAAATTCATTAAAATATGATTCAATCCATTATGTTGTTATAATGGTAATTACCAACAACAAATTGTTGTTTGTGGAACACGTTTATTCAAGACGTTCATTATTGATGTCTATTTCCTGATTTCCAAACTCTATTTCAAGCCCTGGGGCCTGTTTCATGAAATTTCCTGTAAAACTAGAAAAAGGCGGCCACGCACTAGAACGGCTGCCATATCACGGCTTAGTTAGTATTCAATAAACTTATAAGTTCATCATGTATCCACCTTTTTCCTATTTCAAATGACTTCTAAAATTTCAAAAATGAAACTCGCCCTTAAATTCACAGTCATTAGAATTCAATATAATGAAGCAACCTCTACAAGAGGCCAAAGAGATCCTCTATATTACAATATCAAAGATTGAATAAAGTAAAGATTTACTCTCAAGAGTGAATATTAATATCTCACTCTGTAAGTTGTGTTGATTAAAACGTTTCATAGGATAACTGGGAGAGGGTATCGTGCTTTATTTCGGAGTATTACAACTATACCCCTACTATTCTGAACTAAATAATACTCGGTCTCTGCTATAACTAGAAAATGGCCTATACTCTGTTCACGGAATCGTGGGACGGTCAAAACAAGCTGATTGAATTTGTGTGCGTATAGAAGCGATGATTCATAGCTCTTTTTGATAAATTTTCTGCCCAATTCCAGTTCACAATATATTCATTCGAGGTCAGACTGGAATCACGTAATGCAGATAATAATATTATTTCAGTAGTTCTAATGTGAATCGGTCTAGCTAACACTCGCACGCGCAGGTTTGTTTATATCGTCTCACCTTTCCCTGAACAGAGTATAGGTCTATAATACCACAAATAATACAATAATTTTGTTAGTCTATGTCTATAATTAACGATACTGTATTTTTTCTACGTATGTGAACGAAAGTATCTATTTCCCCATCAAACAATGAGTAAATGTTGCTAACTGGCTTACCAATTAGTGAAGCCAAGTAAGTATCAGTAGATTCAGAGGGTAGCTTTCATTTGAAACGGTTCTATTGATCACTCTAGTCAGAAACACAAATAACGGATTGGTCTTTGTCTTATTTAGACGACCAATAACATTTAAAATCAACTCATAAACAAATGTAGTCACATCTTTAGCCTACGTTCATCTCATTTCAGTTCGAATGATACACTTACAATCAAGTACACTCACATAATATACTTACATTGCCCGTCTATGTTTTAAAATTTAGCCCAATTCTCCAATTCAGTTTTCATCTCTGATGAGATGCGGTCATCGATACGGTCATGACCAAACTCTCTGGTCATGACACTGACATCAAAGTAATATATCAAAGTTGGTAGACAACTGGTATGCTATCAAAATCAACAATAATTACAATAGCGGATTAAACGAATAATATTGAATGATCCAATTATTCCAACTGTCAACCCAATCAGATGGACCTCAAAGTAAAAGCTTTACCAGCTTCAGGCTGAATTATTACGACTTTGTCTGTTATTGATAGACATGCTTCCCACACACTCTATCACAACAACATACTGTATCCGTTTTAGCTGTTTTATTGAGATTATCAAAGTACAGTATTTGAAATCTATTTCCAAAAAAAGCACAACTTACTAACGTGACTATAAAGCTTTTCATCCTTGAAGACCCCTGGCTGTGACGTAATCCAATCAGAATGCCTGGTCATGTTCTCATAATTATTATTGTGTGCTGTTTGATCATCTGGGCACGCATGCGTATTAGACCAAAATACCAGTCTGCTATCTCTTGGATGATAGTCAACTTGGATGATTTACAATTTATTAGAAGAGATGATCAGAAACTTTTCTCGCACATGTGTCCATCGCTATCAAGTGGTAGTGTGTGTTAGTATTGGCAACGTTGCAGGCGTGTGATTTGCTAGCTCACTGGTGGTGGGCTGTCTCTGTGCTTAGGGATCTTCAAAGATGAAAAGCACTATAGTAGCTATTCTTGGAAAGTTATTAAAATTGGATCATGTAAATTGATAAAGATCAACTTCATTGGCGTAGAATCTCAATCCATCAATATTTTAATCATTATTATACTTATTCAAAACTTTAGAAATTCAATATGATTACGATATTGTTTAAAATATACATTCCTGATTGTTGAGGGCTACTTGATTAGAATGAGAATGCAAATATTTTTTTGAAATAAAAATGGAAATGTATAAATTAAAAGAGTTTAATGTAAGACTCTTTCGATTTTCCTCATTAGTGTGATCACTAGTTACCTGATATCTCATTATATATAACTGTCTTAAATTTATTGAACTATTCTTTTTCCATTCCTTGAATAATTTCTCTTATTGCTCTTTACTTAGTGGTCTCTTCATAGTAATGTACTCTTGTAAATTCCCAGTAGCATCGTGACGGTTGGACTGAATGGCTAGTGAGTAGATTTTTAAGTTTTTATGTATTTTTAAAGATACTAGAGCCTTTCCCTCAATTCAATCCTTGAGCCCAACAAAGCTATTATACTAGTTTCCAATCTGGACTATGACAAAGGTGCTCTAAAGATGTCACAGCATGAGAATCGGCTGGCAAATGATTGGCTCTTTCTTCTTTGAAGGCTCCATTGATCATGTCCCAACACAAGGTAAGCACGTTGAAGACATTGCTATGTAAACATGTTAGACATGGGCTCTGAGCCTCTCTATTCAAGTCGGAATTCACCTTGACATTTGGCGGATCTGTTCTCAACAGGATGTAGAGACATATCAATTGGATAGACAATTCAATTCATCAATGGAACGTATGCTCTGCGATTGCTAGCTTATTTGGATGTCTATGTTTATGCCTAACCATCTTCAACCATAGCAGCCCGTAGGGGACAGAATACACATGAAATTCAGTAAGATAACAGTTATGCCAATTGCAAGCTGGTCTGATTCGAACCCGGCATGAGATGAGATCTATCTTTCCATGTCTATTTTGTTGACAGCTATAAATTTTCATATAAAACGCAAACTTCAATTCCAAAAATCAGATGACTGATATAGAGAAATGTAAGAATAAGCATAGAAACCGTCTCAGAATATTGTTAGAAGTATGCTGTTACATTATATCATTCAAAATTTATTGTTTTTTATGTTTAATATTTATCTTTCAGCATTTGTCATTTATTACACTCCCATTCATCCTAACCAAAATGATCTCAATTTTAAAACTGATTCCACTCAAATAAGATAAAGAGAATTGTGCTTGAAACCGTCTCAAAATATTGCAGGGATTTGTTGAAATATTGCCTTTCAACATTTATTCCTCGTAGCAAGCAATTCTGCTGTTCCAGTGGCGGTTCTAGCCATGGGCTGGGTGGGAAACTGCCCCTCCAGTTTTAATGGGAACAATTTTATTATTTTTTCTGAATAGCATTGTATTTACAAAGGTTTTGGCAAAAAATGTTATAGGCTAATAATATTGACTTACTGAAACCCCTTCCCTCCACAAGTGAGTGTCCTCTCGCATAATTTTATACTTTGGCCTTTAATCCTTGACAGCTTTTCTAGTCTGGAACCGCTCCTGTGCTGTTCCCTTTAGTTTCAATCAATTGATTAAAACTTTTAAAACTCCAATTTCGATAGTGACTCAGCTGAGATGGAAAAATATGAGAATAACGGTTACAATCATCCAAAAATTGTTACAAGAAATTTGTATTCCAGTATAGTTCTCAATATTTTTATGTCGTTGGCAAATAGCTTAACGTGTTGATATTTAAGTGAATCACAATGGGCCAATCGCATGAAAGCCAATTCAATTCAACCGTCGTGAAATTTCGTCATATATCGGAGCGAAATAAGGAAATTGATACATCGTTTTACGGCGGTACATTTAATTCTCTTTCGTACAATCGGTAGTATGAATTCAAATTCAAACATAAATCTCAAAAATCACTTGAACTGGAATGTGCAGAAAGTTTGGAACCGTTTTCTGATCTATTTATGCCTTGTTCACAAGTTTCCATTGCCACATGGCAGTCGACTGGAAAAAGTTATTTGGACGGTTTTTGGCAGTCGACTAGTTTCTGGTTATTTATGCCATTAGCAATGGCTACGTGGGTCCTAATCGATTGGTATATGTCATTAGCATCGTCCAAACAAGGCATTGAGATCGATACTTTCTTGTAAAACGGTTTTAGGAGACAGGATTTTTTAACACATTGAGGTTCTGTTGATAAAAGAGTGGCACAATTATGTTCAATGCAACAATGAATTATGAACATGCCATATCAAAACGATTATTTAGGCTGCATGCCCCAACCTTTGGTTGCATGAAAAAACTAATGTTCGTTCACAATCCAAAAACCAACCTGACACTTAAGAAGACAAACAAAAACATCAGCCCATAGAATACCGACTACACCCACAACCAAGGAGTAAGTTACTGAAAGTACTGTAATGACCCGCATATAATCAGAATAAAAATAGAAAAGGCACACAAAAAACACAAGATGGACGGTATAATGCATGGAGCAATTGGACGCGGTCGTGTTGGCAGACCTGGCTTCGGGCTGTCACGACTCGTAACGCTTCGACCAATCAGAGGCCAGGATTTGGGCCGCAGGCGGATTTCTGTCGTCTTGCCGCCGCGGACCAGAAGTGGGGAAGATACATTATTCGGCATTGCTTCCACTCGGTAGATGCCTCTATACATACTCCACGGCACTTATTCCCCATGTATACAGTAATAGATGTGCTGCTTTATCTTACTGAAACTTTTTCTTGTTGCTGCATTAGTTTTTGGCTGTCTTCTTCTGTGCTCTTCTTCTTTTTCTTGTTCTTATCCTCCTTCTTCTCTTTCCCTTTCTCTCCATTCTTATTCTCCTCCTCCTCCTCCTCCTCCTCCTCCTCCTCCTCCTCCTCCTCCTCCTCCTCCTCCTCCTCCTCCTCCTCCTCCTCCCTCCTCCTCCTCCTCCTCCTCCTCCTCCTCCTCCTCCTCCTGCTCCTCCTTCTCTTCCCTCTTCTCCTCCTCCTTTTCCCACCATTACTCCATCTTTTTTCTATTATTTTTTTCTAGTCTTTTTCAATATTATTTGTTTATCATATTAGATTAATGATAATTTTGTTTATATTTGATCAATTATTTGCATTGTCTATGATAATGTTTGGTTTGAAAAAAATAAAGACGCTTATTCATTCATTCATCTTTTTTTCTTCTTATTCTGAATTTGCTTTTTTTGTGCTTTCTATAGTCTCTTCCAATTGCTTATTGGACTCATTACAAAATCATGCAATACTAAACTCAATGCAGTACAGTTATTGAAAGAATTATCACAGGAGCGCTTGAAAGTAATAAATTTGTGTTTATGTGTAGGAATACTTCTATGGATGAATGCAGGGAAACGTTCATTGACTAATAAAACGACGAGTTTTTCGTTGTATTGAAGCTCTATTTCTAAGTTGTATTGAAAGTTCTATTAAAATGTTCTAGTTCTAGTTAATAATGTAGTTCGAATGATTTGCCACCCAAAAAGAGACATATTGTAATGATATGATCATTTTTATTTTACCATATAAGTCTTCTTAAAATAGAATATTGTAAATGAGTAGGCTACATGGAGTTAGGTTTTGGTTTGATTACACTACGGTACAAATTAGACAAGAATTGTAGTATGATGTACAATTGTAGTATGTACAAGAATTGATAGTTCTGTATTATATTATAATCTATACAGTTATTATTGAAAGGCATATTCTCTTCAAATAGTGAGTTTTAATCATAATACATATTATTTATCTTAATTGGTGATATTTGGCTTTGAATTTTTCAATTAATCTCTTTTCTTCAAAATGTCTAACTTCTAATATTCTAATAGTTTCACTTCAAGACAAGCAGTAATCCATGTGAAATCGTATATTGTTGAATTTATACGTTGTATGTACAAATCATAGCTCGAACACTAGAATGCCACATAGAAGATTTTATCAACAAAACAATTTGTCACAAAAGTGTAGAGAAATCTGACCTGTATTACTGCTCCACGCCTACCAAGAAAGTTATTGCTCTATAAAATAGACACGCGCAGAAACAAAGAGGTATAGAAAAGGAAGAGCGAGAAGAATGTTTTCAGGAGTGAGAAAGAGAGATTGAAAAGGTAGAGAGAGATTGAGGATTAGAAAGAATAAAAGAAGGTTGAAATGCAGAGGGAGATCTTAAAATTTACCCTGAATCCACCCTGCTTTTGAAGAGAAAAATAATTCTGGAGTAGGGAAAGATTGCAAGCTGAAGCATATGGGAAGTTGAATACGGAGAGAGAGAAAGCGAGAGAGAGTGAGAAAAAGAAAAGTGAGAGAGAGTGTTGGAGCGTAAAAAGGCCCGAGCATAAATCTTTTATGTATGCAGATGAGGTTTTTAATTGGCCTCCGTCTATTCTAAAGAAGGGGAGCCAAAAGAGACAACCATTGAGGACTGACTTTATATTAGGCAATAAGTTTTGTATACTGCATTGTTTTTGTTTTCACCGCACATGGTGTGTAACCTATGCTCTGATTGCTTGCTGCTTTATAAATCATGAATTTAGAACCGTTTTTCATTTACGTACTTTTTTCTTCTTTCTTACATTTTTCACAGTTATTTCTTTGGTTATTCAGAATTTTATGTAGATCAACTAATGCTCTTATCACTTGTTGTACTTATATTCACTATAGAATACTGATGTTGGATTTTGAATGGTTTCCCCTAATCTTATCTTCTTCTATTCATCAATCACCTTTTCTCCACACAATTTTTTTTAATCCAAAACCATCTTCCTCCAATTATTCATTTTATTTATTCATTAAGTTTCTACTAAGTCAAGTACATTCTTTTGATAGCTAGCAGGATTATGCTACTGGAAAATGAGATAAAATTGAATCTCGCAGTTACTTATCACCCAGTTATTTCTAGCTCCGCTTCATCAGTACATTTGTTTCTTTTTACCTTTTTCTTCTATCTTTTCTCGTCATATCGGATGATTTTCAGCTAGACCCATTGCTCTATTTTTAGCTATATTCCATTCAATGGCTGAGCTATTGAATGCTTATGTTGTTCACCTTAAAATTAAAAATATAGTATTTAATAATCAAAATTTGCTGTCTGTTTTTAATGGGATTGAAATTATGTAGATGAAATGAACAATATAATCTGATTTTTGCTATCGGTTACCGAACTCCACATTTCAACTCAACTGGAATGAGGAAAATTAGAAAATTCTCTACAACAATACATCTACAACGCATCAATATGATACAATTTATCTAGAAATGTATTGATGATGTCGATAATCGAAAAAGAGAAGGAAATCTCGATTACAGAACTCATTAAAACTTCATTTACATGACGCTAGTTTTTGAAACAGAGAAAA